>CM032454.1:11507319-11516819 GCA_019049505.1 Pachyrhynchus sulphureomaculatus
GAGAAATTTTACGCTTTCTGCGTGTTAGTTCAAGTTAATTTTGAAGTTAATACGTTTATGTTTTGTTTGGTTTTGTTGCTTCTTTTTTTAAGAAAAGTATGGCGCAACCTGGACCTTCTAGTGGTGAAGTAAGTGTACAACATTTAGATGGTAGTGCTGTGTCGGGTTATTCGCGAAAGAGACCTGCTAAGATGAGTGACTGGCAAAAAAAACGCGAGTGTAAGTTGAAACGAAATTCAGGAAGTGCTTACATTTCAAGAAATAACAAAAGGCACGTTGTTGCCCGCAAAATTGGACCTCCTCGCAAGTGTGGATGTTTTGAGAAAATAGGCGCTGAACTGGTCACGAATATTTTTGACTCTTTTTGGCAAATTGGAAACTATGATCTACAGAATGCTTACTTATCAAAATTGTTGATCTGCAATGATGTAAAAAGATCTTACGTAAAGGGGCGTCCAAGTCGTACCCTGAGACGCATTCAATATAATGTGACTGTTGATCACGCTAATCGTGAAGTTTGTCGTACTGCGTTTTATAACATTCATGGCATCTCTGAAAAGCGCGTTCGAGTCGTACTTGACAAAACCAGCAGAACTGGAACTGTTACAACGGATCAAAGGGGGAGGTGTGAACCCGCGAAGAAAATAGGAAATGACGATCTTTCTAAAGTAAAAGAACACATCATGTCACTACCTACTGTCACCAGTCATTACAGTCGCGCCAAAAGCCCTCATCGAAAATACTTACCTGTTGGACTTAATATTAAAAAGCTCTATTCTCTTTACAATGAATGACTTACGGAAAATTACCCTGGTTACAGCCCGGTAAATCAGCACTATTATCGTGATACGTTTAATATGCAGTTCAAAAGTATAAGTTAATGATTGAAAGCTGTCGCCGAAAAAACCAGTTTTGCGTTGTCCAACTTAGACAGGACATGATTTTCAATTTCTCTAATTTTCAAAAGAAAATTACTAAAATGCAGATGGCTGGTGCTAAGTTTAAAGATGGAAAGATCTTTGAATTTACAAATAACTTTAAGCAAGGTTTCTACATTCATTCTGCTTACAATTTGGATGTCAAAACGGCAGTCAAACTACAAAAAGGCAAGGTGAAAAACTATGATCCTGATCATTTTCATTTGGCCAGTGAAACACTGACGAGACTTTACAGTGCCCCCATTAAAAATACCAGCCCCCAAATTAAAGGACATTCAGGACTTGTTACCGTATGTTCCCCTACCTTGGAGTCGGTACTTTACTAACATTATAGCCTCTCAAGACGCAGCAACGAATAAGAGCACCGAAAATGAAGATGTTATGGACGATGACCAAATAGATTACAACTGAACTTGGCTAATTATTTGTTTCTTTTTCTTTAGTTTTTTTTATGTTAGTTTCAATACCATATTTCCACTGTTTTGTATGTTGTATCAAGTAACTATTTTGTAATAACAAAACCTTTAATTAAAACAATAACCTTAAAATTAAATAAAATGTGTTCAAAATTTTTAATACCGGTCTAATTTTTTTCCCAGGTATTGCCAATTTTAGGTGATAGTGTAGCATCAGAAACGAACAGTAAAATATGAAAAAAAAAATACACAAATAAATATTTAAAAAACATTTAAAAATTCACGGAATACACTATTCTACTTAAGTAAATAATAAAAAGCTAATAAATTATAAATAAATAATAAAAACCTAATTTTGCCAATATTTTGTTGAGTTCGCCATTTAGATTTTTCTATAAATTCAATTTTTTCGAAACATCATTTTGTTGAGTTCGCCCTTACTATCCGCAACGCCTCATATGTATAAATCTAAAAAAAACACGTAAATCGGATAAGTGGTTCTCGAGTGATAAGCATACTAACGAACAGACAGACAGGCAGAGAGACGTTGCTTTTTGTATATATTATAGAAGATTATAGACAAGCTGGCCAGAGAACATAGGTATGAATTAAAAAAAAAACACGTAAATCGGATAAGTGGTTCTTGAGTGATAAGCCACTAACGGACAAACAGACAGACAAACAGAGAGACTTTGCATTATATATATATATATATATATATATATATATATATATATATATATATATAAATATATATTATGGAACATTTTAGGTAACCTAGCCAGAGAACAAATGTATGAATTAAAAAAAAAAACATGTAAATCGGATAAGTGGTTCTTAAGTCATAAGCGCGCTAACGGACAGATAGACAGACAGACATTGCATTTTATATATATTATATTCTTTGCTACATAATATTGTTCCATATTTCATAGTTTAGGCAGTGTATTGCAAGAGAACACGCTAGCGGCAAACTTTTTCCGACTTGATTTACTATTATCGTCACTGCTTATTCCTTATATTACCTAAAGTAATAAAATATATCCTATAACCTG
The DNA here is from genome assembly GCA_019049505.1 of Pachyrhynchus sulphureomaculatus. Lineage (NCBI taxonomy): Eukaryota > Metazoa > Arthropoda > Insecta > Coleoptera > Curculionidae > Pachyrhynchus > Pachyrhynchus sulphureomaculatus. The sequence goes on from CM032454.1 coordinate 11,509,729, forward strand.
ACCAAGGAACATATGTATGTTTTGAAAAAAAAGCGCGTAAATTAGATAAGTGGTTCTCGAGTGATAAGCACACTAACAGACGGGCAGACAGACAGAGATACGTTGCATTTTATATATATTAAAGATTGAAATTGGAATTGTTTTTATTGTGTACGTGTATGATAAAGCATGACTGATTTAACGATAATTATGTTATTCCCTGCGTATCCACAATTTAAAAAAAAAAGGTATATTTATACCTCTTCTTCATAAGCCTGGCCTACGAATGATCCATGTGTAGTATAAAACCCAGTGACTAATAATAAACTGCTTTGAGTATATATCGTAATTCCATCCTAAAATATTAAAAGTATCTTAGTTTAATAACTACCAATTTTTACCCGTAAATTTGTAAGCAAAACATAATTTATATACATGGGCTACTAATGTCAATTTAAAGTTAATTTAATAAATTTTCGGCGGATTTTAGTACACGCTTAAAGGCGCGATTCCTGGATATAAAATGTTTACCCAATCGCAAAGCTATTTATTCTTAATAACTTAACTGAAAATATTACTACTCAGTATATATCACCACTACACCAAACACTTTATTTTTGCACTCTTCCATTCCAAAGTTGTATTGCTTACCTAAAATTCACAAATCTAGAAAAGCAATGCGACGCATTGTTTCATCGGTCGGATCACCCACATAGTTAATATCCAAATGGTTATCAAAAGAACTTGAGAATCTAGCATTAAATATTTTCGCGGTGAAGAATTCTTTCGAATTCATTAATAAAACAAAAAATCTAGTTCTTAACGAAAATGAAATCTTAATTTCTTTTGATGTCAGTTCTTTGTTCCCAAGTGTGCCAATACCACAAACTTTACAATATCTGGAAGAATTACTTAGAATGAATGACTTTGAGGACGAAATTATTCGTGAATACTTAACATTATCTAAACTTTGTATGGAACAAAATTATTTCCAATCTAACAGTCAATTTTATGTTCAGAAAGAAGGAACAGCTATGGGTAATTGCTTATCACCTTTCATAGCCAATTTATTCATGAGTAAGTTTGAACCAGTCAAGAATTTGAATATAGGTATGTAGATGATATTTTCGCGATTTTTGATAAAAAGAAAGCAAATATTGATGACTTTGTTTCCAAATTAAGTAGTCGGTATGATTCCAGCAAATTTACTTACGAAGTTGAGAACAAAGGACAACTGCCTTTTCTAGATATTTTAATTATTAAAAATAATAATAGATTAGAATTTGATATCTATAGGAAAGGCACAGTGACTGATAGATATATTCCTAATGATTCATTTCATTGCAAACAACACAAATTAGCCTCATTACATTTTTTAGTTCATCGTTTGTCACTTTTCCTCTGAACAGAGTAAACTTTAATAACGAAAGGAATCGTATTAGAAAATATAACTGAGGTTAATGGTTATGACTATGACTTAGTTATTAACAGGTTGACTGCCGATCTATATTTTTGAGTTTGTGGTTGACGCCGGTAAGATTTTTCCAAATATTTTTATTTTATTGTGGTAAATATGAATTAAAATGAGTCTTGGATGTGTTTTTTTTATGTGCCATTCAAAATATTAGAAAAAAAAAATTTCACTCCGATCGGACTAATCGGCATTGCAAGTGAAAATTTTTACTAGATGCCGAACACTCCGATCGGAGTGTCCAATTAAATAAGTAAAGAAATAATAAATCGAACTCATAAACTCAAAACATTTATTTCTAAATCATTTTTGTACATTTTTATGGTAATCCTCAAAGCAATTAAGGCAAAAACCTGGTTGTCCAGGGCACATTTTGCATTCATACACTGTTTGCTTTCTTATTTTATTTTTCCTGCATTCTTTGCATTCCTTTCTGCTTACCCGTTTTGTTTCTTTAGTTCCTTTTTTTTCACTAACAATTTTTTCTACTTTGCTAATGCTGTGGACATTTATTTGGCCTGGAGGAATTTGCGGCAAATTAGTAATTGGTCGTTCTGGCTAGTAAATTTCTTACGACATCCAATCGGAAGTCATATAATCGTAACTGGTCAGACCGCGAATATTTATTGTACAAAAAATAGGCGCTTATCATGCTCATTTGCAGCACATGCATGAATAACTTTTTGTACCACCGAATGGTTTTACCGCTGTAAGGATTATATGCCATCATTTGATCCTGTCTATCTATACCGGACATAAAAGCATTATATCCAATGATTGCGGAAGGTTTTTTTCAGATTCTTGATTTCTTTTGTTTTTAAAAATGCCCATTTCGCTTCCAAATTCTGTTGAAATGTATTGAACATTGCGTTTATCGCGCCATTTTCCGACATGCACTCCATTGCAAAACATAGATTTATTCTCACCACGTTTTAAGTTTGCACTCATTACCTCTTTCGGATTATCTTTCCTCTCAGCTCTCAGCGTACCAGTGCAGTATATATTTTGTTGAAGTAATTTCCTAGCTAAATTAACACTATTGTAAAAATTGTCTAGGTAAACAGCATGTCCCACACCCAATTTTTCCTCCAATAAATGTAAAACAATCTTTTCAGTATGTCCGCTTCCACCATAAACATCTGTCGCACCTTCGTAGACACGAAATTTCAAAATAAGTCCATTAGGCTCCGTCAGCATGTATAAACTTCATACCATACTTATGACGCTTATTCTTGATATACTGTTTAAACTGGAGACGACCCCGATAAAGTACCATAGCTTCATCCAAAGACAACTCTCTTCCAGGATAGTAAATTTCTCCCATCTTGTTGTTAAAAAAATCTGCCACAAATCTAATCTTTCCTAGCCGATCTGCCGGATCCATATCTGGAGATGTAAAATGCAAACACCTCAAGATAAGCAAAAATCTATTCCTTGACATATATTTTCTAAAAACAGGTAGATTAAATAGCGGATCAGTTTTCCAATAATCGTTAAGACGGCTCAAGGATATTGTGCCAGTGTGAAGTAACAGGGCCAAAAAAATTTTTAGTTCGTTAAGAGTAAGATCTTTAAAATTAGTAATACGTGATTTTGTACTTGTTTCTGGGCGCAGCAAAACCTCGACTGCGTAAGAGTTCGTTCGTTCTACAATAGTTTGTAAAAAAATTATCATCAATGATCATTTCGAAAAAATCGATAGGTGCACCCTGTCCTGGAATTTGCACCAATAATTCCTGGGTTTTCTGGAACAAAATTTGTTTTAACGCACCTCTGTCGTTCCATTTTATCTCATCAAGGCTAGGAAGTGTTTGATGTGGCCGAATAGGGTCTATAAAATTCTCTTCTTCGGACTCGGAGCTTGAATTTACATCACTATCGTCTGTGTCTGGTACGTAATGTTCATCACTACTACCTCCGCTTTCTTCCAATAGCTGCAATAATTCAGTGTCAGTTAGCTTCTTTTTCTTATCATATCCCTTTTTTTTATCACTACAATGTCTTTTTTTAATACCAGAAGGCCCAGGTTGATTGTCCATATTGTACGGCAGATTAGAACCAAACCAAAAGCAAATCCGCGGAACCACTTAAGCACCTGTTAGAACTTGCGTTTTTAAGCAACGCCACCACTAGAAACACGTTTCATATACAACGCCGATGGAATACTAAAACGTTTCGTAAGAACGCATGTCGAACTCCGATCGGAGTAGACGGCGTTGGCGAAGAGACCCGACGCACTCCGACCGGAGTAGTCGGCAGTCAACCTGTTAAGCTAATAAATAGACATAAGTTTAGGTTAAATATTCAGAATTCCACCTTTTTTACACTCGAAGAAAATAACACCAAGTATATCTCCATACCATATAATCCGAAATATAGCAAGGGACTCAATAAGGTATTTAATAAGGTAGGCATCACCTTAGTCTATAAGTCATCAGACAATCTGAGGAATATCTTAGGAAATCCCAAAGATAAGATTCCTAATTGTGAAAAAAGTGGAATTTAGGAAATTAAGGTACCGGTGGCAATTAAGGCCCACCTAAAAAAATATTGCTTTAAATCTGAGTATAATGCGTATAAGATGTCAAAAACATATTGTTTACATAGCTTGTACATGTTGCTGTAATAAATGGTGTAAAACAATTAAGAAAAGCATATTTTTTTATAAGAAAATACACTTTTTAAAAACCCTTCTCAGGGGCCTTATTATACTACGGTAGTATATTAAAGCCCATATAAAAATTTGCTTTATTTTTACAGTAAATCGTCCTAAATTTACCTAGAAATAAGTTAAAATAAAAGTAAATTGTTGTTTTTTACTTATTTAATCATTTTCCTTTATTTATTAAACGTGGGCCTCATTGCCCTCTTGGGGGGGGGGGGGGGGGCGGAATATTAATCGTAGACAATTTAGTTTCAAGGAACTAGTGGTCTTAATTAAGGTACTTAGTACAATCACAACATGTTCTGTAACTTTGAAAGCTTAAATAATCAGTTCTTTTCTTATTAAACAAAACAATGTAATTACTTTTATATTAATTTTTAAGACTTAAAATCAGACTTTAATTAAAGGTACCTAACTCAGTTCTTTAGTATCACAATCATATTCCTAGAATCAAAAAATAGACTCTCAAAACAAAAAAAAAAAAATCTTCTGCAAGCAAAATAAAAAAGATTAACAAACAAATTATTTATACTGAGACGGTAAAATATAGTTAAGTATTTTGTTTAATCACAGTCACAGCAATAAAACATATCTTTATCTTCGGTTGAGAGTCCGACGCACTCTTCGTGGTACCATTTAAAACATTGGACACATTGCCGCATGTCCGAAACACGTCCTTCTTTGCAAGCATGGCAGAACCATTCAGATTCAATTATTTTTGACTTCTTAACCTTACTGCTATCTTTTCCAGACTTATTCTTACGATCTTTAGTTTTCTGATTGGCTTTTTTTGATTTTTTCACCTTTATCATCTCATTTTCTTTTAGCTCTTCTCGTTTCTTAAAAAGGTCCCTAATAATCCGTTGACCTCTATAATTGATGGCCTTTCTTCTTGGTTTGTCTTTGATTACAGCATAGTTTGGAGTTGGCATAAGTTCTTGAAACGGGGATTTAGTTTCCTTTGTTTTAAGACTGGCTAGCGGAGTATCATCGTCTGAGTCTTCTTCGGAGGTATATAAATTGATTCTGGTGTGATCATTTCTATTCAACATCTTCTGTACAGCGTCAGGCTCAATATCAGTCTCTGAGTCTGAACTTAGAATAAGAGGACGTTTTGTCACAATACCAGATGTTGATGGTTTTGGCGATGGAGTTGAAGCATTGCAATTTGTATTTTTGCTTTGTGGTACTTTCACAGGAAAGGTTGATGTAGCAATATCAGTTAAAGCCCTTACACCAATTTGCTTTTCTGGGGTAACAATGTCAGCAATAGTACATTCTTCGTTGTTAAGTATTGATGGTGAAACAGTGTCATAACGTGACGTTACTTCAGGGTACTCTATGTTTGCCTCAATAATAGTTGAAGTTTGTGGAGGAGGATGTTCGGTCAAGATCGCTGGTGCAAATGCTTCATCTGGTAATACATCAGGGTTGAATGGAAACAATCCAGTAGCCCTGAATCCATTTATTATATTTTCATGAGTCAATGCCCTCGACCAAGCTTTTGAGAATATTTTGTTGAAGTTCGATTTCGTCAAGCGTCTGTCAGGATTTTGATACATGGATGTCATAGCTTCTTGATCCCAGTGATGCTCAAAAGACTTATTGACGGATTTATCGAGGGGTTGAAGTTCATGAGTTGTGTTACTAGGCAAACAATAAAGCACAATATCATGCTTATCTGCTTCTTCAACAATTGTATAATCCAGGTGCGAGGACGCTCCATCAAAGATTAACAAGACTTTTCCCTGCGTTTTATACTTTCCCAGATGCTTGATGAATTCTATAAATAACTCCGTGGTCATACTTCCTTTTGGAGCCATCTTTACGAGAGATCCAGCTGGTAAGTTATCACTATATTCTGGTTTTTGTCTTTGGCCTTTAAAAGATGATCATTGGTGGGATAGCGGTACCAACAGCATTAACACACATTGCTATGGTAACATTTTCGGCGTGCTCAGGTGCAATCAAATGGACTCGACGAGCTCCTTTTTGCGCCAAAACAGTTTGTTGATGATGAATAGTGAGTCTACACCCCTTTTTCATCCATATTATAGAGTCGTTGCGGGTTCTGTAGAATGTCTAATTCCTTATATAGGTCTTTCACTTCTTGGAAATGCTGAGCAACAATAGGACGGTTTAATTTTTGTGCTCTGCCTGGATTCACAAACTGGGCTTTCCTTTTGGAAATTTCTGGGTTCCTTTTCAAAAAGATTTTAAGCCAGTCTTTGCCCGCAATGCCAGAGTCTTTATTGAAATTGTGCTTAATATCATAATTCTCGCAAAATAAAAATGCTTGTCTCCGTATGACTTTTGGAGTAACAGGTACACCAATGTTAGCAAATCGTATAATGCGTTGTACAAGACCTTTTTCTTGGTCGATTGTCAATATGGAACTACGACCTAAGCGCTTAATAGTACTTTTTGAATTTATGTGATTTCGGAGAGTTCGTCTTGGAATGTTGTAACGTTCAGCTGCAGCTCGTTGCGTCAGCTGCCCTCGTTCTATTGCCGCCAAAGTGGCCCGTAAATTGTCTTCTGTCCACTGAGCTCTCTTTGGAGGCATTTTAATCAAAATCTGTAACAATGTTACACATATATTGACAGTAAAATTCACATAGTACATTGACCTAGAACACAAAAAAAATTCAATCTGATACTCAAATATTAAGAGGCCAATAAGGCCCAAGTACCGTTATAATGGGCCTTATTAACCTCATGCCACCTTTTTACAAAATAACCTAATAAACCTAAAAAATCTTTCTCTGGCTAGGAAAAACCATATCCATTGTATTGTACAAGACATACTTAAGATAATAAATACAGCGTTATTAGTCAATTATTGAATTAAACGTAAAAATACTTACAGTTTCTTGGTATGAAAATTATAAAACTGCACAGTAGCCGGTCACTTCATCAACGCATCGCACGTCACTGGCAAGATGGCGGCGCTAGCGACTGCGGACCAATACGGAA
>CM032454.1:11516919-11521919 GCA_019049505.1 Pachyrhynchus sulphureomaculatus
GTCTCCAGTTTAAACAGTATATCAAGAATAAGCGTCATAAGTATGGTATGAAGTTATACATGCTGACGGAGCCTAATGGACTTATTTTGAAATTTCGTGTCTACGAAGGTGCGACAGATGTTTATGGTGGAAGCGGACATACTGAAAAGATTGTTTTACATTTATTGGAGGAAAAATTGGGTGTGGGACATGCTGTTTACCTAGACAATTTTTACAATAGTGTTAATTTAGCTAGGAAATTACTTCAACAAAATATATACTGCACTGGTACGCTGAGAGCTGAGAGGAAAGATAATCCGAAAGAGGTAATGAGTGCAAACTTAAAACGTGGTGAGAATAAATCTATGTTTTGCAATGGAGTGCATGTCGGAAAATGGCGCGATAAACGCAATGTTCAATACATTTCAACAGAATTTGGAAGCGAAATGGGCATTTTTAAAAACAAAAGAAATCAAGAATCTGAAAAACCTTCCGCAATCATTGGATATAATGCTTTTATGTCCGGTATAGATAGACAGGATCAAATGATGGCATATAATCCTTACAGCGGTAAAACCATTCGGTGGTACAAAAAGTTATTCATGCATGTGCTGCAAATGAGCATGATAAGCGCCTATTTTTTGTACAATAAATATTCGCGGTCTGACCAGTTACGATTATATGACTTCCGATTGGATGTCGTAAGAAATTTACTAGCCAGACGACCAATTACTAATTTGCCGCAAATTCCTCCAGGCCAAATAAATGTCCACAGCATTAGCAAAGTAGAAAAAATTGTTAGTGAAAAAAAAGGAACTAAAGAAACAAAACGGGTAAGCAGAAAGGAATGCAAAGAATGCAGGAAAAATAAAATAAGAAAGCAAACAGTGTATGAATGCAAAATGTGCCCTGGACAACCAGGTTTTTGCCTTAATTGCTTTGAGGATTACCATAAAAATGTACAAAAATGATTTAGAAATAAATGTTTTGAGTTTATGAGTTCGATTTATTATTTCTTTACTTATTTAATTGGACACTCCGATCGGAGTGTTCGGCATCTAGTAAAAATTTTCACTTGCAATGCCGATTAGTCCGATCGGAGTGAAATTTTTTTTTTCTAATATTTTGAATGGCACATAAAAAAAACACATCCAAGACTCATTTTAATTCATATTTACCACAATAAAATAAAAATATTTGGAAAAATCTTACCGGCGTCAACCACAAACTCAAAAATATAGATCGGCAGTCAACCTGTTAATAACTAAGTCATAGTCATAACCATTAACCTCAGTTATATTTCTAATACGATTCCTTTCGTTATTAAAGTTTACTCTGTTCAGAGGAAAAGTGACAAACGATGAACTAAAAAATGTAATGAGGCTAATTTGTGTTGTTTGCAATGAAATGAATCATTAGGAATATAAATCTATCAGTCACTGTGCCTTTCCTATAGATATCAAATTCTAATCTATTATTATTTTTAATAATTAAAATATCTAGAAAAGGCAGTTGTCCTTTGTTCTCAACTTCGTAAGTAAATTTGCTGGAATCATACCGACTACTTAATTTGGAAACAAAGTCATCAATATTTGCTTTCTTTTTATCAAAAATCGCGAAAATATCATCTACATACCTATATTCAAATTCTTGACTGGTTCAAACTTACTCATGAATAAATTGGCTATGAAAGGTGATAAGCAATTACCCATAGCTGTTCCTTCTTTCTGAACATAAAATTGACTGTTAGATTGGAAATAATTTTGTTCCATACAAAGTTTAGATAATGTTAAGTATTCACGAATAATTTCGTCCTCAAAGTCATTCATTCTAAGTAATTCTTCCAGATATTGTAAAGTTTGTGGTATTGGCACACTTGGGAACAAAGAACTGACATCAAAAGAAATTAAGATTTCATTTTCGTTAAGAACTAGATTTTTTGTTTTATTAATGAATTCGAAAGAATTCTTCACCGCGAAAATATTTAATGCTAGATTCTCAAGTTCTTTTGATAACCATTTGGATATTAACTATGTGGGTGATCCGACCGATGAAACAATGCGTCGCATTGCTTTTCTAGATTTGTGAATTTTAGGTAAGCAATACAACTTTGGAATGGAAGAGTGCAAAAATAAAGTGTTTGGTGTAGTGGTGATATATACTGAGTAGTAATATTTTCAGTTAAGTTATTAAGAATAAATAGCTTTGCGATTGGGTAAACATTTTATATCCAGGAATCGCGCCTTTAAGCGTGTACTAAAATCCGCCGAAAATTTATTAAATTAACTTTAAATTGACATTAGTAGCCCATGTATATAAATTATGTTTTGCTTACAAATTTACGGGTAAAAATTGGTAGTTATTAAACTAAGATACTTTTAATATTTTAGGATGGAATTACGATATATACTCAAAGCAGTTTATTATTAGTCACTGGGTTTTATACTACACATGGATCATTCGTAGGCCAGGCTTATGAAGAAGAGGTATAAATATACCTTTTTTTTTAAATTGTGGATACGCAGGGAATAACATAATTATCGTTAAATCAGTCATGCTTTATCATACACGTACACAATAAAAAACAATTCCAATTTCAATCTTTAATATATATAAAATGCAACGTATCTCTGTCTGTCTGCCCGTCTGTTAGTGTGCTTATCACTCGAGAACCACTTATCTAATTTACGCGCTTTTTTTTCAAAACATACATATGTTCCTTGGTCAGGTTATAGGATATATTTTATTACTTTAGGTAATATAAGGAATAAGCAGTGACGATAATAGTAAATCAAGTCGGAAAAAGTTTGCCGCTAGCGTGTTCTCTTGCAATACACTGCCTAAACTATGAAATATGGAACAATATTATGTAGCAAAGAATATAATATATATAAAATGCAATGTCTGTCTGTCTATCTGTCCGTTAGCGCGCTTATGACTTAAGAACCACTTATCCGATTTACATGTTTTTTTTTTTAATTCATACATTTGTTCTCTGGCTAGGTTACCTAAAATGTTCCATAAATATTATATATATATATATATATATATATATATATATATATATATATATATATATATATATAATGCAAAGTCTCTCTGTTTGTCTGTCTGTTTGTCCGTTAGTGGCTTATCACTCAAGAACCACTTATCCGATTTACGTGTTTTTTTTTTAATTCATACCTATGTTCTCTGGCCAGCTTGTCTATAATCTTCTATAATATATACAAAAAGCAACGTCTCTCTGCCTGTCTGTCTGTTCGTTAGTATGCTTATCACTCGAGAACCACTTATCCGATTTACGTGTTTTTTTTAGATTTATACATATGAGGCGTTGCGGATAGTAAGGGCGAACTCAACAAAATGATGTTTCGAAAAAATTGAATTTATAGAAAAATCTAAATGGCGAACTCAACAAAATATTGGCAAAATTAGGTTTTTATTATTTATTTATAATTTATTAGCTTTTTATTATTTACTTAAGTAGAATAGTGTATTCCGTGAATTTTTAAATGTTTTTTAAATATTTATTTGTGTATTTTTTTTTTCATATTTTACTGTTCGTTTCTGATGCTACACTATCACCTAAAATTGGCAATACCTGGGAAAAAATTAGACCGGTATTAAAAATTTTGAACACATTTTTTATTTAATTTTAAGGTTATTGTTTTAATTAAAGGTTTTGTTATTACAAAATAGTTACTTGATACAACATACAAAACAGTGGAAATATGGTATTGAAACTAACATAAAAAAAACTAAAGAAAAGAAACAAATAATTAGCCAAGTTCAGTTGTAATCTATTTGGTCATCGTCCATAACATCTTCATTTTCGGTGCTCTTATTCGTTGCTGCGTCTTGAGAGGCTATAATGTTAGTAAAGTACCGACTCCAAGGTAGGGGAACATACGGTAACAAGTCCTGAATGTCCTTTAATTTGGGGGCTGGTATTTTAATGGGGGCACTGTAAAGTCTCGTCAGTGTTTCACTGGCCAAATGAAAATGATCAGGATCATAGTTTTTCACCTTGCCTTTTTGTAGTTTGACTGCCGTTTTGACATCCAAATTGTAAGCAGAATGAATGTAGAAACCTTGCTTAAAGTTATTTGTAAATTCAAAGATCTTTCCATCTTTAAACTTAGCACCAGCCATCTGCATTTTAGTAATTTTCTTTTGAAAATTAGAGAAATTGAAAATCATGTCCTGTCTAAGTTGGACAACGCAAAACTGGTTTTTTCGGCGACAGCTTTCAATCATTAACTTATACTTTTGAACTGCATATTAAACGTATCACGATAATAGTGCTGATTTACCGGGCTGTAACCAGGGTAATTTTCCGTAAGCCATTCATTGTAAAGAGAATAGAGCTTTTTAATATTAAGTCCAACAGGTAAGTATTTTCGATGAGGGCTTTTGGCGCGACTGTAATGACTGGTGACAGTAGGTAGTGACATGATGTGTTCTTTTACTTTAGAAAGATCGTCATTTCCTATTTTCTTCGCGGGTTCACACCTCCCCCTTTGATCCGTTGTAACAGTTCCAGTTCTGCTGGTTTTGTCAAGTACGACTCGAACGCGCTTTTCAGAGATGCCATGAATGTTATAAAACGCAGTACGACAAACTTCACGATTAGCGTGATCAACAGTCACATTATATTGAATGCGTCTCAGGGTACGACTTGGACGCCCCTTTACGTAAGATCTTTTTACATCATTGCAGATCAACAATTTTGATAAGTAAGCATTCTGTAGATCATAGTTTCCAATTTGCCAAAAAGAGTCAAAAATATTCGTGACCAGTTCAGCGCCTATTTTCTCAAAACATCCACACTTGCGAGGAGGTCCAATTTTGCGGGCAACAACGTGCCTTTTGTTATTTCTTGAAATGTAAGCACTTCCTGAATTTCGTTTCAACTTACACTCGTTTTTTTTTGCCAGTCACTCATCTTAGCAGGTCTCTTTCGCGAATAACCCGACACAGCACTACCATCTAAATGTTGTAATACTTCACCACTGAACACT
>CM032454.1:11529419-11622531 GCA_019049505.1 Pachyrhynchus sulphureomaculatus
TTTTTGACTACTTCTACTTCGTTTCTACTACCTCGCTATAATAATATTGCCTCGAGGTAGAAGGTATAAGGGGTAGGCGTGGTTAAATTATGCATAGTTTCAGTAGTATTTTTCCTGGTTTATGTTCGGGATAATTATCTACAGTTAAACATATAGTGGGTTAAAGAGGCGCGAAACCGAGGTGAAAGGTTTGATTTGATTTTATACTGTTATATGTGAATTTCAGAGTTTCAGGAGTCAAAGAACTTAAAAATTATAGTCGCATTATTTTTAAATATTTCAATTGTAGATATACCTGAAGTCCTTTTCCTACTTAACCTTTTTTGTGAATAATATCTCAAAATATAGAATCATGTTATTTGGATTAAATAGTTCTTTAATGTAAAAAAGTCAAATTGGATATGTATTTTACAGCTATATGTTTGCAAGGTGTACTGGGTAAATTACTTAACCATTTTTTTAAATTTACACGTACCTTCCTTCTAGAAAAATAATTAGCTTCACATTTAATTTTAATATAAGAAAAATTTGGTAACAGTTACACGTCACACTTACAAATAATTAAATCAATATACAGTGAAACCTGTGTTAACGGCCACCTATTATAAGCGGTCGTCTGTGGTAACGGACAGTAATAAGCTTCCCGAAATCTATTGCATATAAGTTCCGGTATACAAAAACCTGTTAATTACGGCCACTTAAAATTATCTGGTTTAAATTTGAAGTTTTCTGTTTATTCCATTATTTTAAAGTTGTCTTCGTACTGAACACGTTCTTAATAATGTTGCTGAAACGAAAACGTTTGTCACTAAAAGACAGAATTATTATCATCGCTGTAAGTGAAAAGTTTGCGTTAAATTCGCGAAAACTGGCTGAAAAGTTTGAGGTTGGAAAAACGCAAATTCTCAATTTTTTTAAAAAATAAGAGTGAACTAAAAAAAATGTTTGAAAAGGGTGTTAACAAAAACGAAAAGTCACCAGGATTAACAGTGGATCAAGTTGTCTACAATTGGTTTTTGCAGTTCCTGTATCTGGACCACTACTCAAACAAAAAGCACTGGGGGCGTTTGAGCAGCTTGAAAGTAGAAAATTTCGCTACATCAAATGGTTGGTGGTTGGAAAGTTTCTGTAAACGGCACAATATTCCTTTTAAGTCAGTTTCTGGCGAGTCCGCAGATGTAAATTTTGAAAGATGTCGAGGCCTGGAGAACTACATTATCGCTAATTTTAAAAGATTACTCTCCACTAGATATATACAATGCTGATGAAAGAGGTCTTTATTACCGAGCCATGTCAAATAAGACATTTGCTTTAAAAAAACAATATATGTGCAGGAAAGAGGGTAGCAAAACAGCGATTAACTATTTTAGTGCGTGTAAAAATGGAAGGAAAAAAAGAAAATCCATTAATAAATTGGGAAAAGTAAAAATCATCGTTGTTTTAAAGTTAGTCATGTTGACAAGTTACCCTTAGAATGGTAATCTAATAAAAAGGCCTGGATGACGTCAGAAATTATGACTAGATGGCTCCATAAATTTGATAATAAAATGAAGAAATAAAATAGAAAAGCGCTGCTTTTCTTGGACAATGCTACCTCCCATTCTAAAGTGCCACTAGAAGATGTTAAGCTGGTTTTTTTGCCATCAAATTTCACATCATATTGTTAGTCTTTAGAGCAAAAAATAATTCAAAATTTTAACATGATATATTGCTTGACCGGAAATGACGGCCTTGCCTATGTGATTAGTTTCGCTTGAGTAATTCCAGGGTTAGGCTAAGTATATATAAATAGGGTCGATTTGTAGTTTAGCTTTAGTCAATCATCGCTCCTGATGAAGCTAACATGGTTAGCGAAACGCGCGTCGAGTGCAAAAATAAAGTGTTTGGTGTAGTGGTGATATATACTGAGTAGTATCATTGTGCCAAAGATTCCACATTCCCAACTTAGATGATATATTGATAATTTCACTGGTTTACAGCCAAAAAATACCAAGAACGCCACATGCCTAGATAAGTTAATTGGGACCTCCTGAACACGAAAAACGCTATAAATTTTTTTTTTTTTAAGTACCGTTTTTTTTAGATAACGGTACTTTTGTGTTTTTCGGTGTATGGTCCCACTCAAACCCTTATGGAGCCCAACCGAAAAGTCCGATCGAGATAAATGTCATACCGTTGGAAAGGCAACAAAATGCCTTTTCCGGCGGTATACTATAAATTTCTATGTGACAAGAAGTGGCTGAGTTATAACACCTCCAAGTTCAAAATTTGCCTATTTTTTACGTTTTTTTCAAAATTTTTCATTTTTATTTGGTTTTTTTTCTACGTTATTGTAAAGATCTGGAATGTTTTATTTTTTTACCAAGTAGTTTATTTAATAACCAACATTTTAAACGTAATTTGAAAAAAAAAGGATGAAAAATAAAGTTTTTATTAAGGATTTTGTGGAACGACAATATTTTCATTTTCATTGCTCACACGCTATATTCGGCGTAAATTAAAAAAATTTAAATTAAAATGACGAGTGACTTGAATTTTTCCGTTTTTTTTTCGGATGTATCTTCGCGAATAAGGAACCAACAATAGTCTGCCATCATTTGTTCATCCCACCAGCCCTTGTAACGTCTCTCGATTTCTTGCATTTCCTGGTGAAATCTTTCACCCTGCTCATCACTTTCGGATCCCAAGTTCATGGGGAAAATATCCAAATGACTGAATAAAAAGTGTAGTTTAGGTGTCATATTTGAACCTAAAAGTTAAAAAGAATAAATTTCAAATAATTTTCAAATGATAACGGCCTTTTTGATATACATGCTTTCACTCAACGCTTACCAATGGCATTGAATTTTTGCAGTAATGTATCGATCTTCTCAGCGTAATCAGGACTTCTGTAGTTTCCCAAAAAGTTGTAAACGATGTCCTGGAATGCTTCCCATGCCTCCAAATGAGCTGGACCTAAACACTCATTAAATGCTTGGTCACCGTACAGAGCCCGAATTTGAGGTCCATCAAATATACCAGCTTCAATTTTGCTCGCTGTGGCTCTCGGAAATTTTTGTTTAAGGTAATTCATGGCAAGACTGTCTTTTGGCAACGTTTTCACAATATTTGTAAATAACCCAAGCTTAATATGTGGTGGAGGAAGTATTATCTTCTCCTGAGGAATGAGTGGGTCATTTTTAATATTGTACTCTCCGTGCGTACGCCCACTTCGTTCGGGCCAAACTTTTCGGATGTAGTGATTCTGACGGTCACGGCTGTCCCATAGACATAGAAAACAGGGAAACTTCGTATTGCTCCCTTGCAATCCAGATAGTATGGCAACTAATTTAAAATCAGAGCAAACTTTCCATTGATGTTGGTCATATTGTATGAGAGCGAGAAGTTCTTTCATTGCTTCATATGTTTCCTTTATGTATTTTCCATATCCGATTGGAATTGATGGTTTCGTATTCCCTTTATGAAGCAAGACTGCCTTCAAACTATCCTTGCCTCCATCCAGAAAAAGACGCCATTCCACTGGGTCATAACTTTGTTGGAGAGCATTGAAAAGACCACGTATGTTGGCACAAAAACAAAAGTTTCCCGTTTTTGCGAAAAAAAACTGCAAGTTGTTTGCTACGATCACGGTAATATGTAACACGTGTCTCAGGAGCACAATATCCCCACTGTTGCAATCGCGATGCAAGTAATTCAGATTTCGATTTCGGCAAATACAAATCTCGGCACAAATCATTAAGCTCGGCCTGAGTAAGTAAATGGGGTTTCTTATTTGATTGCATTTCTGATTCACTGCACTCATCTGATGAATCACTTATTGTTGTTCTTTTTCGTATTTTTGTGGGCTCTGCTACAATCAGCTGCGGTTTGGGCACGATACTGAGTGCGGCACTGGCAGCGTCACCAAGCTAACAACTGGATAAACTGGTTCAATTCTACGTCCGACAGCCTTTTCCGTTAAACAGAAATAACAATCTGTTGTATGACTGATCGGGTTTCTCCATTGCATTGGCTTTCCAAATGTGAAGAAACACTCTTGACCCTTACCAATTTTATTTAATATTGTTCGGCAGTTGTTACATGCATTATTCGGTGTCCACGGTTTGTCCAGAGACGCAGGTCGAAAGCCGAAATACTTCTTATACGCTTCAGATAAATTTTTCGTATTCATTTTTCGCATCAAATGCTGTGATTTCTTTTTCACAAGAACTCCACAAACATAACAAAATTCGTTGGGATCGATTGAACACATTTTATTTTTTGCACGTACAAAGCCAAACTGTTTACTGTGATCAGATTCAAATTCTGATGGACGCCGAATATAGCGTGTGTCAGGGCTACCAACGTATACAGTGATTCAAATTCTGATGGACGCCGAATATAGCGTGTGTCAGGGCTACCAACGTATACAGTGATTCAAATTCTGATGGACGCCGAATATAGCGTGTGAGCAATGAAAATGAAAATATTGTCGTTCCACAAAATCCTTAATAAAAACTTTATTTTTCATCCTTTTTTTTTCAAATTACGTTTAAAATGTTGGTTATTAAATAAACTACTTGGTAAAAAAATAAAACATTCCAGATCTTTACAATAACGTAGAAAAAAAACCAAATAAAAATGAAAAATTTTGAAAAAAACGTAAAAAATAGGCAAATTTTGAACTTTGAGGTGTTATAACTCAGCCACTTCTTGTCACATAGAAATTTATAGTATACCGCCGGAAAAGGCATTTAGTTGCCTTTCCAACGGTATGACATTTATCTCGATCGGACTTTTCGGTTGGGCTCCATAAGGGTTTGAGTGGGACCATACACCGAAAAACACAAAAGTACCGTTATCTAAAAAACGGTACTTAAAAAAAAAAATTATAGCGTTTTTCGTGTTCAGGAGGTCCCAATTAACTTATCTAGGCATGTGGCGTTCTTGGTATTTTTCCAAATTAAAAATTTGTAAACCTGTGTTTTTGATCAAAAGGCTACTTATGTATGTTGACAGTTATTCCGATTTTGAAAAATCTGAAAACAGCATAAATTTAACGAATGCACTAATATGGAAAAATCTTGCTCCAGCTACAATTAAAAAATGTTTTTTCAAGGCCGGATTGCTCAGCTTTTTCCTACTACTACCTATGTACGTGACCAAACCAAATATACTTAAATAAATGAATAAATAAGTATACCAACCTGCGGGATTGAACCCTCGACCTTCAGCACAGTAGCAAACTACTACGTCACCGAGCCACGGCCAGCCATATATATGTATATACTGTACATACATGTACATATATAATGTACATTCAAAGTATTTTCTTATATTATTAAATCATTTTAACTTTTCAATCTGTGTGTATGCTAACTCTATGTAGTAAAATAAAAAAAAATGTTTAAAATAGAAAAATATATGTCTCATATTTATAGGGAGGAAAAACTGGAATAATGGCCACAACCAAAATTTTTTGTGGCAGGTTTTACTCTATGTAAAATACCCAATTCCACACCCATTGGGGTACTAGTTATCGCACATAAATCAATAATTAAATAGTCTATGTGGTATTTTGAGTTGAAAGAAAACATAGTTTATTTATTAGGATCTGAACATAAAAAAAATAGTAAAGTAATTGATCCAGTAAACAACCAGTTCTACAACAAACGCTGAATTTAACTTTCACTCAAAAAATTAACTTAACACAAGATTCACATTCAACATTTTATTTTACACCCTTAGAGATTTTTTGTAAAATAAAAATTAAAAAAATAATCTTGCAGAGAAACTTCTAAAAAAGTTGGACGTAATAAAATATAATTTAGTTTTCTAAGAAACCTGATATGGACACATATTACATCTCCCTTTTCTTTTGACCTAACATATGTTTTACTATGAGTAATTATGCTAAAATTTGGTCCAATAACCAACCAAAAACCAGGAAAGCTTCTCATAATATTACGATATTATAATAATATAACAATACGATATTAAACAATTTAGGATGGAAAAAAATCAACTATAAATAATAATTTCTACGCCGAAGAGGATTTATAAAATGATACATAGGAAGGGACCGCTCTAACCACTCCCCCCTCACCCTTCGAGCCCTTTATATGTTTTATTCTTTGGTATGTTATGTATCCGTGCATCAAATTACTTCATTACATCGTAATCATAACCGAGAAAATATACTACACCATATTTAACTACTCCTACCCTTTCGTCACGTTCCTTTTGTTAAAATTGAAAATATCACAGGGGAACAGCTGTTTTGGTGTCGAGGTTTTTTGAGCTGATTCTATATCAATTTGATGTCCTGAATTCAAATAACGTATTCATTTGTACCTAGGAGCTCAAATTTTTAAGAAATATAAGTTACATTATTGTAACTCAAATCCGTAAGTGTAGTAAACAAAAGTAGATACGAAATTTTTATTTTAGTTATACAAAATACAATATTATGTCGTACTTACAAACAAAAAAAAAACATTGAAGAAATGAAATAGTCACTCAACACTTGGAAAGCTTCTTTTCCGCGACATTCTTGAATGTTTTTTTTAAACAGTCTCTTTTTAAACTCCAGCAGTAATCTGCCATCATGTGCATGTTCCATCTTCCTTGGTAGCGGTCCTCCATAACTTTAATATCTTGGTGAAATCTTTCACCTTGTTCCTCACTCATGTCTCCTAAATTTTCTGGAAAACGGTCTAAGTGGCTGTGTAAATAGTGTATTTTAATACTCATATTGCACCCTAAGGATTTGAAACTATTAAGCATCTTGTTAACCATTTCAACATAGTTTTGAGCTTTATGTTTGCCTAGAAAATTTTCTACAACTGCAACAAATGATGTCAAAGCTTCTCGTTCAACTTGATTCATTGAATTTATGAAGGCAGGATCCTTAATTAATTGTCTTATTTGTGGGCCGTCAAATATCCCTGCTTTGAGTTTTTCTGTGCTCAACTGATGCATTTTTACCCCTATATATGCAAAACAAGACCCATTCTTATCAAGAGCCTTTACAATTTTTTTTTTTTATGGGTCTAGCACACGTGCTACAGGGAAGTCCCTAAAGCGCTACAGGAGCGACACGTGTGCGGAGAAAACGATTCACGTTGTTCTTGAATCGCTGTAGATTGTACTCGATGGGAAACACAGTCCTGGGTAAACCATTCCAAAGGTATGATGTTCTCCATATAAAAGACTGCTTGAAAAGCGTTGTACGAGGAGTAACAAGCTGAACCTCATACGGATGTGAAGCATCAGCGCGACATGTACTTCTAATATGCACCGCTCTGGGAGGAATCAAACGGGCCACATCTTTCGAACACTTTCCATGAAAGTACTTGTAGAATAGGCTCAACTTTATATGTAACGGAGGAAGTATGATTTTTTCTCTTTCAACCAAAGCGTCGTTAATGACATTCTTTTCCCCAACGTCCATGTTTTCTCTCTGAGGCCAATCTTTTCCAACCCAGTGGTGTGTTTTGTCCCTACTATCCCAGAGGCACAAGAAACACGGATATTTCGTGTAACCACTTTGCTGCCCAAGAAGAAAGTTTACCATTTTTAAGTCTACACAAATCATCCATTGATGTTCGTAATACTTTATCTTCTGCAAGACCAAAGCTATGGTATTATATTCTTCTTTCAGTTTCGTTGAGTGAGCTAGTGGTATTGAACCATATTTATTCCCATTATGTAGAAGGACACATTTTAAACTTCGCTTTGAACTGTCAATAAATAAGCGCCAATCATCTGGAATATATTCAGAAAATCCCATTTCTTTCACGAGTCCCCTAATTTCGTGACAAAATACAAGATTGTCTTCTTGAGAAAAGAATGGTAGCAGATCTTTTTCTCTTGTACGGTAAAAGGTAATTTTGGTTCCTTGTTCCAGTAAAATTTTTGTCGTTCAACCTAGAAGCCAGTACTTCAGAAGCTTTTTTTTTCGATAAATTGAGATCCCTGGTGAGATCATTTAATTCATTTTGATTGAAGCGTTGAGGAACTGATGATGTCCCCTAATAGTCACTGTTAGTTTCATTAGCATCAGAACTTTTATTAGCATCAGAAGAGCGATCAGAAGGAAAAAATTCGTCATCAGAGATATGTGGTAGCTGATGAAATGTTGGAATCGGTATTTCATCTGAGTGCGGGATAGGGCGTATTGCCGAGTCTAAATTGGGATAAGTCCACTTACTGCGGTTATTTCGATTGTAGTATTTACTAAACAGAAATAACAATCATTGAAGTGGTTTTTTTTTTGGTTCTCTCCAAACCATTGGTACGCCGAATTTTAGACATTTTCTTTTCCCGGTAGTCCACTGCCGTAAATGCTCTGTACAAGTTTTACATACGAGATGCGGGGCCCACGTTTTGTCCTGATCACCAAGCTTAACTCCAAAGTATCCAAGATACGCTCGCTTTACAAAGTCAGTAATAGTTTGTCTGTTTTGCTGAAACATGTATTCTCTGCATATATAGCAAAACACATCAGGTTGATTTACACAACTTCTTCTTGAACTGGAACCTGAACTCATTTTAATTCTGTTCAATAACACAAAAACACTCTTTTCTTAACATAAAATAACACGCCGAATTCGATCTACTCTCATTAGTAAGAACGCACAAACTGACGAGACTTACCCGAGTTAGGTGATTAAAAGGGTCAGTTCAGGTACCTGATAGGCAATGGTTCCACTATTTATAGATTTACCTGGAATTTACTCAATTACAGACTGACAATAAAACCATTGTACCTACATTAATGAATATATAATAATTTTAGAACTCTCATAAATGAATATACTGAATAAAAACCACATTGGTAGATAAGTTGATGTATCTAAAAAAGTAGAGCTGATAGAGAAAAACGGATTACATGTATAGATTTAGCGGCACCAAAACAAAAATATTTTTTTGTTGCCCTGTGTAATTTTTGATCAAAAGGCTACTTATGTATGTTGACAGTTATTCCGATTTTGAAAAATCTGAAAACAGCATAAATTTAACGAATGCACTAATAAGGAAAAATCTTGCTCCAGCTACAATTAAAAAATGTTTTTTCAAGGCCGGATTGCTCAGCTTTTTCCTACTACTACCTATGTACGTGACCAAACCAAATATACTTAAATAAATGAATAAATAAGTATACCAACCTGCGGGATTGAACCCTCGACCTTCAGCACAGTGGCAAACTACTACGTCACCGAGCCACGGCCAGCCATATATATGTATATACTGTACATACATGTACATATATAATGTACATTCAAAGTATTTTCTTATATTATTAAATCATTTTAACTTTTCAATCTGTGTGTATGCTAACTCTATGTAGTAAAATAAAAAAAAAATGTTTAAAATAGAAAAATATATGTCTCATATTTATAGAGAGGAAAAACTGGAATAACGGCCACGACCAAAATTTTTTGTGGCAGGTTTTACTCTATGTAAAATACCCAATTCCACGCCCATTGGGGTACTAGTTATCGCACATAAATCAATAATTAAATAGTCTATGTGGTATTTTGAGTTGACAGAAAACATAGTTTATTTATTAGGAGCTGAACATAAAAAAAAATGGTAAAGTAATTGATCCAGTAAACAACCAGTTCTACAACAAACGCTGAATTTAACTTTCACTCAAAAAATTAACTTAACACAAGATTCACATTCAACATTTTATTTTACACCCTTAGAGATTTTTTGTAAAATAAAAATTAAAAAAATAATCTTGCAGAGAAACTTCTAAAAAAGTTGGACGTAATAAAATATAATTTAGTTTTCTAAGAAACCTGATATGGACACATATTACATCTCCCTTTTCTTTTGACCTAATATATGTTTTACTACGAGTAATTATGCTAAAATTTGGTCCAATAACCAACCAGAAACCAGGAAAGCTTCTCATAATATTACGATATTATAATAATATAACAATACGATATTAAACAATTTAGGATGGAAAAAAAATCAACTATAAATAATATTTTCTACGCCGAAGAGGATTTATAAAATGATACATAGGAAGGGACCGCTCTAACCACTCCCCCTCACCCTTCGAGCCCTTTATATGTTTTATTCTTTTGTATGTTATGTATCCGTGCATCAAATTTCCTCATTACATCGTAATCATAACCGAGAAAATATACTACACCATATTTAACTACTCCTACCCTTTCGTCACGTTCCTTTTGTTAAAATTGAAAATAACACAGGGGAACAGCTGTTTTGGTGTCGAGGTTTTTTGAGCTGATTCTATATCAATTTGATGTCCTGAATTCAAATAACGTATTCATTTGTACCTAGGAGCTCAAATTTTTAAGATATACAATTTTAGAGAAATATAAGTTACATTATTGTAACTCAAATCCGTAAGTGTAGTAAACAAAAGTAGATACGAAATTTTTATTTTAGTTATACAAAATACAATATTATGTCGTACTTACAAAAAAAAAAAAACATTGAAGAAATGAAATAGTCACTCAACACTTGGAAAGCTTCTTTTCCGCGACATTCTTGAATGTTTTTTTTTTTAAACAGTCTCTTTTTAAACTCCAGCAGTAATCTGCCATCATGCGCATGTCCCATCTTCCTTGGTAGCGGTCCTCCATAACTTTAATATCTTGGTGAAATCTTTCACCTTGTTCCTCACTCATGTTTCCTAAATTTTCTGAAAAAACGGTCTAAGTGGCTGTGTAAATAGTGTATTTTAATACTCATATTGCACCCTAAGGATTTGAAACTATTAAGCTTCTTGTTAACCATTTCAACATAGTTTTGAGCTTTATGTTTGCCTAGAAATTTTTCTACAACTGCAACAAATGATGTCCAAGCTTCTCGTTCAACTTGATTCATTGAATTTATGAAGGCAGGATCCTTAATTAATTGTCTTATTTGTGGGCCGTCAAATATCCCTGCTTTGAGTTTTTCTGTGCTCAACTGATGCATTTTTACCCCTATATATGCAAAACAAGACCCATTCTTAACAA
Organism: Pachyrhynchus sulphureomaculatus; assembly: GCA_019049505.1. Classification (NCBI taxonomy): domain Eukaryota; kingdom Metazoa; phylum Arthropoda; class Insecta; order Coleoptera; family Curculionidae; genus Pachyrhynchus; species Pachyrhynchus sulphureomaculatus. The sequence goes on from CM032454.1 coordinate 11,540,405, forward strand.
GAGCCTTTACAAATTGCTTCATTAAGCCCAACTTTACATGTAACGGAGGAAGTATGATTTTTTCTCTTTCAACCAAAGCGTCGTTAATGACATTCTTTTCCCCAACGTCCATGTTTTCTCTCTGAGGCCAATCTTTTCTAACCCAGTGGTGTGTTTTGTCCCTACTATCCCAGAGGCACAAGAAACACGGATATTTCGTGTAACCACTTTGCTGCCCAAGAAGAAAGTTTACCATTTTTAAGTCTACACAAATGATGTTCGTAATACTTTATCTTCTGCAAGACCAAAGCTATGGTATTATATTCTTCTTTCAGTTTCGTTGAGGAGCTAGTGGTATTGAACCATATTTATTCCCATTATGTAGAAGGACACATTTTAAACTTTGCTTTGAACTGTCAATAAATAGGCGCCAATCATCTGGAATATATTCAGAAAGTCCCATTTCTTTCATGAGTCCCCTAATTTCGTGACAAAATACAAGATTGTCTTCTTGAGAAACGAATGGTAGCAGATCTTTTTCTCTTGTACGGTAAATGGTAATTTTGGTTCCTTGTTCCAGTAAATTTTTGTCCTTCAACCTAGAAGCCAGTACTTCAGAAGCTTTTTTCAATAAATTGAGATCCCTGGTGAGATCATTTAATTCATTTTGATTGAAGCGTTGAGGAACTGATGACGTCCCCTCATAGTCACTGTTAGTTTCATTAGCATCAGAACTTTTATTAGCATCAGAACTTTTATTAGCATCAGAAGAGCGATCGAGGGAAAATATTCGTCATCAGAGATATGTGGTAGCTGATGAAATGTTGGAATCGGTATTTCATCTGAGTGCGGGATAGGGCGTATTGCCGAGTCTAAATTGGGATAAGTCCACTTACTGCGGTTATTTCGATTGTAGTATTTACTAAACAGAAATAACAATCATTGAAGTGGTTTTTTTGGTTCTCTCCAAACCATTGGTACGCCGAATTTTAGACATTTTCTTTTCCCGGTAGTCCACTGCCGTAAATGCTCTGTACAAGTTTTACATACGAGATGCGGGGCCCACGTTTTGTCCTGATCACCAAGCTTAACTCCAAAGTATCCAAGATACGCTCGCCTTACAAAGTCAGTAATAGTTTGTCTGTTTTGTTGAAACATGTATTCTCCGCATATATAGCAAAACACATCAGGTTGATTTACACAACTTCTTCTTGAACCGGAACCTGAACTCATTTTAATTCTGTTCAATAACACAAAAACACTCTTTTCTTAACATAAAATAACACGCCGAATTCGATCTACTCTCATTAGTAAGAACGCACAAACTGACGAGACTTACCCGAGTTAGGTGATTAAAAGGGTCAGTTCAGGTGCCTGATAGGCAATGGTTCCACTATTTATAGATTTACCTGGAATTTACTCAATTACAGACTGACAATAAAACCATTGTACCTACATTAATGAATATATAATAATTTTAGAACTCTCATAAATGAATATACTGAATAAAAACCACATTGGTAGATAAGTTGATGTATCTAAAAAAGTAGAGCTGATAGAGAAAACCGGATTGCATGTATAGATTTAGCGTCCCAAATATAGTTAAAATCAGCTCTAAAATCCCAGGCACCAAAACAAAAATATTTTTTTATTGCCCTGTGTAATGAATGAATAATAATAAAATATTAACATTTTTTTTTAAATTAAAAACTGAATCAGAATTAATACAAGTTTAAAGAAAAATTTTTTTATTTGAACAACAAAAAAAAGCTATTGGTATCATACGTTGCATATATATATATATATATATATATATATATATATATATATATATATATATATATATATATATATATATATATGTTTTGCCAAATTCCTCACAGAAGTAACAAAAAAGCTTTTTTAGTTCAAAAGAATTACTGAAATATCTACAATTAAAGCTCAATCACTTCTATTCCAAATTGCAATATGCAAAATATTAATTAAAAGTTTCTACTTATTACTTTTGTTTTAGATTTGGAAACTTTTCTATACTGCTGCAAATGCATTTTACAATTTGAAAAAATAACTGTTTAAAATCATCATTAAAAATAAAAAATTAAGAAGTTCGTTATAAAATTTAGTAGGTAATGTTACTTGTATTGTTAATATGCTAATAAAGAAACTAGTAATGAAAATTGTCTTTGTTCAGTTCCTTTTCCTCTTGCAGTTTATGTTATTGTATACAAATTAATATATTCTACCTAATTAAAATTTCTTAATTAGCCAAGCATAATTATTACTACTATACTATGAATACTACTCCCATGTTTGGGGCTCTGCTCCCAAACATACATCGCATTTGTTGAATTCTATTCAGAGAAGAGTTATTCGTCTCATTGGAGACCCGAAACTGATCGGGGCCTTGATTCGTTAGAACATTGTGGCCTCCCATTCTCCTCCCAGAGCGGTGCATGTTAAAAATACAACTTAGACAAGGCGAAATCGGCGCCATCGTTGGAAAAAATTTTCTAATTGAATTTTTTTTCATAACCTTCTCCAGGAGATGCCCCTGAAAGAGGATCAACATGTTGCCGGGCGGTAACCTGGTCCGAATTTGTTTAAACAAATTTTTTTTAAAACAAAGTCCAAAAATTGAAATTTTCGCCCCGGAACAAGTTTTTTTAGGTAAATTGGACCATTTTGAACAAAAAATGTCTCTTGTGAATTTTCTCTAAAATGCGCCGTTTTCGAGATATCGGCGATTTTAGGTGCGAGAAAACGCGAAAATGGCCACTTTCACCTCCCAATATCGGGGTCAAAAATTAAAATTTTCAATGTTGCCAAGTGTCCAAATTAAAGTTTGAGATCTCCTCTATAAATTACCGTAGGAAATATTGCAATATCTTCATTTTTAAATATTGTTTTTTAACAGTTAACAAATTGCGTTCGAGCGCCCGCGGCTGCATCGAAACTGTATACATAGATATATACGCAACGCCCGTACGTAGGCGCACGGAACTGTATACGCACTGCGATGCTCTATAAAGCTTTGTTTCTTGATTTCTTATTAAAATTAATATATTTGAAAAGTATGTAAAAAATATTTATTTATTAAAGAGTAATTGTTATATCAAATTTAATTATTATAACAAATGAATATAAATAAAAATTCAATATTCGATTAGGATGGTAGAAGAATTAAAACAATTTTATGAAATATAACTTATATATATTTAATAGAATTTTCGCAAATATTTAAATTACACCCACACATGAGTATACAACTTACGTTGTTGCTTTTGCAATTACATGCATTAGTTTTACAATTTTTTGTACATTTACATTGCCTAATTAACGAATCTGGTATCGAATTTTTTAACATGAATTTGGGTAACAATTCACCTGTTTCTATAGTGTAACCAAATTCTGTTGCATCTAAATGTCGATACCGAGAATACAATGACATTTTCCATATGTACGTTTGTAGTGAAGCTCGTGAAATGTGCAATTTTAAAGCATCGGATGTACATGGAATTTTTTCCAAAATTAATACCCATCCCACAAGAACGTTCTAAAATTATTTGTCTAGCATTATCTGCTGTTTCTCCAGCTTTATTCAAAATTTTCAAATACAATTTTTTTCTAATGCATTGAATTCCATGGCATTTAATTGTAAGCCAGTACCAAGTGGGGTTAATGCATTTTGAGTATCTAAATCAAAGACTAAATCTAAAGCTTTATTTTTAGTACCTACTTTACTAGTAGTATCACAGCCTGTAAACGCATGTAAAGCAGGCAAAACTTGACAAACTTGACTAGTTAAATATTCAGCAGCTACATTACAAGACAATAATCTTGGCTTCTGACCAACTACTTTAAAATACAATCCTGTACAACCGATTAATTTGAAAAAGCTCCAATAATGAATTGCTAATATAAAAACGTCGGTATCAACGGAATGAATTATTATTTCAGAATTATAAGGTAACATATATCGAGCATGACAAAATATCCTTGTATCAGCCTCTAAGTGATTGTTTTCTAACTCAATAATTTCATGTATATTATTTCCCTGTATACAATAGCACTTTTCAATGTTGTAGAATCCACCTGATATTATTAATTGTTGAGTGTGACCTAATGCAACGTAATTTACAGCATTATTAGATAAATATTGAACCAATTGAAACTTATTATTTGTATTCATCATTAAAGTTTTAATATTTTTATTTATATTCATTTGTTATAATAATTAAATTTGATATAACAATTACTCTTTAATAAATAAATATTTTTTACATACTTTTCAAATATATTAATTTTAATAAGAAATCAAGAAACAAAGCTTTATAGAGCATCGCAGTGCGTATACAGTTCCGTGCGCCTACGTACGGGCGTTGCGTATATATCTATGTATACAGTTTCGATGCAGCCGCGGGCGCTCGAACGCAATTTGTTAACTGTTAAAAAACAATATTTAAAAATGAAGATATTGCAATATTTCCTACGGTAATTTGTAGAGGAGATCTCAAAGTTTAATTTGGACACTTGGCAACATTGAAAATTTTAATTTTTGACCCCGATATTGGGAGGTGAAAGTGGCCATTTTCGCGTTTTCTCGCACCTAAAATCGCCGATATCTCGAAAACGGCGCATTTTAGAGAAAATTCACAAGAGACATTTTTTGTTCAAAATGGTCCAATTTACCTAAAATATTCCGGGGCGAAAATTTCAATTTTTGGACTTTGTTTAAAAAAAATTTGTTTAAACAAATTCGGACCAGGTTACCGCCCGGCAACATGTTGATCCTCTTTCAGGGGCATCTCCTGGAGAAGGTTATGAAAAAAAATTCAATTAGAAAATTTTTTCCAACGATGGCGCCGATTTCGCCTTGTCTAACTGTGAATTCGGTTGGGATACAAAGCTCAAATTCAGCCAACGATAGAATATTGCTCCCATGTTTGGGACTCTGCTGTTCGCTTGACTGGAGACCCGGAACTGGACAGCAAAACTTTGATTCATTAGAACACTGAAGAACGGTTGAGTTCTTTCTATAAATATTTTCTTGGAAAGTGTTCGATGGATGTAGCTCGTTTAATTTCTTCCAAAGAGGTGCATGTTAGAAATACATGACGCGCAAGTACTTCACATCCGATGAAGTTCAGTTGGTTACTCCTTGTACAACCGTTTTCAAGCAGTCTTTTATAAGGAGAATCTCATCCCTTTGGAATAATTTGCCCAGGACTGTTTCCGACCGAGTACAATTTACAGTGATTCAAAACGAACGTGAATTGCTTTTTCCGCACACACACACTCTTGTAGCTCTTTAGGGATTTCCCTGCAGCACATGTCCCTAAAGAAAAGATTTGATACTATAATACAGAAAAAGACGGGGTTGTTGATAATCTATTTTTGGGATCAATCGGTTGTTCACTATTTTTGTAGATAATTTGTAGATTTGAGCTAGCAGACTTATAACCTTTAGTTTCTTTACTTTACTAAAGGCGCTGTAGATTTCATCAGTGGTGATTTCGGGAGTATTTGATTTTCATTTGGATGGATTTTGTTTGTGTAGAGACCTGGATCATATTTTCTATTTCTGTCAGTATTTCTGTTTTGTTTGTTATTTTTGTCTTTCAGTGAAAACATTTCTCTTTTTTCCAAATTCAAGTACTTCCTAAATATTGTTGGTTTTTTGGTTTTTCTCAGTTGTTCCTGTTATCATTTTACTATAGTATTTTCTGATGTCTTTGCGTAATTACTTTTTTATCAATTTGTTGAATTTTGATCATTCTATTAGATTGTTGTTCTTGCATAGTTTCACTTTTTCTCTTTTGGGAAATAATCAGGTATACCTCAATAGTAAGTAAAGTAAGTAAACAACAGACCTAAGCAATTACTGGCAAGGGGCACGCCTTGATTGTGCATTTTCTTAGGCCTCCCTGCAAGTGAAAAACCAACTGCCAGTATTATTCCATTGTATGCCAGAATGTGTTTTATTATTTTGACGGGCATATTATGCTTCTATAATATATATAAAATGCAACGTCTCTCTGTCTGTCTGTCTGTCCGTTAGTGCGCTTATCACTGGAGAACCACTTATCCGATTTACGTACTTTTTTTTTTTAAAACATACATATGTCCTCTGGCCAGGTTATAGGCTATATTTTATTACGATAGGTAGCATAGGGAATGAGCAGTGACAATAATAGTGAATGAAGTCGGAAAAAAGTTTGCCGCTAGCGCGTTCCCTTGCAGTACACAGCGTAAACCAATAAATTTAGAACAATATTACGTAGCAGAGAATATCTATAATCTATAATATATATAAAATGCTTTCTGTCTGTCTGTCTGTCCATTAGTGCGTTTATCAGGCGAGAACCACTTATCCGATTTACGTGTCTTTTTGAAATTCATACATATATTCTTTGACAGGTTATATAGTAATAATTAGAATCTATATCTATAATATATGTAAAATACAACGTCTCTCTGTTTGCCTGTCTGTCCGTTAGTAAGCTTATCTCTCGAGAACCACTTATCCGATTTACGTGATTTTTTAAATTCATAGATATGTTCTCTGACCAGGTTATATAATAATAATAATAATCTATATAATATATATAAAACGCAACGTCTCTCTGTCTGTCTAGCTGTTAGTGTGCTTATCATTCGAGAACCACTCATCCGATTTACGTGATTTTTTTTTAATTCTTAATTGAATGTATGTCAAAAAAATCTATAATATATATAAAACGTAACGTCTCTCTGTCTGTCTGTCTATCCATTACTGCGCTTAGCACTCAAGAACCACTTATCCGATTTACGTGTTTTTTTTTTTTTTAAATAAAATACAAAGGGAATAAACAGAGACAAAATGCTAATATCTAGGAAAAAAGATGGAAGTTTAGCAGTAAGCTTCGCAGAAAGACTGAATAGATGGGGGGAATAATTTAAAGAAACAGTAAACGGAGATGAAAATGAGTTGAATGAGAAATAGGAAGCAAAATTAACTGAAGGGCAGGAGGGGACAAATAAACCCTGCAAAGAAGAAAATAAGAGAAATACTCAGAACCCAAAAAAAATAAGGCCCCGGGTGGAAATTGTAGAACTGATAAAATATGCCGGTTGGTGCAAGAAATATGGGAAACAGAAAAGATGCCAGTGAGCTGGAGAGAGTCGCTCACTTGTCCAATATACAAAAAAGGAGAAAAAACTATATGTGATAATTATAGACCAATAGCCTTACGGGATGTCCTGTACAAGATAGTAGTGTTGACTATCAAAAACAGACTAGCAGAGAAAGCCGAGTCTATTCTGGGAGAATACCAGTGTGGATTCAGGACCAGATATTTTCGATTAAGCAAATCGAAGATAATAGCTTAGAACAAAATTAGGCACTACACTTGGTCTTTGTGGATTTCAGAGAAGCATATGACTCTGTAAATAGAGAAGGACTACAAGATAATGGAAGAACTAAAAATTCCAAGTAAATTGATTCGCATGGTAAGAATGACCCTGAATGACACAGAAAATAGAGTGTTGGTTGAGGGCAAAGTATCAGACAAGTTTAAGGTGAAGAGAGGATTAAGACAGGGGGAACCAGTGTCGACATGTCTATTAAATTTGGTACTAGAGAAGATAATCCGGGAGTCAGAAATAAACACAAATGGAACGGTATACCAACAAACCTGCCAATGCTTGGCCTATGCGGATGATGTAGCAGTGATTGCAAGAGCAAAAGAGAACCTCAAAAAAGCCATAAGTAGGATAGAAGAAAGGGGAAGGATGAGAGGACTAAAGATAGATGAGGAAAAAACAAAATACATGGAAATTACAAAGAAGAAGGATAATAAAAACAACAAAAGTTTAGATATAATAAACAACTTAGGGCAAAGATGTATGTTTGAAAAAGTAGACAAATTTAATTATCTGGAGTGACAATAACAGAGAGTGGACAAGAAAGGACGGAGATACAAGAAATAGCGAAAGGACAGAAATGTTTGGGGGAAATGAATCCAGTATTGAAATCAAAGAATGTATCAAGAAAAGCAAAAGAAAGAATATATACGGCAGTTGTCAGACCCACGGTGACATATGGATGCGAAACGTGGAAACTGAGTGCAAGAAAAAAGAAGACGTTGGAGGTGTGGGAAAGGAAAGCTTTGAGAAGAATCTACGGAGAAAGGAAAGAGAAGGGACTGTGGAGAAGAAGAACAAACTACGAATTAAAATGACGAAACCCCTTATAAGCCAAATCATAATAAGCCAGCGATTAAGATGGTTGGGACACGTGGCAAGGATGAAGGAAGAAAGACAAGCAAAGCAAGCCCTAATAAGAGGAGTGGTTGGAAGAAGAGGTAAGGGTAGACCTCGATCTACATGGATTCAGGCAGTAAAGCAAGATCCGGAGTTGATAGGAATCCCGCACTGGGAAAAGCTAACAGGAGACAAACAGAAGTGGAGACAAGTATGCAACCAAGCCATGAGCCTCTAAGGCCCCTTGGACTATATAATAATATAAACATAACGAATAAGCAGTGACGATAAAGGTGAATCAAGTCCACGTGAGCGGAGCCGCGGGCACGGCTAGTATATTATAAATATTGTTTAAAATCGACTCTACACCAGCACTCAAGACCATTTATTTCTGGATAAATGAATTTAAACTTAGCCATATGAGCACCGTAAATGCTGCACGTTCGGGAAGCCTGATTAAGGTTCCCTCTGAAGAAATGGTCAATAAAACTCACGGTATCGTGATAGAAGATCGTCGCATTAAGCTTTGTGACATTGCTAGGTTAGTAAGCATCTCATATGAACGGGTACATAATATCCTGCATAAAGTCGTAAAAATAAAAAAGCTGAGTATGTAATGGATTCCGCGTTTGTTGATTCCAGACCAAAAACGCATGAGGAAAGATATTTCAAAATCGTGTTTGGAAAAGTTGCAGAGTAATCGGAAGTCTTTTTGTGGCTATAGACGGAACATGGATCCACCATTACACTCCGTAGAAAAAACGGCAGTCCAACGGCGAAGGAGAAAGTGCAACAGAAAAAGCGAAAACCTTTTTATAGGCGAAAAAAGTGATGGCAACTATTTTTTGGGATAATCAGGGTATCATTATTATTGCTGCAAGGAAGTCCCTAAAGCGTTATATGTTGAATCCCAAGCCACCTTCCCATGACTTCACCTCGTTATTGTCAAATTCGGAAAAATCGTTTAAAATGTTGACTGTACTCAACAAGAAACAATCAAGATAGCTGAATGGTGCTACCGTAGTGAGTTCTTTGAGTAAGTGCCTGTTTTACTAACTGGACCTTACCGTAACCTTCGAGGATCTTCTTTTTATAAGGTGTATCATATAAGTAGGCATATCGCCATTAGGTCTCTTGCTATGTGGAGGTTCAGCATTCTTTCTACCGTTTTGGAGGTCTGCCCCTAGTTTTTCTACCGCAAGATTTATTCAATTTAGTCCTTTTTGCCAGTCTGTTGTCGTCCATCTGATCTACGCCTTAACTCCATTGTTTTCTTCTGGTACACATTTCTTGGATCTTACTTAATCCTTGTAGACATTTGCTGCGGATTTTGTTGTTTATAGTTTTTCGAGGTATGTCCCTAAGCGACATGTGTGCGAAAAAAGCGACTCACGTTGTTCTTGAAACGCTGTAAATTGTACTCGTTGGGAAACACAGTCCTGGGCAAATTATTCCAAAGAGATGATGTTCTCCATATAAAAGACTGCTTGAAAAGCGTTGTACAAGGAGTAAAAAGCTGAACCTCATATAGATGTGAAATATTAGCGCGACATGTAATTCTAACATGCATCGCTCTGGGAGGAATTAAGCGGGCTACATCCTTCGAACACTTTCCATGAAAATACTTGTAGAATAGACTCAAGTCGCCAACCGTTCTTGGATGTTCTAGCGAATCAACGCGGCCAAGAACAGGTTGCGGTCCCCAATTCAACGAACTGCTCTTCTCTGAATAGAATCCAACAAATGCAGTGTATTTTTGGCCCAAGCATGGGAGCAGTATTCCATAGTTGGTCGAGTTTGAGCTTTGTAAAGAATTAACAGTTGTTGTGGAGTGTAAAGCTTTCTGGCTCGAAATAATATTCCCAACTTTTGAGAAGCTCTCCTTGCTAGGCTTGCAACATGTTCATGCCAGGAAATATTCCCTTTCTGTAGGATAGGTTAAAAAGTCTACAGAAAACTGGTCTTAGTTCCCTTGCACAGTTTTTGAGAACTATGGCAGGTATTCCGTCAGCGCCAGAAGCCTTCTTGGTGTCTAGCTTCATTAAAATACATTTTATGATGCGCTGTCTGAAGACAACAAGTATTACATTATATGTATATTTTTTACTCGTATTTTCACAAGCTTTTATTTGACACCACACTCGATGACCTAGTAAAAAATTTTTTTCTTCACTTCCGATTTCACCCTCCAAAATTAACCCCTTAAGTCAAAATTTATCTCTCAAAACTACATGGCTCTGATGAGGCCATCAGTTCCTATATTATTACCAAATTTCATCTTTCTATGCCAAATAGTTTCGGAGAAAATCGAGTGTGACAGACAGACAGACAGACAGACACCGAAGTGATCTTATAAGTGTTCCGTACGGAACACTAAAAATCGTCAATATTCGAAAAATACATCTTTAATTTTTTCATCCAATATCCGATTTTTTACGCCGTCGCACAGTGGGGAAAAACGAAAAATCGTGTTTCAAAATTGTCTAGAGCCTTCAATTTTGGTTCGATTTGGATGATTTTTTTTTAAATTGAAGCTTATTAAATTTCGAAGAAAGTTCTCGGAGCCGATTTAGCAATTAAACTTTTGTTTCAAAATGGCGGACGTTGGTTTCTGATTATATAGCGACTGAGACACAGAAAACGCTTACAGTTTCAAACCAAGTTGTGCTAAAAGGCGTGTATGTATGTTTTTTTTTATGAAGCACAGGAAGCCCGTAATAAAGACTTTAAGCGATTTAGAGAATATCACACTCGAAAACATTGTAGAACTGCAACAAATGAAGATATCATTAAGAAGCTTTTAACTTCATCTGATCCTTACATAAGTACTCTACGGAAAGAATGGAAACGCTCTTCCAAGACTATTGACGTTGAAGCTCAAGAGTTATTACAAGATTTCTGAGATGTGTGAAACTACAGGTATCCCCCGACTTACGACTACCTTGACTTACTAATTTTCAGACTTATGACCGATGTGCGTGACCGTAACGATAAATTAATCTATATATATATATATATATATATATATATATATATATATATATATATATATATATATATATATATACATATATATAAATCAGTTCATCTCTTTTTATTTATTTATATTAATCTATTTTATTGTCACTTTTCCGCATAACTTTATATTTTAAACGATGGCATCTATTTACAGCTTGTCCAGATTTGTTAAACTTATATTGTATATGTTTGAGACTTGTTCGATTACTTCGTTAATATTATGTTTATATTATGTTGTTCGTATTCTATTTATATTTTGTTGTTCCTAATCAGTTTGTATTACGTTAGAACGAACGCGAAACGTTGCCATTTCTTATGTAAACGTTACCATTTTATGTAAGAGTAAGTTAAGGTTAGACATATTTATTTTCTTATTTTTCTAGTCTATTCCTATAATTCAGTAGTTCTGTATATGTACTAAAGGGTTTTCTCGTTAATAAAGATTATTATTACTCTTACAAAATACACGCAGAGAAATGCTAAAATAGGGACAGTTAAATATTTTGCTGCATTAGCCACTGTTTAGCAACAGCAGCCACTTTTTTGCTACAATAGCAAACAATGTGGCTAGTGCAGCAAAATATTTAGCTGTCCCTATTTTAACAAAACGTTTTAGGTGTTGTAGCCATTTTCTAGCTGTGTGAGCTGTCTTTTTCTGCGTGTATCGCTGTTTTTTGTATCTGCTATTGCTATTAGCAATATTCTAGCAATAACTGCATGAAAATTTAAATCGCCGCAACTAATAATAATAATGGTACGTTTATTCATATTTATAATACTTTTATTGTTCATGGCAGCCATTTTGGGTTCATTATTATTAATCTTGTGATACTGTGATATTAGATATATTATCTGCGACATAAAAAAACATACATACACGCATTTTAGCACAACTTGGTTTGAAACTGTAAGCGTTTTCTGTGTCTCAGTCGCTTTGTAATCAGAAACCAACGTCCGCCATTTTGAAACAAAAGTTTAATTGCAAAATCGGCTCCGACAACTTTGTTCGGAATTTAATAAGCTTCAATTTAAAAAAAAAATCGTCCAAATCGAACCAAAATTGAAGGCTCTAGACAATTTTGAAACACGATTTTTCGTTTTTCCCCTCTGTGCGTCGCCCCAATGTGTGGCAGTGTTCTGCTTTGGGGATGCATGTCCGCTGGAGGGGTTGGAAATTTACATTTTATTAATGGTACCATGGATCAGCATGTTTATCTGAACACTTTGAGAGACAATTTAAGAAAAAGTGTCAAAAATTAGCACTCGAAAAAGACACATTTTCCAACAGGACAATGATCCGAAACATACTGCAAATTTGGTGCGAGAATGGATGATCCATAATGTGCCACAGCAGCTTCATATACCTCCTCGATCACCCGATGTTAAAGTAATTGATAGTTGTTTGTTTAAGGCACGTATATCTAAACATTTTCAACTTTTGCTTGTTATTTAGGAGGTCCTGTGATTTGTATGATGGCTTATCTCCCATTTGTGTTTTCGAGTGTCTTGGTCTTCTGCATTTTGGAATGACTTCTATTTTTATTATCGCCGTTTGTTCTCCGTCCATAAATTTATTTTAGCTGGCTAGTTTTGGTTCACTAGCTCAAGTTTTCACAATTATTTTTTATTTTTTTCGGTGTTTGGCCTCTTTAGTTAAATCATCGTCTTTTTATTTCGATGACGTTTTATATACATAACAAATTTGTATTTTTTTTATGACACAGCACACGTGCTACAGAAAAATCCCTAGAGCGCTACAGGCGCGATGCGTGTGCCGAAAAAGCGATTTAAATTGGTCTGATAATAAATCTCGAATCACTTGCAAAAAACTGGCTTAAATATTTTGTCAGATTTCATAATTTGCTTCAAAGCGAAGTTCAGGTTGTGTTTCGTAATTACCACTTTAGCTCAAAGAGTTGAAAAATAATTAAGATTAGAACAAAATTCTGTGTGTACAGTGGTTTTTATTAATATTTGTATAACATTAAAACATTTAACCTAATTCGTCAATTCTAATTTTTGATTTGCTGATCCGTGAATAAAATATTTAATTACTTTTACAATATAATTCTTTTTTTTGCCGAAGCAATCATTACTTCACAATCTTTTTAAATTATAAAAGCTATTTGCTGCTGTATAAACAATTTTCCAAACCTGAAACAGAAACAGGAATAATTAGTCAACGTTTTAAGAATAAAATCCTTTTTCTTTTCTCCTAACCTTAGATTAAAATTTAAAACGTAATAAGAAAATATAGTTTAATTATCTTCTAAAAAACATATGGGTAATTTTTGAAAGGCCTATTTTAGTCAAACTAGCCGATTTTGATAAATTTTTCTGTGTGGAATTAGTTTAGTCTGTCAACTGTGATTGGGAAATAAATTCCTATATTTGTGATAAATATCAACTTTCTCTGTCAAATAGTTTTGAATAAAATCGGGTGTAACAGATGGACACCGAAGCGGTCCTATAAGTGTTCCGTATGGAACACTAAAAAAATACGCGGTACTAATACAACTTTTAGTCTTTGACACGACTCCAAAATTGCAACTTTCTACTAGTAATAACTGAAAGCTAAGTAGCTTAAAAAATTGCATAGTTACTAAAAACACTTTAACACAATGTCGTTATTAGAAATTAACGTTTTGCTAAAAAAAACCGAGGAACTAAAATAGAGAGAGAGAAAATTATTGATTTTCAGCCGAGCTAACGCCAAGGTTAATAATTAAAAAAAAAATTAGGAGACTATTCTGCATTTTTATTTTTTTTAAGCTCGGTTTTCTATATATATATATATATATATATATATATATATATATATATATATATATATACCAGGTGTACAAGAATGAAATGCGGATTTCAGACAACAGATGGTGCACCAATGCCGTTTGTTCTATAAAGATTTGACACTGCGCCATTTTGTTTTGTCATCAACAAGTGTCAGGCGCACACGAGTGATAATTGGAAAAGTGTGTGCACAGTGTTGTGTTCAATATGTCGAAATTTATACCGAACAAAGAGCATTCGCGGACAGCATTAATTTTTTGTTTTCATTTGAAGAAAACTGCTGTTGAATCATACCGATTACTTCGAGAAGCTTATGGTGAACATGCTCCATCGTAAGATACGTGTGAACGATAGTTTCGGCGTTTCAAAAGTGGTGACTTCGATGTTACAGACAAGGAACGTGGAAAACCACCAAAAAAATACGAAGATGTGGAATTGCAAGCATTGTTGGACGAAGATGATTCGCAAACACAAAAACAACTCGCCGAACGTTAGTCAGCAAGCTGTTTCCAATCGGCTACGAGAGATGGGAAAGATTCAGAAGGCGGTAGATGGGTACCAGATGAGTTGAACGACAGGCAAATGGAAAAAACGCAAAAACACGTGTGACATTTTGCTCGCTCGGTACAAAAGGAAGTCGTTTTTGCATCATATAGTTACAAGGGATGAAAAATGGATTTATTTTGAGTATCCCAAGCGTAAAAAATCAGGGGTAGACCCAGGCGCACCATCCACATCGACTGCAAGACCGAATCGCTTTGGCAGAAAGACGATGCTCTGTGTTTGGTGGGACCAGAGGGGCGTGGTGTATTATGAGCTGTTAAAACCTGGGGAAACGGTTTATACTAAACGTTACCGACAACAATTAACCGATTTGAACCGTTCGCTGCTGGAAAAAATGCCAGAATACAGAAAGAGGCAACACAAAGTCATTTTTCTTCACGACAATGCTCCATCACATAGAGCAAAACCAGTTCTCGACACGTTGGAAGCACTCTGCTGGGAAGTTCTACCCCATGTGGCTTACTCACTAGACTTGGCTCCTTCCGATCACCACTTGTGTGCATTGATGAGTCACGCACTTGCTGAGCAGCGCTTTGGATCGTACGAAGATGTGCTCGGTGAATGGTTCGCAGCTAAAGGAAAAGATTTTTATTGGCATGGTATTCACAAATTGCCCGAAAAATGGTAAAATGTATAACAAGCGATGGAGCATACTTTGGATAAAGCACTTTTTATCATTCTTCCGAATTTAACATGTTTTTTTAGAAAATATATATATATATATATATATATATATATATATATATATATATATATATATATATATATATATATATATATATATATATATATATATATATATCATCTCATCAGCCTTATTCATTTGTTTCGATCTTGCTCCTCTCGGAACCACATCAATCCAGCCTTACATCTTACCACCTGGCCTGCGTAATTCTACTTCAGTTCCGCCACTGGACGTCTTTTATTTTTGTTATGCCTCTTATCTTGTTCTGCGGTCTTTAAGTGTTATGCTCAACATTTGGCGCTCCATAGCTCTCTGTGTCACTCTTAGTTTGTTCATTGATTGTTTTGTGAGAGTCCATGTCTGAGCCCCGAATATCAAAACCGGTAAGCACATTGGTCAGATAGTCCAGAAGGTAGATGCATCGGTATATTTTTATTTTTTAGCGTCTTACGTAATTTGCGAAAGGCAGCCCAGGCCAGTCTTCTTCTTCTGCAAATTTCTACTTTTTGATTTTCCCATCCAAATTTTATCATATGTCCTAAATAAACATAATTGTTCACTTTTTCTAGTTCTTGGTTTTTAAATTTTATTTTCTGGGGGATCTACTACATACAACTTTTGTTTTTGTTAGATTCATGTTTAGACCGATTTTACTTAATACTTTGTCCCGCTCTGTTAACATAATCTATAGTTGTTCAGGAGTTTCTGCAATAAGAACAATATCATCAACAAATCTGAGATTGTTGAGTCTTTTTCCATTTATTAGGATGCCCTTGTTGTCTCACCAATTTAACTGTTTGAAAATATCTTCTAGAGCATTCGTAAATAATTTTGGCTAGCGAGTATCTCGTTATTTTATACATCTTTTTATACTAATTGGTTTGGTGTTTTCATGCAGAGGTATAGTGGATGTAGCGTTCTTATATATGTTTTCAAGTACCTTTATATAACGATGGTCTATTCTGGCGTTTTTTAAAGACTTCATAATTGCCCAGTGTTCTACTGTGTTGAAGGCTTTTTGAAAGTCGACAAATGCTAGGTTTAGTTCAAAGTTGTGCTCAGCTGATTTTTCGATTAGCATTCTCATTGTTATTAGGAGTTCACTTGTACTATTGGTTGGTATTCTTCAAGTTTTTTAGTTATGCGATTTGTAATAACTTTAGAGAATGTTTTATATAATTGTGATAAAAGGCTTATCGGCCTATAGTTCTCGAGATTGATCTGATCACCCTTCTTATGTAATAATATCATGCTTGCGTTATTCCAGTTCTTGGAAATTTCTCCTTTTACTAGGCATACGTTGAAAAGGTCACGTATTTTTATTAAAATTTCTTCTTTCCCTTGTTTTATCATTTCAATCACTATTCCTTATTCTCCTGGCGCTCTATTGTTCTTCATTTGTTTCAACGCATATCTTAGTTCTTTCGTTGTTATATCCGGCATTTCTTCTGAACCTACGTTGATTATCTTTCTCTCATTGGTCGTACTGTTGTATTGTTGTTGAGTTTTTGTGTTGTATAGAATTTTTCTGTTTCTTTTATAATCTCCTCCAAGTTTTTTATCTCTCTCTTCCGTTTTCGTCTGTTAGTGTTACAATGTGTCTTTTTCCGTTTCGACATTTTATTCCCTTGTTTTCCTCTATTATTTTTTCCACTTCAATTTCATAATAGTTTTGTAGATCTTTTCTTATCATTCTTCTAGCTTCCTTTGCCATTTGTCTAAATTCTCTATATTGACCTTCTCTGAATAAATGCTTTTTTTCTTTTATTTTATTCTTAGTATCCTGGCTTAGTTGTATATATATATATATATATATATATATATATATATATATATATATATATATATATATATATATATTTATATGTGATATATGTATGTGTACTTATAACGGCTTTATATAGGTTGGCTTTAATTCGTGGGTATAGTATACTTTTATTACTTATTAATAGATAATTTAGATGTAAAAAATCTGAAAAATTTATTAATAACTATATTTGGATTTTCCAATTTAGACTTTTAGTAGTCTAAAATATTTATTCCCTTAGGACTAGTTTATTTCTTGGTTGTATCTTTGGTTAAAACTTAACTATATATATATATATATATATATATATATATATATATATATATATATATATATATATATACATATACGCTAGCGTCAAAAAGTACTTGCCCACCTAGTTATTTCAGTCCCAAGACAACAAAAACTCAGACAATATATGTATATTTTTTTAATTTTAATGAACTATTATTTATTTTCACATTATTTCATGATTTTCCAGAATTTTTCTCATCTATGTGACCTCCTTTGTTTTTAATTACCACTTTACAGAGTTTCTTCGGTTATTTTAAACCATTCTGCTTGTAAAAGTTCCCACCAGTGATTTTCTGATGTTGGATTGAGTTTTCGAACACACCTGTCCAAATGGTCCCACAGCAATTCGATGAGGTTTAAGTCGGGTGATTGTGGAGGCCAAGTCATTACTTCCAGGATGTCATCGGATTTCCATTGATCCAAAAGTTCTCTAATTTGTTTAGGGTCGTTGTCTTGCTGAAAAATATAGATTTTTCCAACTTTACCGTTGCCAAAACAGCCCCAAATCATTACTGAACCTCTACCATGTTTTACTGTAGGTAACTGACAGGCTTCCAATATCCTCTTTCTAGCTGACCGTTTCACATAAACTCGTCGATTTGAACCGAAAATTTCGAATTTAGATTCGTCGCTCCAAAGGACGGAATTCCATTGTTCTGATGTCCAATTTTCATGTTCTCGCGCCCATTCTATTCGTTTACGTTTATTCACTTGCCTAATAAGTGGTTTCCTCACTGCAACTCTCCCGTGTAGTCCACCTTCTGCTAACCTGTTCTTCACGATTGTCATGCTGATGGGGATGGGCCGCTTCACGTTTACTTGAGCCGTGATTTCTGGTGCGATTAGATGGCGATTACGTCTGCTGGACATTACTATAGCTCTGTCTTCAGCGGGAGTCGTTTTTCGAGGCCTTCGTGAACGTTTTTGGTTGAGAATTCCATGTCCTGCCGAAAATATTTTTACGATGTAGTTCACCGTTCTCCTTGGCATCCGCCTATCACTCGCGGTTTGTCGACTCTAGTGACCATTTTGATGTCTCGCAATTATCTGAGTCCGATTTTCAACGGAAACTTCTTTCATTTTTGGTATATTCACAAAATAATTGAGCCTGTATCAATGACAAAGTACTGTTTGCAAATGGTTAATTTCCAAAAGGGCAATGGTATTTATAGCATAGTTTTTTATCATAAAAAGTAACTAGGAATTTCCAGGAAGTTCCGCACACGTGTCGCTCCTGTAGCGCTTTATGGACTTCCCTGTAGCACGTGTGCGAGATCCATAAAAAAAAAATAATAATAATCCCTAGAAACTTGAAATGAATTCTCAGAAATCACCTCAAAACGATTATCATGCGAAACTTGGAAATTTGTTCTAATTGGTTTTTTTTAATTTGTGATTTCACCAAAAAGGCTTATCTAAACAATTTTATGATGGACACTTGTTAAAAACAATTAAATTTACCTAATATAATAAAAGGGTTTAATTAGGTATTAAATTTTGGCAGCTACATTGAAATTTCTATGTGAGTAAATACTTTCTGACGGTGGTGTATATACTAACTAAAAAGTATTATTTACCTTCAACCACGTCCTGTGATTAAATCCCATATCTTGAAAAAATATATATTTGGTATTTTTGTCAAAAAATAAAAGAATTTTTAAGTATTGCCTTCTGTCAGCTATGTTCCATGTATACCACGGAAGATTGCAGAGATTTCGATAACATTTTTCCCACTAGAAGTAAATAAAATTCAAGGTTTATCAACGCTCTAAAAACTACAATACCACCACTATTAATTGTTTCATGTCATTATCTCAAGAATCGTCATAAACTGGTTTTTAAGGAGGGAGCATTGATTTCTCAATCACACATAACTCCGAAGTAATAACAACACGTAGGTTGAAAAGTTTTTGGTCTAGCTACTTAAAACACTTTTTTGCAAAATTCATTCATCAATATAGTCTCCTTCAAAGCGACACAATCAGTCCGCCGCTTTTCTAACATTTCTACACTTTTCTTGTAGAAGGATTTATCTTTGTCTTCAAAATAGGCCTCAGTTTCGGCACTAACTTCTTCAGTGGAGCCAAATCTCTTTCCCGCGAGCACTTTTTGAGGTCTGCGAATAGATAATAGTCGCTGTGGGCCAAATCTGGAGAATATAGTGGATGAGGAAGCAATTCCAACTTCAGTTCATGCAATTTTGCCATTGTAACCATTGACTTGTGACACGGGTCTTGATGAAAGAGTACTTTTTTATTGTTAATTTGCCTGCTTTCAAACGCACCAATATCTATTCTCAATTGATGGTTTTTCCCTTTTCAGCATAGTCGACGAAATGCACATGAAAAAATCCTTTTTATTGCGCTTAAACAGGTCCAAACAGCGCACTATGGGACAGAATCGTGCGTACGATCTCAAAAATAGGTTTTGCGAATGTTGGATATTGAATATTTTGTTAATGCACATAGCTAACTGAATGTCTAATACATATTACATAGAATTTAAAATAGATTATTTCTCATTTTTTCTTAATAAAACTTGACTTGCAAGTTGACGCTCAAAATAATGTCGATTATGTAGAACAGAATTGCACCAGTTTACATTGTCATATTTTCAATGCAAATAAGTATGTGTGATATATGGTTAGAATGGTTATTAAGTACCTTATTTAAAAGGCATTTAAGTAGACATTTATGTAAAAACTGGAGAGGTACACGATTGTTTTGGCAGTATCAAATATCCTAACCTTATGAGAAACTTTAAATAGACTTTTGACAGTTAGCGATGTCTGCCGATGTCGTAATTTTGATACCATCACATAGAGCAGCTCATATAAAAGTCAAGGCAAAAAAAAAATTTGCCCGAATCTGCCCCCTTTTAAATGGGACGAAAAATACCTGATGGGGAGGGAAATGAAAAATATTTAAAAAAAAATTTTAAGATTTGATTCAGGAGATTTTTCGAAAAATAGATTATTTCTGACATTTTATTGTTAAATAATGTTGTCTACTAGCGTCTATAGCGGACATAGGTAGGCAAGTAGATATGTAGGTAGGTAGGTACAAGGCAGCTTTACCAGGTAATATCACTAGAACAGGTGACTATTGTTTACATCCCAGCAAGTTGTCAAAATTTTGTTTACAAACTACCGCATTGAACTACATACATACATAAAGTGGTTGTTTTTTGAGAGAATGAACTACATACATACATAAAGTGGTTGTTTTTTGAGAGAAGCTCTCGTGGTTTTTGACAATGTGATAAATTTTCTACCAACAAAATACATGTGATTTTTTTCGGCTTTGTTGCTATTGCCGAACTGCTACTACCTGGTAGAGCTGCCTTGGGTAGGCAGAAACATTTTTTGTGTTTTATATATAAAGATAGATTACTACCTAAATTAAAGTTTAGGTAAGGTGGAAATACTGTTATTGGAAATCATATCATATCATATAAGAACGCGATAAGTGTGTGACTACCCGCAGATAATAATATTTTTCTCACGGAATTGAAGTATAAAAGTTATTGATTTAATTGTCATTTACCAGTACTTTATTGTGCTTCGACATAGAGTCTTCACCAACCTCGGTAAAAAACAATATTTGCGAAGTACCTATACAACAAAATGAGTGAAATTTGTTGTGCCTCGACGAGTATTATGCGAATTTTTCATTGACCATGGGACAAAAAGAGAAGATATTCAAAAATACTTAGAAGAACACCATCATTTGTCGTCTTCAAAAAGTGAATTAGTTGTGAAAAGTATTCATTAATCGCTTATATCAGCTTTTAGCAATCGCTGGACCACATCTAACCGAACTAAAGAACGTTTCTTTAATAAAAATACAACGTGGTTAGACGATGAATTTAAGGTACAGTTCGACGAAATACCAATGGATATCAAACCTACAACATCTGGAGAACGTGGACGTTCAACAAAGTCTTATGAAGATCTGTCAGAGAAATCGAAAAAAAAAAGGAAGAATATGGAGTTAATTCAAGAATATGGACTCGAGAATATACATAACGCATACGTCCAAGGATTGCGGTCTGAAGAAGAATTGGAAGAAGCTTTTGTTGTTGCAATGATGCGGAATTGTGATAGAGATGAAAAAAAGATCATAAAGGAAAAATTGTTGCATGAAACTCGCAATGCAACATATTTTACGGCGGATGAAGCTTTAAGTCTTTTTGCTGATTTAGATCTTTCGAAATCACAATACGGATTACTTCGAGCAGACTTGCCGTCATATACTATATTAACAAACGCAAAAAAACTGTGTTATCCTCCACCCTCCAGCATTGAAATAACCGATACAGGCGCTAAAGTAAATCTACAAGATTTGCTGGATCACACTACTGCCCGTATCTTAAAAATTGAAAATATTTACAACCCAACAAGAAGAAATCTTAAATTGTTTACCAAATGGGGATGTGATGGTTCATCGGGACAAAGTGAATATAAACAAAATTTTAACAGATGAAAGTAACTTGGTCTCAGATGCAAACTTATTTATAGCGTCTTTGGTACCAATAAAGCTGATTGATACAGAAACAAAAGAGGTTCTTTGGCAAAATCCGGCTTGCTCTTCTATTCGATATTGGCGACCAATTTTGATGGAATTTGCAAAAGAAACGCCCGAGAAAACCCGTTCGGTGGTCGGTGATATTCGGGGTCAAATTAATAATTTGAAAATTTCTGAGATACACATGGGGGACCAGCTAATTGAAATAAGCCACGAGCTGTTCTTAACTATGGTGGATGGAAAAGTTCTAACTGACGCAAGTTCTGGAGCTGTGTGTACGGTGTGTGGGGCTAAACCAAGCGATATGAATAATTTGGAGAATATTGAATCAAAGCCAGATAATATGAATGCTTACGAGTACGGTTTGTCGACGTTGCATGCACGGATTAGGTGCATGGAGTTAGTTTTATATATTTCATATAATCTTTCGTTTAAAAAATGGGCTGCGACAACTCCGGAAGATTAAAAAAGTAGAGAAGACAAGAAAAAACTTGTACAAAGTCTATTTCGAAGCCGAATGGGATTGTATGTTGATAAACCCCGGCAAGGAAGTGGAAATAGCAATGACGGCAATACAGCTCGACGTTTTTTTTTGAGAACTACTACTGCTGTTTAGAAATAACAGGAGTTAATGAGGATCTTATTAAAAGGTTTTATGTTATTCTTCAGACTTTGGCAGGCGGTATTGCTGTAAATCCAGAAAAATTTGGTGAATATACTCGCGCTACTGCACAATTGTACGTTACACAATATATGTGGTATAACATGTCTTCTTCAGTACATAAGATCTTAATACATGGGGAAAGTATAATTAGACATTTTGCTGTTCTGCCTATTGGTAACTTATCTGAGGATGCCCAAGAATCTCGTAATAAAGATTACAAAAATATCAGATTATGTCACGCTAGAAAGTGCTCTAGGTCCGCAACGAATGAAGATGTATTTCATAGTCTTTTATTTACATCAAAATACGAAATAATAGTGTATATCATTAAACTGTATAATTATCATTCAATAAGTTAAGTAAACTATGTTTTTGTATGAACAAGTGTCATTTTTATTTTTGTATTATTTTTTTATATATTATAAATCAAATAATTCTCGCAAAAAAGAAAACCGACTTCCTCTCTCCGATTTTCATAAATTTTCAATAGAGTTATCTAAAAATCAATATTTTCGACGGACAAAATATCCGTCCGATTTCCGAAATTTTTTTATGTGTTCAGCCTGTTGACAAATTCTTTCAAAAAGAAGAAAGAATTTTGAAAATCGGTTTATAAATGGCCGAGATATTCAAAAATTAATTTTTCGGACGGACATTTTGTCCGTCCGATTTCCAAAAAAAATTTATGGGACCCAACTGCAAGCAATACCTTTCAAAAAATAAATTTTAAAATCGGTTCACAAATGGCGGAGTGATATTGAAACAAACATTAAAAAAAAAACAAAAAAAAAGGAACAAAAAAAAATACACCCGTGAAGTCGGTTAAAAATTAAGAACGAATGTACCATTATTTGATAGTATATACATTAGAGATACTACGTACCAAATTTCAGCTATTTAGTTCAATCAACGACAAAGTTACAGATTTTTGAGACGGTACGCACGATTCTGTCCCATAGTGCAGCGCTTAGAACCATCAACACGTTGTTTTTGGTTCACTGTGAGCAAACCCAGTACCCATTTTGAACAGAGCTTTCTCATGCTCAAATGTTCATGCAAAATATGATCAACACGTTCTTTTGATATCCTTAGGGTGTCAGCTATCTCACGCAATTTCACTTTACGGTCATCCGAAACAATTTTGTAGATTTTTTTTGATATTTTCCGGTGTAACCACCTCATTTGGGCGTTCAGAGCATTCAGCATCATTTGTATCTGTACGACCGCGTTTAAATTCAGCACATCATTAAATGAGGAGTATCAGAGTCCCCGTAACACTTATCAAGCCATTGTGTGAACGTTATTTTTTTCCCATTAAAAAGCACTGTTTAATCAACACACGGAATTCGAATTTTTCCATTGTTTTGAAAATATCAAAAGTAGCGTTACTAAAACCACTGTAACTTGTAAACTGATTGTCGAAATTTCATGAAATTTTGACACGTGTCGTTTGAAGGTTGGTATTTCCTAAAAATCATATTGATTTTTTGAAAGGGCGACATCTATTTGTCAGACCAAAACCTTTTCAGCTTACGTCTTAACGTCTTATGTCTCGGAAAATTCCATTCTTTAAAAGTTGTTTGAATATCAAAAAATATATTTCTTTGGATATTCAAGTTTTTTTTGTTAGACTAATTACTACGATATCGCTTGCGATAATTATTACACTGGCAAACACAAGTCTTGGTGCCTTGATTGGTTTAAATTTTTTAGATAACTTTGAGGTAGAGAATCCAAAATTTAAGAGACCACATATGTGCCCTACTTTATGAGTAAATCGGTAAATCCATAATAAAATGATCTACCGTTGTAAATTTTGTATAAATCAAATCATTACTATTATTATGTACTACAATTATCCTCTAAAACCACGAACAACTGTTCCAAATAAACTCCTGGACAAAATTAACGCAACAATCTGAAAATTAATTTATCTTTTTCTTATGTCAGTTTTAAAGTTTATCGAGTATTTGAATAGTAGGCTATGCATATTTTGTTTCGTTGTTCATGACAGAAATCAAAACAATTCGTTTCGATTTACAATTTTAAAGAATTTTTTAGAAGATAAACAATTTTCTGTAATAATGCGATAGATTTTCTTTAAAAGTAAACTTATAAATTGTTCCCTTTTTCAAAGTAATACGTTTTTTGTGGTAGACTGTTTTATTTTTGACCCCGAAGAATTAGAAAAATGAATCGAACAAGGAATTTAACTGAACACGAGGTAGTGCGAGCCTCAGTTTTATTGGACGAGGGATATTGTCAGAGTTATGTTGCCAATTTGTTAGGCAAACATCGTTCCACAATAAGTGGTATGGTAAGACACTTGAATGAAGTAGGAACTTATTCTAGAAGGCTAGGGCACGGGCGAAAACGATGCACTAGTGACCTAGATGAACTTTTTATAAGACTAAGCTTTAAGAAACAGGACTGTCACTAGTTCTATAATAAGAAAGGAACTCGAAGCTGTTCGCAATATCACAATTTCTTCTAAAACAGTTAGAAGACGGTTAAATGAAGCTGGATTATACAGTAGGAGACCAGCCACTGCGCCCTTGCTTACTAGAGAGAACAGATTTGCCAGGTTACGTTTTGCTCGAAATCACGAAAACTGGTCTGTGGATGATTGAAAACAAGTTTTCTTCACAGATGAAACTAGGGTTAGTCTAAAACATCCAGATGGTCGTGAGCGAGTATGGCGAAGACCAGGAGAGAGGTTTGCTCCTTGCAATATCTCTGCAAGGATTCCATTCGGCGGTGGCTCTGTTATGTTCTGGGGTGGTATCTGCTTTGATGCTCGCACAGAGTTAGTTCCTTTCCATACGAGATCCATGAATGCTGACTACTATCTTGAGAATATTGTACTAGAGCATGTGATGCCTTTCGGTCATTTTGTGGGGCCCAATTTCCTGTTTATGCAAGACAACGCTCGACCTCACATGGCTAGGGAGGTACTCGATTATCTTAATCAAGTTGATATACCGATTATGCAATGGCCACCAAAAAAGCCCGGATCTGAATCCGATAGAACATGTATGGGATCACCTTAAGAAAAATGTGAAACGTCATATACCTGCACCTAGAAACCTGAGGGAACTTGAAAATGCACTTATCACAGAATGGGAGCAAATTCCTCAAGATTTTATCCAAAATTTAATTAGAAACATGCCTAGGCGCATAAACGCTGTCATCCGAAGTAGAGGAGGCAACATACGCTACTAGTGTTCTAGTTACACCATTAATTTTGCTACTAGTGTCCCAGTTTATTTTTTTCATTATTACATAATTTCAACGATTTTGTTATTAGGTCTTAAGAATAATTTTAATTCGAATCTTATAGAGAAATTTGGTAGCTAATTCACTTTTAAAGTATCCGAATAAGTTTTTTCTAACCTTTAGTGTAACCAATGTTCATAAAAAATTATTAACATTAATTCATTATAGAGATTTGTATGATTTAATACATTGTTGCGTTAATTTTGTCCAGGAGTGTATTTATTTAACAATCTAGACATATACCATAATTAATCGTCGTTCAAAGACCTCCTTTTATAAGACTTTCTTGAACGTTGTATAACAGGACGGTCTAGCTGAAGACTCCCTCCTTCCTTAATATATAGCTTCAATAATTTGTATATCCTGATGGACTCGTTTCCCTTGTTCTTCATTAACATCACCCAGATTTTTTGGGCAGGGGATTAAATGACTATGTAGGTAGTGAATTTTAATGACTATGTTACAACCTCATTTACGAAAGTTCGAAATCATCTGCTCAATCAGGTGAGAATAATTCTTTGCCTTTTTGTTAGGCAAAAACTTTGAAAGCATTTCAACAAACCAAGACAATATATTTGGCTTAATCTCTTTCATTGACCTAATAACATGTTGATAAGCTAACTTATCTGAGGCTAATCGAAAATTTCTGCCTTTAATTTTTCTGTGCTAAGGCCAAGAAATCTACGTACGTAGTAAGTAGCCCCAATACTATCTATCCATCTTGAATAAATGTATTCATAAATTATTTCATGAGCCCCAGTTTAGTATGCAAGGATGGATAAATAATCTTGTCTTTGTTGACTGACTACGTTTTATTTTCCTGGCATCACAGCCATGTTATTCTAAAGGTATAAGGAACATGAAAATTTCGTACAACCACTTGCTGTCCATGAAGAAAGCTTACCATTACTATTCCCCATATATATGGCTTTCGTAAAAATAGATCAACAGGAGATCTTCTGACTTATGTAACACATGTTTGGAACAACGCAATTGAACACTTTGGAGAATCTCGAGCGGTTGCTCTTGACATATCCAAGGCATTCGACCGTGTTTGGCACGATGGATTATTGGCTAAGCTGCGTTCTTCTGGTATGTCTGAAAAGTTCTGTTGGTGGCTCTCATGTTTTCTCAGAGAGCGTTCTTTACGAGTGGCGGTCGACGGATTTCTTTCTAACACCTTCACTATCAACGCCGGTGTGCCCCAAGGCTCCATACTGTCTCCTACTCTCTTTCTCATTTACATTAACGATCTGCTTGAAAAGACCGGGAATCCAATCTACAGCTTTGCAGATTAAGGTAAGCTTTGTCTCTTCATTCACTTTGAACGCTCGGACATCGGCTGCTCAGGTGAATATCCGCGGACAGCAGGAAGTCGTTCAACTTAACAAAGACCTGGAAGAAATTCTATCTTGGGGTGACAGTAACCAAGTAGAATTAAACGCTACAAAAACTCAGGCGGCAGTTTTTTCTAAAAAAGTTAATGTTGCTGAACCCGATATAGTTATGTCGGGGCACTCTATTCCCCTAACATCGTCACTCAATTTGTTGGGCGTTAATTTGGGAGCAAATATGTCCTGGCATCAATATGTTGCAGGCATAGCAAGGAGAGCTTCTCAAAAGTTGGGAATACTGTTTCGAACCAGAAAGCTTTACACTCCACAACAACTGTTAATTCTTTACAAAGGTCAAATTCGACCAACTATGGAATACTGCTACTATGTTTGGGGCTCCACTCCCAAACATACACTGCGTTTGTTGGATTCTGTTCAGAGAACGGTTGGCGACTTGAGTCTGTTCTACAAGTATTTTCACGGAAAGTGTTCGAAGGATGTATCTCGCTTAATTCCTCCCAAAGCGGTGCATATTAGAAATACACGTCGCGCTGATGCTTCCCATCCGTATGACGTTTAGCTTGTTACTCCGCGTACAACGCTTTTCAAGCAGTCTTTTATATGGAGAACATCATCCCTTTGGAATGATTTGCCCAGCGCTGTGTTTCCCACCGAGTACAATTTACAGCGATTCAAGAACAACGGAATCATTTTTTCCTCACGCGTGCCGCTCCTGGAGAGCCTTAGGGATTTCCCTGCAGCACGTGTGCTAGACCCATAAAAAAAATATGACTTTCTTGAGGACTAGCGATATTATCTGATATTCCTCTTTCTTGCTGGTAGAATGTCTAATGCGTATAAATCCCTATTTTCTACCGTTATGTAGGAGTACATATTTCATTTGAGAGATGTCAATAAAATGAGACCAGTTACATGGTGTATATTCTGATAAATACATTTTCTCTAACAGGCCTCTTTTATTGTGACAGAATGCCAGGTTATTATTTAAGAGAAAAATAACCAAATCTACCATATTTTATGGTAAGAAATAGTATTGGTACCTGGGCAAAGCAGATATCTACCATAGTCTAGAGGCACGTTTTGGATACTTCTTTGAGAGGTTAGATCTCTAATAAGATCATTCAGTTCCTGTTAATTGAACCATCGGAGATTTGCTAAACCTCCTTGAAAATTATGATTCGTATATGTACGTCTGTTTGTAGAATTTATTTTTTCACTTTTTATGATTTTATCAACGTACTGTAACATTCATTTTTTCCTACATTTTAAGATCATGTTACGACACTGTTTTTCTCTCTATAATTTATTTTTTTTTTTCCATTTTTATATTTATTGAAGTGATTTCAACTTTTAAGCAGTGTAGCTTGGAACAGTGTTTTAAATTTTTGAGCAGTTTAATTTAAATTTTTCAGTGTGCATTGCGGGTTGACTACTGGAATCTTTAATTTGCATCGAATGTGTCTGATTGGCTATAGATTTGTATCCGGGAAGGAAGCCATTTTAAAGATGTTACTTTAAGGAAGGGAGAAAAATATTTAAGCGTGCGGATGGCATTGTTCAAGACTTTTTTCAGCCGAGATGCAGTAAAGGCTTTTTCCATCATGTAGCCGCAGTGAGCTTTTTAGATCATCAAGCCGCAGTAGTTTTTTTTTTCGATCAGCAAGCCGGAGTAGGCTTTCTCCATCACGTTGCCGTAGTAGTTTATTAGTGATGTGGTAGTGCAAAGACGGTTTTTAGCTTTGAAGTTTAAGGCCTTTTCCTTGAAATATCCTGCTCATACCCAGACATTTCGGGTCAAGAAGTGTTTAGCAGCCCAAAAGGAACTGGGGTAGCAAAGGTTGAGACAATATGGTTATGAAGATCTCACCGGGACAGGCTAAAAAACTAACAGAGAAACCATAAGTCGTAAGCACATCAATCCATAGATCTTGCTTCCTGCTGACAAGTGCGTTTACATCGTCTATTCAGCACGTGCAACTCGTGAAGTTAATTGCACGAACTTTTAACATCGTGTTTAGCTAAGCCTTTAATTAGAATCCTGATTTAAAGAATCTATATAATCGTACCATCTACTAGATTAAGGGATTTTATATAGTAGTAGTAATTTTAAAGTGTAGCAAAGTTAGAAGTTTTAATTTTGCCATTAATAAACCCTTTTCTTTATTTAAATCTAGCGTTTCACTGAATCACCCGTTTTATCTTTCAGAACGCAACAGTTGTACCATATTAAATTTTTTTAACCACTACATAACCCTTCAGTATTTTTTCATTTTTTTGAGCTGAAGTTAGATTATCTTTATATGAATGGTGCCCAAAATCTGTACAACCAAAATTTTAAACAACTATAGAGACTATTTTCAAAAGACGAACAAAATGATCTCTTATCCATATTTCTTTACCAAAAAACTGAGCTAGTTTATGTCTAATTTCTTTAGTTCTTTCAGTATTAATATCCACTCAATCCATTCTCAGAAATTATGATATACAAGGGTTCAGAAAGAACAGGTCTACTATAGACGTCATAATTATAATCCGCCAAATTACCGAAAAAGCCATAGAGTTTAATAAGACACCCTTTATGTGTTTTATTGATCTTACCCAGGCATTCGATAGGGTACGGTTAACTGATGTCATAACCCTACTACAAAAAAGGGGAATTCACACGAATATAATGAAAACTATCGAAGAGCTGAACATCAACAACCACACATACAGTGACTCACAGCTTAAATGATGCAGTCGCTATAAGAAAAGACTAACTAGTCTCAGTGCCTCTTTATTTATTTGGAAAAAACAACTTATTGAAATTAAATTAGTAAAGAGTCTTCTAAAAAAGTATGAATTACTTTTTATCTTAAATATGCCTTACTTAATTAACAATAAATAATTATTCAAATCATATGCAATTTTAACCTCACAGCTTAAATGATGCAAAATAACAACAGGGGTCAAAACTTATCGCATTTTGAAATTTACGAAGGCAGCGTTGCTATGATTTCTTAGTGCAAAAGTTTTTTGTTTAGTTTGAGTTTTTTAATTCAATAAAACGAAATTGTTTAAGAATGGATCGTCGAACTACAATTTCTGAGAGAAATTTAATTATTACTCATTACAGGAATGGATACAGCCAAAGAGACATAGCCAAAATGGTAAATAAATGTCCGTCAACTGTTCAGCATATCATTGAACGTTACCGGAATGAAAATAGAGTTGAGAAGAAGTCAAGGTTGGTTCCAAATAAGATCTTCAGTGAACATGAAGAAAGATGGATTTTAAGAGAGGTATCAAATAATCCAAAAAAAGTGCGCCAAAGCTGTGCGCCGAGGTGGAAAGACAGTTTGGAAAAAGGTGTAACCCCGAAAAAGTTCGACGGATCTTGCGAAATAATAATTTACATGGTCGAACTGCTAGAAATAAGCTTTTCATTAGCCAAAGAAATAGACGCTTGAGATTGGAATTTGCCAGAGAGCATATCAATAAAGACTGAACTTCTGGAATTCAGTAATATTTGCTGATGAGACCAAAGTAAACTTATTTGGGTCCGATGGAAAAATATCATTGTGGAGAAAGCCTAACGAAGAATTAAAATTGAAAAATATGGAAACTACGGTAAAGCACGGTGGAGGTGGAGTGATGTTATGGGGCTGTATGTCATCTGCTGGAGTAGGTAACATACATTTCGTCGAAGGGAATATGAACCAATATGTGTACTTGGATATACTAAGGCAGCATCTCGTCGCTAGTGCCCAAAAATTAGATATTGAAAATAATTATCGGTTCTATCACGACCATGATCCAAAGCACACGTCCGCAGTTGGTTGCTTTATAACTATCCAAATGTTATTAAAATACCAGCCCAGTCACCAGACTTAAATGTAATTGAAAATTTGTGGCTGACATTAAAAAATAAAGTAAATAGTGCCCCAATATCAAATAAAACTGAATTAAAAGTAAAAATTACTAAAGCATGGAACACTATTTCCCCGGAGTATACTAGAAAGTTAGTTGAATCAATGTCCAGAAGATTACGAGCCGTTATTGATAATGAGAGAGGCCCGACCAAATATTAGCAGGCTTATTTCAAATTCTACAGTTTGTTTTCTCTAATACTTTTGGTATATTGAATTTTGCATCATTTAAGCTGTGACGTTAAAATCGCATATAATTTAATTAATTATTTATTGTTAATTAAGTAAGGCATATTTAAGACAAAAAGTAATTCATACTTTTTTAGAAGACTCTTTACTAATTTAATTTCAATAAGTTGTTTTTTTTCCAAATAAATAAAGAAGCACTGAGACCAGTTAGTCTTTTCTTATAGCGACTGCATCATTTAAGCTGTGAATCACTGTATGTAAGAGTGGCAAATAAACTAAGCAATAAAATACCTATTACAACCGGAATCAGACAAGCCCAATCTTATTTAACATCATAATGGATGAAATTATAAACGAAGTAAAGAAAACTGGGAGAGGATATCGATTGGGAGACAAAGAAATAAAAATAATATGCTACGCCGATGATGCAGTAATTATATCAGAAGACGAAGATAACTTACAGAGACTCCTACATAAGTTCCAACAAACAGCAAAAGTGTTTAATATGCAAATATCTGTAAAGAAAACAAAATCCCTTACAATATCTAAAAGAACCGAAAAGATGCAAACTCGCGATTTATGATCCAAGTGTAGAACAAGTGATGTCCTTCAAATATCTAGGGGCAAACGTAACAAGTACCAGGAACCTTAAGGAGTAAGTAAAAACTCAAACAACAAAGGCATCATTAATATCAGGATATTTAATAGATATAATTTGGAGAAACAAATATATAAGCACCAGGAGCAAAGTAAGAATATACAAAACGTGCGTAAGACCGATCATGACGTATGCGATAGAAACCAGAGCGGAGAACACAATAACAAAACGACTCCTAAGAACAACAGAAATGCGAACACTTAGATCGATAACAGGACATACCTTATTTGACCGGAAGAGATGTGAAGAAAAGGGGGAAAGATGCGAAATACAGCATGTGGTGAGATGGGCAAGGAATAGGAGAAGAGAATGGAGAGACCATGTGGACAGAATGACAAATGACCGGTTGGCTAAGGTTGCAAAAGAGAAGCGACCAAATACACCCCGACCGCTTGGAAGACCACCAATAAGATGGTATGGGAGCTGGACTTCATCATCGCAATTGTTTCTGGAAAACCTTTGAAGTGAACACAGGACATGGTCCTAACGTAGGAAGAAGAAGAAGAAGACATAGGGGGCAAATAACGACTTCTATTTAATAAATATAATATTTATTAAAAGTAAAGTAGGGTAAGACCTTTTAAAATAGCGGTCCAACGTGAGGATATAAGAAAAAGGCCCCGCTTTAAGAGGTTACAAAACTGCGCCTCAACGTGCGGGCGTTTTTTTTTTAAGACGGTACAAAATTGTGCCCAAACGGGAGGGCATTTTTTTAACAAACTACAAAAGGCAGGGATTTAAAGAAATCGATATCACACTCTTGGTATCTCAGTACTAAAATGATCCAGAAAATGTAGTCGTATACACGGAGGGTTAACGGCCTCAAAGTATAGGGAAAGAGATACGTACTCTGAAAGAACAAGTGGAATACAGAGTCTCCATTTTAAATTTGCTATTTCTATCCGAATTATAGATAATGAAATAAATTATTGGTCTCTAACGACCCATTATTTGCTAAATATTACGTTTTATTAAAAATAGATTTATGACGCAGTATTTCAAAAACTGGAGCCTCTACTTAAACAAAACAAGGTATTTTTGGAATCTGCTAATCATAAATATTCAAAATTAGCTTTATCCCCTCTGGCACTAAAAAAAAAATTTGCCCTTGTTATTAATGGTCATGTAGCAATTTGATAATTAATCTTATGATTTTTAAATAAAAAGAGTATTTAAGTCAAGTCACAAAAGAGTCCCTCTAAATTCAATAACAATAGAAGAACAGTATTCTTAGGAATTGTGCGATATCTTGGTTATAAATAACGAAAACTAAGAGATCGCTCAAATCAAAGATATACGAGGCTAGTTTGAAAAGTCCGTGCAAAGTCCGAGAGATGGCACCACCGGCGCGTATCGAGGTCATGTTTAGTTAGTAGCATCTCTTGAATGAACGCACACCAAGTTTCAGCTATATTTCTTTGTGTTTGGCATTCGTGTAATTCAAGGAAGTCGAGTGATTTTCTAGAAATGGACGAAAAATAATTTCGTGTGGTGATTAAACATTACTTTATGAAAGGCAAAACGCCTCAGGAGACTAAAGAGAAGCTTGATAAACATTATGGTGACTCTGAACCTTCGATTAGAACAGTTTATAAGTGGTTTCAAAATTTTCGGACTGGCCATATGGGCACAAGTGACGCTGAACGTTCTGGACGGCCTGTGGAGGTTACGACTCCAGAAATCATTGATCAAATCCATGATATGGGGATGAATGACAGAAAAGTTAAGGTACATGAGATTGCTAGTGCTGTGGGCATCTCGACTGAATGGGTACATAATATTTTACATAAGCATTTGGACATGAGAAAGCTATCCGCAAGATGGGTGCCGCGATTGCTCACGCTTGACCAAAAACGGAATCGTGTGAAGTGTTGCAAGGATGGTTTGCAGCTGTTCCAGAAGAATCCGTCACTATGGATGAAACATGGATACATTACTATACTCCTGAGACCAAACAACAATCTAAACAATGGGTTACCAAGGGGGAATCTGCACCAAAAAAGGCGAAGACCGTTCCCTCGGCCGGAAAGGTTATGGCGACTATCTTTTCCATCACGACATCGCACCAGCACACACCTCAGCAGTTATGGTCGCAAAATTAATGGAAATAGGATTCCAACTCGTTTCACATTCCCCCTATTCTCCAGACTTGGCTCCCTCGGACTACTATTTGTTCCCCAATTTGAAGAAATGGCTGGCGGGACAAAGATTTTATTCAAACGAGGAGGTGATTGCAGACACTAATGGATATTTTGCAGACTTGGACAAATCCTATTATTCGGAAGGGATCAACAAACTAGAACATCGTTGGACGAAGTGTATAAGCCTAAAAGGAGACTATGTCGAAAAATAAAAAAACCCCCCCAAACACATAAGTAATTTTTATTTTTGCACGGACTTTTCAAACCAGCCTCGTAAAGAAAGCTACAGAGAAAAATTATCAAACACTATGTGACACGAAAATATCACCACCGCCCGGGAAAGAAGAAGAAAATAGAGTCATAGTAAGAAATGTGGGATTTGAAGAAATTCCCGATGTAACAACGGATGAAATAATAAACACCCTACAATATATGCACAACAACAAAGAACCAGGGGACGATCGATCAAATAACTATAGAAATGATAAAGTATGAAGGGGCATCAATAATACAATCTCTTCAAGCTCTATTTAACAAGTGCCTCATAGAAAGTAAAATATTAATTTTGCTTATATTTAAAAAGGGTAACAAATTGGAGGATTACAGACCAATCAGCCTGTTATTGGTACTGTACAAAATCCTCACTAGAATCATAACGTATAGATTAACGAACAAATTAGACAGTTATCAAGCACGTGAACAAGCGGAATTTAGATGGGGATACAGCACTTTGGACCATCTTCAAACAATTAGATTACTAGTGGAAAAAGCAAATGAATATAAGGTCACCTTGTGGATAGCAATGGTTGACTACGAAAAAGCATTTGATTCGGTAGAGATATGGGCAGTCCTTAACGCCTTTAGTAACAGCAGAGTCGATGAAAGATACAGAACTCTTCTTGAATATATATATATATATATATATATATATATATATATATATATATATATATATATATATATACATATATATATATACATATATATATATATATTATATATATATATATATATATATATATATATATACATATATATATATATATATATATATATATATATATATATATATATATATATATATATATATATATATATATATACAGTAATACCCCGCTTAGCGCGACCCCGTTACGCGCGGTTTCACTATAACGCGAATTTCAAATTTCGCGCTCATGTAGTCATTAACTTCTCTATGGTCGCGGGGGGATCCCCGCTTTCTCTGTATATTCTCTTTGAAGAATTGGGAATTCCCTGTCCTTCGACTTTGTTCTATGGGGATTTCCTCGTTCGTTTCGTGTGTTCATTTGTTCCGTAATGTTAGTTCGGTCGGCTGGCAGTTTTGTTTTAATATTTATTGGAGATACATACATACATAATTTAACCCTACGTTAAAAATGCCGCCTGTAAAGAAAAAAGAGCGTAAAAGCGTCACTTTGGAATTGAAGATGAAAGTGTTAAGAAGAATGGAAAATGGAGGCAAAGCAACAATTGTTGGGAGAGATTTTGGACTCTCAGAATCGACTGTGAGAACGATTTATAAAAATCGGGAAAAAATTAAAATCTCCAGCGAACACCTATAAGTGCAACAAAACTTTCTCGTTCGAGATCATCTATCTTAGAAAGAATGGAGAAATTACTGTCAGTCTGGATCGAAGATTTGAATAAGAAGAACACACCACTAAGTCAAGATCTCATATGCACAAAAGCAAAATCTTTGTATGAGATGCTGAAAACAAAAGAAGGAGAAGGGAGTGCCATTCCGACTTTTGCTGCCAGCAGAGGCTGGTTCCATCGGTTCAAGCAGCGTTCTAATCTTCACAATATCCACATAACAGGCGAGGCGGCCAGCGCGGACATTCAAGCTGCAGCTGAGTTTCCAGACAAGTTTCAAGACTTCGTTAGACGAGAGAAAATTCCTGCTTGTCTCATCTTCAATGTTGATGAGACCGCACTTTACTGGAAAAAAATGCCATCTCGAACATTCATTTCTAAGGAAGAACGTCAAGCCAGTGGTTTAAAAGCTGCGAAAGATCGACTAACACTTCTGCTGGGTGGTAATGCCACTGGTGATTTCAAACTGAAACCTTTACTAGTGTACCATTCAGAAACACCCCGTGCAATGCGAGGCACAGACAAGACAAGTCTACCAGTTGTGTGGCGATCAAACAGAAAGGCGTGGGTTACACGGGAAATTTTTCAAGAATGGTATTCTAATAGTTTTTGCCCATCAGTCAAATCATACTGTGACAGAAATGGGCTTGAACCTAAAGTTATATTACTCTTAGACAATGCCCCAGGACATCCAACCTCACTTGATACGCCCAGAGACTTAAAAGTGTACGTAAAGTTCCTTCCACCAAACACTACGTCAATATTACAACCTATGGACCAGGGAGCAATAGCAAACTTCAAAGCTTATTACCATCGCCGCACTTTTAGCCAACTAATTCATGAAACTGACGGGGAAGGAAGACAGTCTATGCGAGAGTGGTGGAAGTCATACAACATTATGAAGTCTATTCACAACATAGAAGAGGCTTGGAAGGAAGTTAAAATGAGTTGTATGAATGGGGTGTGGCGTAATCTTTGGCCAGATGTAGTGGAAGCACCTAGAAGAATTGTCCAGATGCAGAGACAAGTGCTTGAAGACATTGCTGCAATGATTGAGGGGTCTGAACTTGAAGATGTCACGGTAGAAGATCTCGTAGAACTTGTAGCAACGCACGACGATCCTATTAGCAATGAAGATCTGATCGAGTTACAGAATAATCCTATCTACGATGAGGAAGAACAAGTAGAAGAGAAAGTTTTATCTTCAGGGGAAATACAAAATGCACTTTCAAAAATTTATTCAGGTTTGGACATATTGCAGAGTATAGACAATAATGATGACCGTGTCTTGACCGTGTGTCAAACAATTAAAAACAGTGTTGGGTGTTATGAACGTATTTTACAAGAACGTAAACAAAACGTTACCCAAAAGACAATAGATGTATTTTTCCGTAAAAAATAAGAGTATGTATTGCATAATGTGTTCTTAGAATTAAAGTGATTGATTAAAATGATTTGTATTTTTTTGTATTAAATTTTGACTATGTTTAATCATAAACCTCGATATACGCGAATTTCAGTTAACGCGATCGATTTTTTTCGGAACGTATCCCTCGCGTAAAGCGGGGTATTACTGTATACATATATATATATATATATATATATATATATATATATATATATATATATATGTATATATATATATATATATATATATATATATACATATATATATATATATATATATATATATATATATATATATATATATATATATATATATATATATATATATATATTATTTATTTATTTAGTAGTAGTATTCACAATACTTTTTAATTTACATTTAAAATAAATTTAACAAACAATTTCATACTCTGATTACAAACTACTATTTTTTACAAAATTTATTGTTCCTTTTCTAAACATATTTATATTTGTTTCACTCTTTATGTTGTTCGGCATCATATTGTATAAGGTCAGGCCTTTTGAAAATAAAGATTTTTGCATTGCACTGGTATCTGCACGTGGCGGTCTAAAATCTAATGCATTCCTCAGGCTGTACGGTTGAACATCCCCAACATATCTTATTTGTTCAATCAAGTATTCCGGTGCATTTCCCATTTTCATTTTCTGGATAAAACATATTGTATTTAGCTGCAGTCTTTGCTTTACATTTAGCTATTTCAGTGCATCTAGCATATATCTTATTGATGTGAAACGATTGCATTTCAAAATAGAGCGCATAGCGTTGTTCTGGAGTTTTTGTAGCCTTGTGAATAACACGGTTAATCCATATTCAAAATCAGGTTCTATCATGGTGTTGTATATATTTATTGCAGTTAATATTGTTACTTTACTTCTTAAACGTTTGAAAAATCTGATTTTTTTCCCTATTTTTTTACATATATATTCGACATGTTCTTTAAAGTTCAAATCCCTGTCTATGAGGAAACCCAGGTATTTTATATTACTTACTTTTTCTATTATTACATTATTTATTTTGAATTCTCTGTCAGTGTTCATATCAATTTCCATTAATTTGGTCTTGTTTTCATTTAATTTTAACTTATTCATTTTTAACCATTTGTTAATGTTATCCATATCATTTTTTAAATTTTCATGACATATCTCCTCTGTTGCTGCTTCTGTGAAAATTAATGTATCATCTGCATGTAATACAATTTCACATTTTTTTAATACATTTTCCATGTCATTTATATATATTACAAAGAGAAAAGCTCCCAAAATTGAGCCCTGTGGTACTCCAAAATCGTGTTCTATTGCGTTTGATATTTCGTTATTGATATTTGTGAATTGTTTACGATTTGTCAGATAGGACTGAAACCATTTTAGCTCTGTGTCTTAAATACCGTATCTAGTAAGTTTTTGCAATAGAATATCCCTATCTATAGTTTCAAATGCTCTTTTGAAGTCAAGGAAAATTGCTAATATTTTATTTTTTATCTTTTTACATTTCCATCTGTTTATAACATAATTGATTGCTGTTTCACATGAATATTTCTTTCTAAATCCTGATTGAATTGCAAGAGCTAGGGTGCAACATGAGCATAAAAATCCACTTCCTGCACTCGCATTTAGACCGATTTCCACAAAATCTGGGTAATTTTAGTTAGGAGCAGGGTGAAAGATTTCATCAGGATCTTCGGACAATGCAACGAGATCTACCTAAAGTCGTTCATTCAAGGAAATCTTATAAAAGATCATTTGCTAGTGTTCAATAGAAATTTTGTTAACATAATGTATTATTTTTTTGTATTTTTTTGGCAAAATAATAAAACTGTATATTTCAAAAGGTAAAGCTGTTAGCAATCTCCCAGTATTTTTTTCATAGTCAGGGCCATAGAAATACCCAATAACAGAAAAAAAAGGAAACAAGACTTGTGTTGACCAGTGTAATGTAGTTTTAAATTATACTAGTGAGCTTACACCAATTTTTGTAGGTCTGTCAATTTCTCTGAAAGAGTGAAAATATTTCCATCTTGCTGGAAATAATACACCCAAGTCTAGACCAAAATATGAAAAACACAGCGACTTTGCCGAATATCTATCGACAAGTCGTATAAATTTTGATAATATCTAAGTTTGCCTACAACCTTCTCAACCAAGATAACCAAACTGCACAGAAGATCTCGAACCCACGGGGAGTTGCTGTTATAAATTTAAGGACATTCTACTGTGTATAGAATGAGGAATTGTTGGCTAAACTTCGTGGAAATTTTTTCTATGATTCTCGGAAATTTGACCGTAAAAGGTTATGGTCATATATTTTTTAATTGTTTTATTTCCATCTGT
This sequence comes from Pachyrhynchus sulphureomaculatus, assembly GCA_019049505.1. NCBI lineage: Eukaryota > Metazoa > Arthropoda > Insecta > Coleoptera > Curculionidae > Pachyrhynchus > Pachyrhynchus sulphureomaculatus. The sequence continues at coordinate 11,579,870 of CM032454.1, forward strand.
ACATGAATAGAGAAGTTTGTTTACATTATTATTACACTTTTTATTGATCGTTGTATTAATAGTTGAAGTTGGGAAACCGTGATAATGGACAAAGTCTCTAATGACATCTAACCCATTATTTTGAGATATTTTATTTAAAAGAAGAGTAAATGCCTTATAAATTATGGATTCTTATTTAATTTTTAAAAGGTCTGTTTTTTGCAAGCGACAATCAATGAATTTTTTGTTATGCACAAATTCGAAATCGATTGAGTACAACTTTCTTATTTAGAATTAAATTTAAAATATACGAGGCTGGTTTGAAAAGTCCGTGTAAAGTCCGAGGGATGGCACCACCGGCGCGTATCGAGGTCATGTTTAGTTAGTAGCATCTCTTGAATGAATGCACACCAAGTTTCAGCCATATTGGTCTATTTCTTTGTATTTGGCATTCGTGTGAATCAAGGAAGTCGAGTGATTTTCAAGAAATGGACAAAAAAGAATTTCGTGTGGTGATTAAACATTACTTTATGAAAGGCAAAACGCCTCAGGAGACTAAAGAGAAGCTTGATAAACATTATGGTGACTCTGTACCTTCGATTAGAACAGTTTATAAGTGGTTTCAAAATTTTCGGACTGGCCATATGGGCACAAGTGACGCTGAACGTTCTGGACGGCCTGTGGAGGTTACGACTCCAGAAATCATTGATCAAATCCATGATATGGTGATGGATGACAGAAGAGTTAAGGTGCGCGAGATTGCTAGTGCTGTGGATATCTCGACTGAACGGGTACATACTATTTTGCATAAACATTTGGACATGAGAAAGCTATCCGCAAGATGGGTGCCGCGATTGCTCACGCTTGACCAAAAACGGAATCGTGTGAAGTGTTGCAAGGATGGTTTGCAGCTGTTCCAGAAGAATCCGGAGGACTTTAAGCGTCGTTTCGTCACTGTGGATGAAACATGGATACATTACTATACTCCTGAAACCAAACAACAATCTAAACAATGGGTTACCAAGGGGGAATCTGCACCAAAAAAAGCGAAGACCGTTCCTTCGGCCGGAAAGGTTATGGCGACTGTCTTTTGGGATTCGCAAGGGATAATCCTCATCGACTATCTGGAAAAGGGTAAAACTATTACAGGTGAATATTATTCATCGTTATTGGACCGTTTGAAAACCGAGCTGCAAGAAAAACGCCCGCGATTGGCCCACAAGAAAGTCCTTTTCCATCACGACAACGCACCAGCACACACCTCAGCAGTTGTCGCAAAATTAATGGAAATAGGATTCCAACTCGTTTCACATCCCCCCTATTCTCCAGACGTGGCTCCCTCGGACTACTGTTTGTTCCCCAATTTGAAGAAATGGCTGGCGGGACAAAGATTTTATTCAAAGGAGGTGATTGCAGACACTAATGGATATTTTGCAGACTTGGACAAATCCTATTATTCGGAAGGGATCAACAAACTAGAACATCGTTGGACGAAGTGTATAAGCCTACAAGGAGACTATGTCGAAAAATAAAAAAAGTTTACCCCAAACACATAAGTAGTTTTTATTTTTGCACGGACTTTTCAAACCAGCCTCGTAATTTAAAATTGTGGATTTAAAATCTAGTAAAACTGGTCAATACGATAAAAAAACAAATATATTTTGAATCCTCACTAGCAAGGCTAGGAAAATCTTGTTTTCAAAGTAATAAAAATTAAAAATGTATAGTCGACTAACTTTTTTGCCCAGTTCCAGGCCTCAGTTAAAGATTCTATGATATTTATAAAGCAAATTCATGAAAAGCATAAAGAGTAACCAGACTGATTATTTCTAAATAAATTGCAAAATATACTTTTTCTCTTAAAAAATATGGTTTCCGTAGTACTTTTTTTCTAACAGAGATAATTTTTTTTAAGCATACCTGGTCTTCACAATTTTGACCTAATAATGCTCCATATGTCGTACACCAAAAAAAGAACCATAATATTACTATTTGTGTAACAACTGAGATGGATCCTTAATTAATTGTCTTATTTGTGGGCCGTCAAATATCCCTGCTTTGAGTTTTTCTGTGCTCAACTGATGCATTTTTACCCCTATATATGCAAAACAAGACCCATTCTTATCAAGAGCCTTTACAAATTGCTTCATTAAGCCCAATTTTATATGTAACGGAGGAAGTACGATTTTTTCTCTTTCCACCAAAGCGTCGTTAATGACATTCCTTGCCCCAACGTCCATGTTTTCTCTCTGAGGCCAATCTTTTCTAACCCAGTGGTGTGTTTTGTCCCTACTATCCCAGAGGCACAAGAAACACGGATATTTCGTGTAACCACTTTGCTGCCCAAGAAGAAAGTTTACCATTTTTAATTCTACACAAATCATCCATTGATGTTCGTAATACTTTATCTTCTGCAAGACCAAAGCTATGGTATTATATTCTTCTTTCAGTTTCGTTGAGTGAGCTAGTGGTATTGAACCATATTTATTCCCATTATGTAGAAGGACACATTTTAAACTTCGCTTTGAACTGTCAATAAATAGGCGCCAATCATCTGGAATATATTCAGAAAGTCCCATTTCTTTCATGAGTCCCCTAATTTCGTGACAAAATACAAGATGGTCTTCTTGAGAAAAGAATGGTAGCAGATCTTTTTCTCTTGTACGGTAAAAGGTAATTTTGGTTCCTTGTTCCAGTAAATTTTTGTCGTTCAACCTAGAAGCCAGTACTTCAGAAGCTTTTTTCGATAAATTGAGATCCCTGGTGAGATCATTTAATTCATTTTGATTGAAGCGTTGAGGAACTGATGATGTCCCTCATAGTCACTGTTAGTTTCATTAGCATCAGAACTTTTATTAGCATCAGAAGAGCGATCAAAGGGAAAATATTCGTCATCAGAGATATGTGGTAGCTGATGAAATGTTGGAATCGGTATTTCATCTGAGTGCGGGATAGGGCGTATTGCCGAGTCTAAATTGGGATAAGTCCACTTACTGCGGTTATTTCGATTGATTCCATTAGTATTTACTAAACAGAAATAACAATCACTGAAGTGGTTTTTTGGTTCTCTCCAAACCATTGGTACGCCGAATTTTAGACATTTTCTTTTCCCGGTAGTCCACTGCCGTAAATGCTCTGTACAAGTTTTACATACGAGATGCGGGGCCGACGTTTGTCTTGATCACCAAGCTTAACTCCAAAGTATCCAAGATACGCTCGCTTTACAAAGTTAGTAATAGTTTGTCTGTTTTGTTGAAACATGTATTCTCCGCATATATAGCAAAACACATCAGGTTGATTTACACAACTTCTTCTTGAACTGGAACCTGAACTCATTTTAATTCTGTTCAATAACACAAAAACACTCTTTTCTTAACATAAAATAACACGCCGAATTCGATCTACTCTCATTAGTAAGAACGCACAAACTGACGAGACTTACCCGAGTTAGGTGATTAAAAGGGTCAGTTCAGGTACCTGTTAGGCAATGGTTCCACTATTTATAGATTTACCTGGAACTTACTCAATTACAGACTGACAATAAAACCATTGTACCTACATTAATGAATATATAATAATTTTAGAACTCTCATAAATGAATATACTGAATAAAAACCACATTGGTAGATAAGTTGATGTATCTAAAAAAAGTAGAGCTGATAGAGAAAAACGGATTGCATGTATAGATTTAGCGTCCCAAATATAGTTAAAATCAGCTTTAAAATCCCAGGCACCAAAACAAAAATATTTTTTTGTTGCCCTGTGTTATGGATCCTTATTTAATTTTTAAAAAGTCTGTTTTTTTGCAAGCGACAATCAATGAATTTTTTGTTATGCTCAAATTCGAAATCGATTGAGTACAACTTTCTTATTTAGAATTAAATTTAAAATTGTGGGTTTAAAATCTAGTAAAACTGGTCAATACGATAAAAAAAACAAATATATTTTGAATCCTCACTAGCAAGGCTGGGAAAATCTTGTTTTCAAAGTAATAAAAATGAAACATGTGTGGTCTACTAACTTTCTTGCCCAGCTCCAGGCCTTAGTTAAAGATTCTATGATATTTATAAAGCAAATTCGTGAAAATCGTAAAGAGTAACCAGACTGATTATTTCTAAATAAATTGCAAAATATACTTTTTCTTTTAAAAAATATGGTTTCCGTAGTACTTTTTTTCTAACAAAGATAATTTTTTTTAAGCATACCTGGTCTTCATAATTTTGACCTAATAATGCCCCATATGTCGTACACCAAAAAAAGAACCATAATATTATTATTTGTGTAACAACTGAGATGTTTCCCTAAAAATAAAAAGTCGTTTTAGAAAAATAAATATGTGATTTTAAAAAGCGTACACCAGTGCTAGCAATCAACAAAGCTTTTAATACACCAGCAAATCAAAAGTGGTCAAAATGGGGATTCCGTACTAATACCGTTATTACATGTTTAGCGGTAACTTTGAAAGTTTATCGATAACTTTAAAAAGCAATTTAAACGGGAACACTGTTGATCGTCGAATAGAGACTGATATTAGTACCTCATCTTCCTGGCTAGTTAATCAAGTCGGAAAAAGTTTGCCGCTAGCGCGCTCTCTTGCAATACACTGCCTAAACCGTTAAATCATATATTTTATTTTATTTCTATTTATAACTATTAAGTTGAACTCTTGTTCTTTTTTTTCTATTAGTGTTAGTGGTAGAATTATATGTTCAATATCAAAAAATTTGGAGCGATTACCATAGCACATTTAAATGTACGTCCTTTGTTACCTAAATTTAATGATGTAAGAGATCTCCTGATGCTTGGGAATTATGATATTTTTTGCCTGTCTGAGACATGGCTGAATCGAGATACTCCTAATCATAATTTGTTCATACAGGGTTATAATTTATTTCGGAGGGACCGCCATGTTGGTCGGGGTGGAGGAGTAAGTATTTACGTCAAAGATGTGATGACTTGTAAAATAGTTCCGTCTAGTTGTAATATTGAACAACTTTGGTTAAGTTTTAATTTAAATAATAAGAATGTCTCGGTGGGTGTAATTTATCGCCCGCCTGATTTTAATATAATGCATTTCATAGAGATATTCGAGCAGGATATTTCTTCTTTTTTGTCATTACATGATGAGTGTCTGTGTCTTGGAGACTTTAACGTTGACTCCGTGTACCCGTCATTTTTTAAATTTAATTGAATCTTTAAACTTGTCCCAAATAGTGGATGCTCCGACACGAATTACCCTCACTAGTGCGACCTTGATTGACCTAATTTTAACAAGCAATGTCGAAATTATTAATAATGTTCAGGTTGAGCCAGTTTATAATATATCTGATCATGATACTATTAAATGTGTTTTAAACATTTCAAATCCTCCGAAAATACCCCTTTTTAAAATTATTAGAGACTTCAAAAATTTTGACCTTGATACCTTTGTGGCCAATTTACATGGGGCTTCGTTCGATAATATTTTTTTGTTGGAAAATATAAAGGACAAGGTTCAGTTTTTTAATAATACTTTAATAGATGTTTTTAACGTTCATGCCCCTCTAAAGCGTATACGTATAACTAAGAAATTTGCACCATGGTTAACAGATAATATTCGATTTTTAATATCTTTGAGAAATAATGCACACTCTAAGTGGCGTAGGACTAAAAATGTGGCTCATTACAATTATTACAAATCTCTTAGAAATTATACTACCTTGGCATGTCGTAGAGAGAAAAAAGCCTACTTTTCCTAAAAACTTAATACCGGTGGAGTTAATAAAATTCGGAGGGAACTCGATATGTTAAATCTTAGAAAGGGAAAACCGGATATTCCTTCATCACTTTCCGATCCTGATAATATAAATGACTATTTTATTAATGGAATCGCTAAGCTGAGTCCAAACCCTGAACAGATTAATTGGTATCAAAACAATAAAAAGCCTGGGGTAGAAAATTTTGATTTTCATATAGTTGCTGAAGAGGATGTGATTAAACTGTTGTATTCCATAAAGACTAATGCGGTGGGCGTTGACGGGTTAAGTATAAAGCTTTTGCTCCTTGCCACTCCATATATAGTACCCTTTATTACGCATATAGTGAACTGTTGTCTGCTCTCGGGTGAGTTTCCTGATCATTGGAAACATGCGATTGTTACACCGTTGCCTAAAGTTGCATGCCCAAATGAGTACAAAAACTTAAGGCCCATAAGTGTTCTTCCCGTCCTCTCTTAGAACGGTTCATGGAGACACAACTCCGTAGCCACACTGATAAATTCTCCATTTTGCCCAAATTTCAGTCGGGATTTAGACCAGGTCATAGCTGTGAGACAGCCCTTTTGGAAGTAATTGATGACATACTCAGTGGCATCGATGGAGGGTGCTTAGCAGTTTTGACCCTCATTGATTTTTCTAAGGCCTTTGATACAATAAGTCACAGCCTTCTTTGTTCTATACTAACATACATTGGTCTCAGTAACAACAGTTTGAAATTATTGCAAAGTTTTTTAAGTAATCGAAGTCAATCAGTGCGAGTCGCCGGTATTGAGTCGAGACCTTTACCAATCACCTGTGGTGTCCCACAAGGTTCCATTTTGGGACCTCTATTATTTTCAATTTACACTTCACAACTAATACATCGGGTGAGGTATTGCAAGGTACACTTGTATGCCGACGATACGCAGCTTTATCACATATGTCGTCCTAACGAGATTCACAGATGCGTCAGAGAAATCAATGATGATCTGGTGGGGCTAGTTTCTGCTGCCAGTGACCACTCCCTATCAATTAATACAAAAAAAAGTACAGTCATGGTTTTTGGTACTCAGAGGCTCAGAAGCAGTTGCTTACCACATATTAATATTAAAATCAACGGGGAAGTGTTACGGATTGATGACAAATGTAGAAATTTAGGCCTTACTATGGACTACAATTTGAGGTACAGATCGCATGTGAGTATAGTTATACGTCGGGCGTACTTTAATTTGAACATGATTTACAATTCTAGGGACTATTTAAATCAAAAATTGAAAACTATATTGTGTGAGTCTCTGGTATTGTCCAGATTAAATTTTTGTGATACTATATATGGATTTTCAATAGACTCATCCGATAGACGACGTATCCAAGTTCTTCAAAATTCATGTTTGCGCCTAATATTTGGTATTCGTAAAAGGAATCACATAACACACAAATTGTTTGAACTGGGATGGTTAAATATGAATGATAGACGTTGTTTGCATGCGGCTTGTTTATTCCACAAAATTGTCTTAACGGGTGTTCCCTCCTACCTACATAGAAAAATTACCTTTAGATCAGATGTTCATAATTTGAATGTCCTTTTTCGAGGTCGCCTTACGCCTCCGGCTCACAAAACTGAAAAATTTAGATCGTCCTTCTCTTTTCAAATAGCTAAGATTTATAACTCAATTCCAGAAAATATAAAACTATTAGATCCTAGGTCATTCAAGGCGGCGTATAGGAGGATTTTGTTAAATATATAAAGATATAGTACTTATTTATGTAAATTTTCCTTCAGAAACGAATATCACTAGCTCTTGAGTGTATCTATGCTCTGTATGAATTCTATTGTTTATCTCGGATATGTTGGGGTGACTCGCCTGTCTGTTTAACAATTTAATTTATGTTTTGCTCTAGTTGTGTCATGAGCCATTCTCTATTTTCTTTGTCTTTTTTTTTCTTTTTTTCTAACACTTACAACATTACACAGTTTTATTAAGATACTAGCACAGTTTAATAGATAAATATTGTATTCGATAAACTTTAGTATTAGGATGCTTAAGGTAAAGAAAAGGGGGAATGTTTGTACCTTCGTGGTCTTACATTCCCAGCTGACCTTCGGCATTTTCCAATTTAATGTAGCATTTTGTTTATTTAGTTTATGATGTTTTGTTTTCTCTTTCATAATTGGAAATAAAGACCATATTTATTTATTTATTTAAATATGGAACGATATAATGTAACAATAGACAATAGACAGTTTATTCATCTTTTCGGCTACAAAAGTTGTAGATAAGACATGTCAACAGAGGGATGTATGATCCCATCTTAGGTAATATCAAATATAATAAAATAAAAAATAGGAAATCTTACTATTAAACACATTAGTACACAGTAAATACAAGATATTAAAAAAAAAACACACCATACATATTTATAACAAACAAATTTATAACAATCAAAATACATACTGAAGATGCTTTAACTAAGTAAGGATGTTATAAAGAATAACATTCACACTCCGCCCAGCAGATAACTTTCAAATTCAGTTAGAGAATAAAAAGTTTTATTTAATAGTATAAACGTGCCATAGATTCAATCCTTTTTACATTTTCCGGCAGTAAGTTAAATAGTCTGCAACCTAAGTAATGACTAGTTTTTTTAACATATTCATGATTGTGTTTTTCAATATAAAAATTTTCTCTGTTTTGAGTCGGATAACGATGAAAAGATCTATGAGAAATGAAGCTATCTTGATTTTGGTAGATATACATTAAGAGTTTATACATATAAATACTTGTAACTGTTAATATTTTTCTATTCTTAAAGACTTCCCTACAGGATGCGTTATATGACATACTAAAAATTAGTTTCATGATTCGTTTTTGTATTACCAGCACTCTGTCAAGTTCATGCGCACTTCCCCAAACCGCCAGACCATAGGACATGGCTGGGTACGCATTAGCGTAATAGACAGTTATGAGATTGGGAACGCTTAATGAGTTTTTTAAAGATTTTACCATAAAAAACAATTATGTAGTCTTGAGCAAACGTCATCTATGTGCAAATTCCATTCGAGATTAGAATCTTTTATGATTCCTAAAAACTTTGAACTATGGCTAACAGGCAAATTCATATTATTAAATACAATATATAAGTTTATTGGTTTGAGCATTTTTGTCTTAAATTCCATAGATACGGTCTTTGATAGATTTATTCTTTTTACACCAGTTTGAGAACTCAGTCAATATTATTTTAATTTTTTTCTCCAAAAGTTTCTCATCTTCAGAAATGAATTAAACCATTTATTTAGTGGTCCTCTAATACCTAGCCTTTCAAATTTTTTAACAACAAAGCCTGGGTCTATTGTATCAAATGCCCTTGTTAGATCAAATAGTAGAACTACTACTTTCTCATTTATATAAAGTTTTTTATATATATTCTTTATAAAGTCGATCGCTGCGGTCTCTGTAGAGTGCTTTTCTCTAAAACCGTGCTGGTGTGAGGTTAGAACTTATAACATTCATTTTTTCCTAGATTTTAAGACCATATAATGTTACTGATTTTTCACTTTATAATGTACTTCTTTTCATTTTTGTATCGAGCGGTATATTAATCAGAAATTCCTAGCCGCTCGTTATATAGTGTGCTGTGCGGGTTTGCGACCGAATCTATCGATACGCCGGGATTGGTCAAATGTTTGTATCCGGAGTTTTGGTTCCGGCGTCGCCATATTACAGACAGAGTGCCCACGGCTTATTTAAGGGTCCGGAGGACGCGAATCTAGGCTTAGTATCATCGAGCCGCCGCCAGGCTTAGTAACATCGAGCCGCAGCCAGGCTTAGTACCATCAAGCCGCAGAGAGGCTGAGTACCATCAAGCCGCAGCCAGGCTAATTTCCACCGAGCCGCAGTAGAGGCTTACGACAATATCTACGAGAGCCAAGTTAAGCACGAGTTTTTTTTATCATAAAGCCGTAGTGGGCTTTGTGTGTTTTCTAATTGGAGTAGCTAAAGTAGGCTCTTCTCAAAAGTGTGAAATCGGTTTTGTGTTGCATTGAAGGCCTAGAAGCCCGTAGAAAAACCGTAAGTTACCAGAACATACATCAATAAATATATTCCCCGCAAATAAGTGTTTTAACAGCAATTTGAACTGAAAAATCACGAAGTGAAAATCACGACTCTTCGATTTCGGGTGTAGTCAAGATTTAGAAGTAAAATCTCTGATTTAGGGACTCTAATTTATAAGAACTACTTTTAGGCTAGAATTTTTCTGTTTTCCTTAAAACGGCAAAGGTTGGAACTTTTATTTTAAAACATGAATAAATTTTCTTTTTTTGATTAAAGCTAGTGTCTCACTGAATACCTATTTTTCTTTTCAGGATAAGAAAAGTTGTATTAGAATAATTCCTTTTAGTAATAACCGTAAAACACTTCAGTATTTTTTCATTTTTTTAACTGAAGTTAGATCCTTTCTATTTTAAAATGAATGGTGCCCAAAATTTGTACAACTGAAGCTTTTTAAAAAATAGAAAATAATTCCAAAAAGACGTATAACAATTATCTCTTACCCATATTTCTCTACCAAGGAAAACTGAGCTAGTGTGTGTTTAATTTCTTTAGTTCTTTTAAAATCAGGATTCACTCAATTCATTATCAGAAATTAAAAAGAGGTTGCAAGAAAATTGCGCCCAAGCGTGGGAAAAACAAATTTCAAACGGTACAAAATAGCCGCCACAAAGTGCGAACAATTTTCACAGGGTAAAAAATGACGCCTCAAAAAGCGGGAAAGTGCACACGTTACAAACTTTGTTATTATCAAGAAATGGAGTTATCTTATTGTAAATAACTTTTCCGAAAACCTTTGAAAAACAGTTAAGTAAAGATATAGGCCTATAATTTTCAATTAAAAGAGGATCGCCCTTTTAAATACAGGTAAATTGTTAGCCTCTTTGAGTCGCGTAGGGAAAATACCTTCATAAACAGACATATTTATTAAATAAACCAGACAAGCAATTACTTTAGGCGAACATTTCTTTAACAAAACAATAGGTACCTCATCTGGTCCCGTTGATTTTTTATTGGGTAACTTTTTTATGGCAGACCTAACATCCTGTGAAGTTACATTAGTATATTGAAAGATATCAAAACATTTTTTTGATGCAGTGCATTCCTGTGATAAACCGTTACTGAAGTGAAAATTTAATTTATTTTTTACAACAGTAGATAAATAGTTGCTGAAGCTACTTGCTATGTCTTCTGCATTAGTAAGAGTGACATTATCTGTGCATATTTGGTTAATGTATCTTTTGGAATTGCTTTGGTTTTTGCCATTTAAAAAATTAACAAAGTAACAAAAAATACAATATTTATAAAATGCCACGTCTCTCTATCTGTCTGTTAGTACGCTTATCACTCGAGAACCACTTGTCCGATTTATGTGTTTTTTTTTAATTCGTACAATAATATTATTAACACAGCCCCACAAAAAAAAAAGTGGGGTATACTTTTGATGCGATATATCAGATCCGTAGTATTTTTGCCCGCTGATCACGAATCTGACGTCAGAATATCGCCATCACATCTCAATTTTTTTCTAACCTTAAAAAATAGGTAAAAATTAGTAAAAATTAAGAAAAATATACTCCTAAAAAATTGATTCAAGCTTTTTCATGAATCCAAAGATGTATTAATATGTATTCGGACACGCTAAGCTAATATTCATCGGTTGGATTGAGCCATACAGTTCTGTTTTCTTTCTAACCTCAATAAATCAGACAGATATAGTGCTTCTCGAATGCAAAAACGAATTCAAATTAAAATTCAACCGATCCTTACCAAATTTGGTACACGGGGATTTTTTGGGTCGCTGATCACGAATCTGAGGTTGGATTTGCAAAATTCAAGATGGCAGATGTTTTCGCACCATTTTGAACGCCGAGAAAATTCATCGGTCGATTTTTATTCTTCTACCTGCATCCAGGGCACCTCCACGTGGTGACGGTGGGCAACGGTGTTACTCCACTAGCCGGCAGAGTCCCTGGATAACGGCTTAGATGCCGTCATGGCAGGTAGAAGAAAGAGAATTACGATGCAGGGACTCGGAAACCCAGTATCGGCGGTTGGTCAGGGTGGGAAAGCGGGCCCGCAGCCGTCGTCATCCAGCGACTGTAGCTCTTCATGTGTGGGTGACTTGGCTCATGTAGAGTATAATGCTACAAGAAAACGGTCTCACGGTACAAGGACTTTTCATAAGTGCGATAAAAACAGTGATTCATTTTGTTATATTTGCTGTCAACACGTATTGAGTAAAATGGGGTCACCGATAACGGATAAGATTAAAACCTTATATAAGGATTATTTTAACATTGAAATACAGCACCAGGATACAGATTGGGTTCCCCACAATCATTTGCAGTTCTTGCTAAATAATGTTGTACATCAATAAGAAGGCGATTAAATATTCCAGACCAGCAATATGGAATAGACCATACAGTGAAAATGATTGCTACTTTTGTATGAATGTTGTATCTAGGCATAACCGAAAAAATAAAAGCACTATTACTTATAACGATGTTTCGACAGTAACAAGACCAACTAAACTAATTCCGCCTCCTGAACCACTTGATGCTGATGTTATGGAAACAAATGATTTCACCTTATCAGTTCATGCCGAAAACATTGAGACTGTCGAAAAAGATTCAAACACAGTTACTAATGAATGTTCTAGTGACAACCTATCATATACTAGTGACACAGATAAAGAATTTCTACCATACAACCGTAAACCAGAACCAATACTCGTATCACAGTCAGAACTTAGTGATCTAGTCAGAGATTTAGGCTTATATCCAAAGATGGTTCAGAGTATCTTGCTTCCTTTTTAAAGAAAAGACATTTACTTAAGCCAGAAGCTACGATTTCTTATTATAGAAACAGAGATGAAGAATTTCGAAAATATTTCACAATGGACGAGGAATTGTCACTTTCATATTGTACCGACGTAAAAGGTCTAATGGATGAATTTCAAAATAACTCATACGATCCTGAAGAATGGAGACTGTTCATTGATTCTTCTAAACGGAGCATTAAGGCAGTTTTGCTGCATAATACCAACGTTTACGCTCCCATTCCGATTGCTCATTCCACAGTTATGGAAGAGCAATATGAAAAAATGAAGCAGCTTTTGATAAAAATAAAATATGCTGATCATAACTGGAAAATTTGTGGAGATCTGAAAATTGTAACAATATTGCTTGGCCAACAGTCAGGGTTTACACTTTATCCCTGTTATAAATGTCTGTGGAATAGCCGAGACAGGGAACGTCATTATAAGAAAAAAATTTGGCCAACAAGAGAATCGTTCACTCCTAGTGAAAATAATGTATTGTTTCCACCATTGGTAGATCCAGGAAAAGTTCTTATTCCCCCGCTTCACATTAAGCTTGGACTTATGAAGCAATTCACGAAAGCATTAGATACAAACGGCCCATGTTTCAAATATTTGCATAAAAAATTTCCGAAATTTTCTGAAGCTAAAATTAAGGCAGGCGTATTTGACGGGCCACAAATAAGAAAATTGTTTCAAGATTCATTATTTGTTACTAAAATGAATAAAGTTGAAAAAGCTGCTTGGCTTAGTTTTTAAAGAAGTCGCAACAAACTTTTTGGGAAATAATAAAAGTCCTAAGTACAAAGAAATAGTCGAGAAAATAGTAAAAAATTTTCAAACATTAGGTTGCTTAATGAATCTAAAATTACATTTCCTGGACTCCCACATCGATGATTTCCCAGATAATCTTGGTGACTACAGTGAGGAGCAAGGGGAACGTTTTCACCAAGATCTGAAAATCATAGAAAATCGATATCAAGGACGATGGGATGACCATATGCTAGCGGACTATTGCTGGTCGCTAAAAAGAGAAACAAGTCCTCAAAAGCGTTTGGGCAGAATGCCTTTGAATAGGTCATTCGCGGAAAAAAGAACAAGATACAGCCAAAAAAAAGAAAGTTAGGCGCGGGTCTAACCTTCGCAATTCTAGGGCTTAAGGGTCTACTATTTGAGAGTATATGGTTTAAAAGTCCTGGTTTTGAGTTTATTGGGTCTTATTTTTGAAGTTACAGGGTTATTGAGGTCTATTTTTTGAGGTTATAGGGTGTGGGAGTCTAAGGTTTCAGGGTTTAAGAGTATCAGGTTTGAGGATTCCCCAACTGTATACCAAATTTGGTAGGAATCGGTTGGTTTACAAAAATTTTGTCCGCCATCTTGGATCCGCCATTTTGAATTTTGCAAATCCGACCTCAGATTCACGATCAGCAACCCAAAAAACCCCCGGGTACCAAATTTGGTAAGAATCGGTTGAATTTTAATTTGAATTCGTTTTTGCATTCGAGAAGCACTACATCTGTCTGATTTATTGAGGTTAGAAAGAAAACAGAACTGTATGGCTTAATCCAACCGATGAATATTAGCTTAGCGTGTCCGAATACATATTAATACATCTTTGGATTCATGAAAAAGCTTGAATCAATTTTTTAGGAGTATATTTTTCTTAATTTTTACTAATTTTTACCTATTTTTTTAGGTTAGAAAAAAATTGAGATGTGATGGCGATATTCTGACGTCAGATTCGTGATCAGCGGGCAAAAATACTACGGATCTGATATATCGCATCAAAAGTATACCCCACTTTTTTTTTATGGGGCTGTGTAATCTATATAATATATATAAAACGTAAGGTATCTCTGTCTGTCTATCTGTCCTTTAGTGTCCCTATCAACTATTCGATTTACGCTTTTTTTTTTCAATACATATGTTATCTGGCCAGGTTTTAGGATATATTTTATTACGTTAGATAACATAAGGAATAAGCATTGACGATAATAGTGAATCAAGTCCACGCGAGCGGAGCCGCGAGCACGGCTAGTTTATTATAACTATTACTTACGTATTTGTAGAAGCTCATTAATATAATTATTCCTATCATACTTGATAAAAAGAGATACGTCACAAATCCACCTAAAAGTCTGCGAAAATGTAAATATATCCTAAAAAAAAAACTAATGCTTTTATGTAATCCAGAACAAAACTAATAGACCAAGAGTGTGACTTGAAATTTTGACCTGTCAACTAACGATCGCCTAATTGTTCGTTCTATCCGGCTAGTCCAATAAAACCCGCCGTTGATTTTACGGCCCCCGTGCCCTGGAATGCCCAGATAAGGCTCAAAATGGACTGTTGTTTAATCACCTGAATCAAGTACCGTAGTATTTGTTGACACTAAGAAAATCGAGCACCCCAAAGGGCAGACCGCGACCGGACCCAGCTTTAGAGCCCAAAAACGTCGATCAGTCATTTAGCCATATGAAATCAATAAATTTAGGTTGTTCTTGATAAAACAAGAGGAAACCTGCCATAGGCCAAAGGGCGAAGCTGGACCCGCTTTTTACCAGCCAAAAACGGTTGATTTTCGAGTTCAAAAAAGGCTTTTATTCGACACATCCGATAGAATGAACAACTAGGCAGACGCGAGACGGTTAGTCGACAGACCAAAACTTCGGGCCTCCCTCTTGGTCTATAATGCTTTTTATAATAATTGCCTAGGAAAATTTTCATACCACCATTAACATTCTGTTAACTGCGATTTTCCTACCCATTACTATTAGGTAAGTTATAATAAATTAAAATAAAAATGACTATTATTTTACATATCATGCACACGTCATTAGTTCAAGGACTAAATTCAATAGTATATAAAATTTGTAGCATCGATTTCCGAATGCATTAACATCGGAACTTGCACATTGTTAGTGGATATAATGACATCTACCTGTCCTGTCAAACATGAAAAATACGACCAATCTACCAGGACAAACAAAATCTCCACCGGACGTGACTAAAAACAAGACGACCTATTTGGCCCGGTCAAAACTTTTAGCGACTAATTTTTTTTTTGTGGGTCTAGCATACGTGCTGCAGGGAAGTCCCTAAAGCGCTACGGGAGCGACATGTGTGCGAAAAAGGCGATTCATGTTTTTCTTCAATCGCTGTAAATTGTACTCGAATCACAGTCCTGGACAAACTGTTCCAAAGGGATGATGTTCTTCATATAAAAGACTGCATGAAAAGCGTTGTACGAGGAGTAACAAGCTGAACCTCATACGGATGTAAAGTATTAGCGCGACGTGTATTTCTAACATGCTGGGAGGAATTAAGCGGGCTACATCCTTCGAACACTTTCCAAGATAATACTTGTAGAATAGGCTTAAGTGGCCAACCGACCTTCCAGCGAATCAAGGCCGCCGGTCAGACCCGGGTCTCCAATCAGACGAACGGCTCTTCCCTGAATAGAATCCAACAAATGCAATGTATGTTTGGAAGCGGAGCCCCAAACCTGGCAGCAGTATTCCATAGTTGGTCGAATTTGTGCTTTGTAAAGAATTAACAGTTCTTGTGGAGTGTAAAGCTTTCTGGTTCGAAATAACATTCCCGACTTTTGAGAAACTTTCCTTGCTATCCCTGCGACATGTTCGTGCCAGGACATATTTGCTCCCAAATTAACGCCCAACAAATTGAGTGACGATGTTAGAGGAATGGAGCGCCCCGCCATAACTATGTCGGGTTCAGCAACGTTAACTTTTTCAGAAAAAACTGCTGTCTGGGTTTTTGTAGCGTCAAATTCCACTTGGTTACTGTCACCCCAAGATAGAATTTCTTCCAGGTCTTTGTTAAGTTGAATGACTTCCCGCTGTCTGCGGATATTCGTCTGAGTAGCCGATGTCCGAGCATTCAAAGTGAATGAAGAGATAAACGTAATGTCATCTGCAAAGCTGTAGATTGGATTTTCGGTCTTTTCCAGCAGATCGTTAACGTAAATGAGAAAGAGAGTAGGAGAGAGTATGGAGCCTTGGGGTACACCGGCGCACAGTGTCTCGACTAGTACAAGCTAGCGGGACAATATTATTTCTTCACTTATTTCAATTGTTTATGTATATTCCAGGTATCTTAAGCTATTTTAAGAAAAAAAAAGTTGAAAAATGTGTACTGTATGTGTATTAATCGAAATATGTAGCTGCAAGACGGAAGTGGTTTACTAATGTGTCTCATTTGTTCACTATTGTCGCTAACTGTTCTCTAATTAGCTACATACGTCTACCTACTCATTATGTGTGAAAAGCACAATCTTGTTTGTTTACAAAGAAATTTCTAGGAAAAAAATAAAAATCATAATGATAGTACCCACATTTATTAATTTACAAAATATTATTTCTTTTAAAATAAATTAGTACAATAACAGTATCTATATATCAATTATTTACAATAACAAGGTGTATAAGTAAAAGAAATATAATATTAAATAACTTATATACTAAGGCATGAATTATAAGCAACTACAACACACAATAAAATAAGAATAATAATTACAATAAAAAAATACTTAAACCTACTAATCACCATCAGATGAGTCGTCATCACCGCTCTCCCATTCAGTAGAATATTCAGAGAGTAAATAATCCTCCTCATTTAATTCGTGATGATGACTTACTGATGGTGCTTCGGATGGCAATGAAGGTGGGATAATCAACTGCAGAACCTCCGATTGCAAAGAAGTAAATTTTCTACGCGGTAATTCTCTATACGAGTTGATAACAGGATCAGACGTAATTAAAAGTATTCTCAAAAGATCTGGATTTGTGACAATACGTGACTGCTTCCTGGTGTGCCGTTCACGGAATCTACGACACTCTTTATTTCTTGCCTCCTGGGCTTCTTCGGAGAGTTGTCCAATGGGAAGAAGAAAAGACTTTATAACTTCCGCGCTGTGTACAAGAATTTTATGCACAGTAACGGGCATGGAATACAACGAATACAGATCAAGGTATAATTTTCTAGTATCAACACAAAACTTTTCGAATTCTATATAATTTATGTCATATCCCGATGACAAAGTTCTTAAAATTACATGAAATCTACGAATAAGGTTTACGTCTAATCCTGTAATTTCGCTGCTCAATTCAGCTTTGGAAAAAAATCTACGTGCTTTGTTTCCATCGTTTGTGTTACCATACCCAGGTTTTGGTTTATCTACAATGAGACCCATACGATCTTTAAACACTTTTCGTATCTCTTATGAGCGTTGTTTCACAATAGCTTTGTCGTTATCTCCCCTGACTTGCCACTTTTTTATTTCAAACGTGCGGATCCATGCATGTAAAGTAGATAAACCAAATGCAAGGCGTTCTTCGTTGCTGGGATATTTCTTTGACTCCTCGTTCATAGTAGACGGGGTGGCACCGCAAATATAACACTTTTGTGTTGAACTTGTGTCTGTTAAGGCATTGCACACTTTGCCATCAGTCATTGTCAACAACAAATCGTGTTTAACAGAGATTTGAGATCCAGCAACGTTACATAATGTTGGAAGAAGCTGACTTACTTCATCTAAAATTTTAGAAGTTTCTTCTTTCGTAAACTCTTTTGTCTCCTTGGCAAAAATAAACTTAATAGGACGGCAATATAAAGTAGAGGAAGGTCTTGGATTTTGCCAGATCACAGTTTCGCCATCAAGCAGTCTCAAAGGGACAAATGAGTATACGAACAAAAATTCGTCTGTAGCGTTAGTGTTCTCAAATTTCTGCTTATACGTACTATGCCCCGAACTCCCATCACAGCCCCATTTGCTTACCAACGTATAATATGAACGAGGTAACACACTTCTAATGACTTCCGTCTGAGCTTTAACTAATCGTTCAGCCTTTTTATCCAAAATCGCGTGAAGTTTAATTTAAACTCGAGATTCAGTCACAGAAATATATTCGTCAGAAGGACAACAAGAAGCGTTGGTGATTGATATCCCGCTTTCATTGTCCATTTTCTTGTTTGTTTATATGAGTGAGAAGTCGATTTCGAGTCCACATAATAAGCTAAAGCTTCGTCTGGTGTTAACTGCCACTTTGTTCAGAACACTTATTCTTTTCTTTAGTTTCACTGACCGCGACGTTATGGATCTGTTTAGCAACACTTCGATGCCCTTCTTTTCGAGTAGCTAACTCAGCTGCTGTAATAAGCTCACTTGCACTTCGCGATTCCAAAAGATCTTCTACTCTCCGTCTCTTCGTTTTCGTTGATGAGCCTTCAAATGATTTTTCTGGGTCGCCCTACGGAAAGAGCCGCTGATGATGTTGAAGTGCACGGCTGGTTCACACATCTTTATTTCGATTCCGGATCCCTCTAACTAATCTTTATGTTTCATTAGAAACATTTCTTTGTTACACTTTAAAGAAGTCCACTTTTGATTGAATTTTGCTGAAAGGCTTGATATTTTCATTTTGAGTCGTTTTAGAGAATCGTCAGAAACATCAGACATATTGAATTTTTGACTTATATAATAAAAAATGCCACTGTTTCGTTCAGTTTTGTTATGTTTTAGCCATTCTTCAAAAAACTCCATTTTCGTCATAGTCACGACTCGTTCTGAAAAAAATAAAATAATTTTACTTTCGGGCCTTTTCGGGGTCTATAATATATATGAATCTGTGCCTGAATGTTGTAGGTATTATATATAGAAAAATCTAGGTGGATATATGTGGATAAAAAAAGTTGCTACTTTTAAAGTTTACAATTAATGTAAAATTTGCTGAATTTATCTATACATTTACAAATTGATATTACACCAAAAGTATACATATTTTTTATAAAAAATATAAGTCATAATAGAGTACATACCTTCAACAGAATATTCCGTCACAAAAAACTCGTTTCACTTTGCTACCAATTTTAAAATATGTTACCACAAGTGTGCATAAAATGCAACTGATTTGCAAATGAAAATGACCTCTCTTATAAGGGTTACTTTGACCCCCCGATAAGATACCTTTATGAGGTGATAAACAAATTAATTCTTGAAATTCGTTAAATGGGGGGGGGGGGGGGGGTGTTTACAAGTCGTTATCAGTGGTTCCTGGAAATTACGTCATGATTATTGTCCCGCTAGCATGTTCTTGCCGAATCACTGTGCGGCGTTGATAGTGAAGGTGAAAGAAATTCGTCGACCGCCACTCGTAATGAACGCTCTCTGAAGAAACATGAGAGCCACAAACAGAAATTTTCAGACATACCATAAGAGCGTAACTTAGCCAACAATCCATCCTGCCAAACACGGTCGAATGCCTTGGATACGTCAAGAGCAACCGCTCTGTCATTAGGTCACTCTCTATTTGATTTTATATATTTGTTTAAAATATAAATGCAGTAATTATTATGTGCAGTAAGTATTATGTTAATATGTATAACTCACTTCAAGTTTTTAATTGTATTTGATTAATATTGTCTTAAAATTAACTAGAATATCGAGAAGATAATATAGAAAGATTTTCGTTTCATCTGAACCCTATGTATAATCATATTGCGACATCTATGAAGCTATAACGAAATTTTTAAAGATACGCACATAGTTAATCAAGTATGATGTAGATTAAGTTGGGAATGTGGAATCTTTGGCACAATGATACTACTCAGTATATATCACCACTACACGAAACACTTTATTTTTGCACTCAACGCGCGTTTCGCTAACCATGTTAGCTTCATCAGGAGCGATGATTGACTGTCAATCATCGCTCCTGATGAAGCTAACATGGTTAGCGAAACGCGCGTCGAGTGCAAAAATAAAGTGTTTGGTGTAGTGGTGATATATACTGAGTAGTATGATGTAGATGGCAAAATTATTACTTTTCGGTAGTTCCATAGTGAGTTGTATGGATGTGATTGTCGAAAATTACTTATGCACCCCTTCTTGCCAATGCATATACATGGTTAATTAGGCAATGGGAGTCATGTGACTTTTTATGATATATATTACTTTATTGGTCGAAATCTTGTAGTTCACCAGGGCGGAGCCGCAGACACTGGTTATTACTGTAAAGGATTCTTAACTTATACCATAAAAGAAAGAGTCTTATATAAATAATAACAATACTTACAATTTGATTCTTCTTTCATTGGATATAATAAATCTCAATATTTCCTTAGTAGATTCATTTGAGAACGAAAGTCGTCCAAGTTTTTTAGAATAGTTCAATTTAATTCTAAATATTTGTTTATTTAGGTTACAAATATCATTGACTCCAATTATATAATAGACTGCTATATTAGGAAAACTCCAAAATAAATGCAGGAAACATATTACCATCATTAACTGTACATGTGTAACATTTGCCAAAATAATGCTGTATTTTGAAGTTATGTAAAATAAAAGAGAATTTGGTAGGTCCAATGCAACCACTGAATAAGAACATAAATTACAAAAAATACTAAGAAATATACCCACGACCAATATAAAAACATTTTTAATGTGTATCTTTCCGGAGGCAATGTCGTCAGTTAACGCTTGCATTGTTGTGTACATTTTTTCAAAACATTCTTTTTCCCTCAACATTTGTATACTTGCCAGACCACACTAAAAATTAGGAGTTGCTCTCTTAGCTTAAATAATATTTTTAGAGAAACTTTAATTTTACAGATTCACCCCACTTGTCGCATAAGCACTATCTAGGTACGGCCTCACTTCTACATACCAATAAATACCATATATATAAGTATACAATAATATTGCGTTTCAATATACCGTAAATGTGTGAGAGTTTTATGGTGTTGATAGAAACAAGCCAGTGTCGCACAATATTTTCTATAATCCAATTTTCAAAATTTACCTAATTTGGAAGTTGCTATTTATTAATAGACTTTACTAAAGTCGACGGCATTCTAATAAGTTGGGTGTATCGTCTTAGCTGCGATAAACTTTTCTGTTGTCGTCCTTGTTAAAGCTGCAGTCAGCATGAATTTAATTACGAGGCTGGTTTGGAAAGTCCGTGCAAAGTCCGAGAGATGGCACCACCGGCGCGTATCGAGGTCATGTTTAGTTAGTAGCATCTCTTGAATGAACGCACACCAAGTTTCGTCCATATTGGTCTATTTCTTTGTGTTTGGCATTCGTGTGGTGATTAAACATTACTTTATGAAAGGCAAAACGCCTCAGGAGACTAAAGAGAAGCTTGATAAACATTATGGTGACTCTGCACCTTCGATTAGAACAGTTTATAAGTGGTTTCAAAATTTTCGGACTGGCCATATGGGCACAAGTGACGCTGAACGTTCTGGACGGCCTGTGGAGGTTACGACTCCAGAAATCATTGATCAAATCCATGATATGGTGATGGATGACAGAAGAGTTAAGGTGCGTGAGATTGCTAGTGCTGTGGGCATCTCGACTGAACGGGTACATAATATTTTGCATAAACATTTGGACATGAGAAAGCTATCCGCAAGATGGGTGCCGCGATTGCTCACTCTTGACCAAAAACGGAATCGTGTGAAGTGTTGCAAGGACGGTTTGCAGCTGTTCCAGAAGAATCCGGAGAACTTTAAGCGTTGTTTCGTCACTGTGGATGAAACATGGATACATTACTATACTCCTGAGACCAAACAACAATCTAAACAATGGGTTACCAAGGGGGAATCTGCACCAAAAAAGGCGAAGACCATTCCTTCGGCCGGAAAGGTTATGGCGACTGTCTTTTAGGATTCGCAAGGGATAATCCTCATCGACTATCTGAAAAAGGGTAAAGCTATTACAGGTGAATATTATTCATCGTTATTGGACCGTTTGAAAACCGAGCTGCAAGAAAAACGCCCGCGATTGGCCCACAAGAAACTCCTTTTCCATCACGACAACGCACCAGCACACACCTCAGCAGTTGTGGTCGCAAAATTAATGGAAATAGGATTCCAACTCGTTTCACATCCCCCCTATTCTCCAGACTCGGCTCCCTCGGACTACTATTTGTTCCCCAATTTGAAGAAATGGCTGGCGGGACAAAGATTTTATTCAAACGAGGAGGTGATTGCAGACACTAATGGATATTTTGCAGACTTGGACAAATCCTATTATTCGGAAGGGATCAACAAACTAGAACATCGTCGGACGAAGTGTATAAGCCTAAAAGGAGACTATGTCGAAAAATAAAAAAGGTTTACCCCAAACACATAAGTAGTTTTTATTTTTGCACGGACTTTTCAAACCAGCCTCGTAATACCACGTCGGAAAATTAAAAAGTCGAATAGACTTTATGACCGAGACAGAGAGCCAACTATAATTTCCAGTGGTAAGCAACCATCTAAATACTTTGAGAAAAAAACTCGTTAAGAATCGTTAAATATTAAAAATATGAGGGCGTTCAAACTTCAAATAGTACTTGTAAAATTGTTCAAATGTTTAAAAGAACACACTGACAAAAGCGAAAATAGTATCTTTCATATGCCATGGAACAATGATTGCATTATTTTATTTTATGATATAATATACATAATATCTAAATATTATTGAACTTAGTAATAGCCATTATTTTTACTTTCTTATCTGAGAGCATTCAGAGCTTAAGGAATAGGAATATACAGAATACTTTAGTAAAACTGAGGCAGAAAAGCTCTAATTTATTTAATATTTGTAAAATATTCTAAAATACTTGTAAAAAAATGTTTTTTTTAAGTTAAAAATGAATGCAGCATTATTATGTCAGTGTCAATGCCAATTTTTTTAAAATTTTCAATAGTGTCAAAAAATTTTATTATACATATAATAATGGAAGCCAAAAACGTTTTGCGGGCTTTTTAAATCCTCAGACCAAGAAAATGGTGCTTAATTTATTAAGCTACTTTGAAAAGGAGCAAAGAAAATCTACCAAAGACAGTAAGTTAATGAATCCGAAGTCCATCCAGAAACAAGTATCGGAAACTTTAAATTTAAGTATTAGAACCATACAAAGGATTGTTAATGAAGATCACAGCGGTATAAACGCCAAAAAATGTGAAAAAAGGAAAAAGAAAAGGCCAAAAACTAAGGATTTAAGTGAATTCGTGAAAATGGATGTGAGAATTTTTTTTTTTTTTAATGGGTCTAGCACACATGTTACAGGGAAGTCCCTAAAGTGCTACACGTGTGCGGAGAAAGCGATTCATGTTATTCTTAAATCGCTGTAAATTGTACTCGGTGGGAAAAAACAGTCCTGGGCAAATTATTCCAAAGGGATGATGTTCTCCATATAAATGACTGCTTGAAAAGCCTTGTACGAGGAGTAACAAGCTGAACCTCATACGGATGTGAAGTATTAGCGTGACGTGTACTTCTAACATGCACCGCTCTGGGAGCAATTAAACGGGCCACATCCTTCGAACACTTTCCAGGAAAATACTTGTAGAATAGGCTCAAGTCGCCAACCGTTCTTCAATGTTCCAGCGAATCAAGACCACCTGTCAGTTCCGGGTCTCCTATCAGACGAACAGCTCTTCTCTGAATAGAATCCAACAAATGCAGTGTATGTTTGGAAGCGGAGCCCCAAACATGGGAGCAGTATTCCATAGTTGGTCGAATTTGAGCTTTGTAAAGAATTAACAGTTGTTGTGAAGTGTAAAGCTTTCTGGTTCGAAATAATATTCCCAACTTCTGAGAAGCTCTCCTTGATATGCCTGCAACATGTTCATGCCAGGACATATTTGCTCCCAAATTAACGCCCAACAAATTGAGGGACGATGTTAGAGGAATGGAGTGCCCCGACATAACTATGTCGGGTTCAGCAACGTTAACTTTTTTAGAAAAAACTGCCGCCTGGGTTTTTGTAGCGTTAAATTCCACTTGGTTACTGTCACCCCAAGATAGAATTTATTCCAGGTCCTTGTTAAGTTGAATGACTTCCTGCTGTCTGCGGATATTCGTTTGAGTGGCCGATGTCCGAGCGTTCAAAGTGAATGAAGAGATAAGTGTACTGTCATCTGCAAAGCTGTAGATTGGATAGAGAGAAATTTGATTTACGACATGTATAAATCTAACATCAACATAACTCTTACGACTTTAAAAGATACTTTACGGGATAGAAACATTTTAGAAATTGGACTAAGGTCTTTGTCAAAATTAATGAAACATTTAAGATTTCGATATAAAAAAGACTGCAGCCGAAGATATTTGTGTGAACTCCCTAATATTGCCAGTCAAAGAGTCATATTTTTAAGGAATTGTGTTGAAAATTTAAATTCACAGTTTAGAAAAGTAATTTTTTTGGATAAAACGTGGATTTTTTCAAACGGAAGTGGGTCCAAATCCTGGCAAGATAATTCGGCTAAATTAGTAAAAAGGAAGAAGGGGTACAGTTCTGGAAAGCGGTTTATTATTTTGCATGCGGTTCATACACCGGATTTGTACCTGGAGCCAGTTTAATATTTTCAACTACTTCGAAAAGCGCTGATTACCACGACAGCATGAATAATGAAACATTCAAAAAGTGGTTAAAAGAAATGCTTATTCCAAATTTAGATCAACCCTCATTAATCGTTTTGGACATATCATTCTAGAATTTTGAATAATCAACGAAATTCATCGTGGAAAAAAAATGAAATATTTCAATAGTTAGTAGAGCAAAATCAAAACCCTTCTTCAAATTTATTAAAAACAGAATTACTCCTAATGGCAAAGACTTTTAAAAAACTTAAAATATACGGGGTTGATGAAATTTTAAGGGAACAGGGTCATGAGGTTTTGCGTTTGCCACCTTACCATTGCCAATTTAAAGCCATAGAATTACTATGGACAGGCGCAAAATCCTATTATGAAAAGCATATTACTGAAGGACCTACATCTCATGAACCTGAAATGGTATGGCAAGACTCTGTAGACCATATCACCGAAGAGTACTGAAAAAAAGTAGTAGAGCATACAGAAAAAATAATTTTGAAATAGGGATAGAGAAAAAGTTTTAGATGTCCGAGTAAACCCTGTAGTTATTTTAATATCTAAAGATGACAGCGATACCTCTGATGACTCAGATAGCGAATTTGAACTTTCCTAATTTTAATTTTATTATTGTTTTTAATGTAGCATTATCGCTGCTTTTTGTTTTAACGACCGTTTGTTCAGTTTTTCTGTTTAAATTTAATGCTCCTGATATATTCTTTCTGGGTGGACTTCGGATTTATTAAGTTACCTCCTTCTAAAGGTATTCCTTGCTCTTTAGAGTAGCTTAATAAATTAACCACCATTTTTGAAGTAAGTTGTTACCTACATACCTATATGTAATAAATGCATAAGTTGTGTGCAGCTTGTACACATAGCGCGCAGCGTGTGCGTGATTTTTCTTGCTATCAAATGGAAAATATGGTCCTTCAAGTTTTACGAAAAAAGTTAACGTTCATAAAAATTTTTTGCTTGTTAAATAAATAAAATTAAAATAGAACAATTTAATTTTTTATGTAGAGGGTCCTAAAAATATGCAATAATCCAATTTGACTTAAAAAAACCGTAAGTTACCAGAAGGGGTGGGGATAAAACCCCACGATAAAGATTTTCTTAGGAAAAAAATATTGTTTCTAACAAGCCTGTAAAACATTTAAAATGTGGTTAACCGTTGCTTTAATAAGTAGGCAGTAAACATAAACTTTTTCCAATTTTCGCTCAACTTAAAGTTAAAACTATATACTAAATCGATTTAAAAAAACCGGTCAAGTGCAAGTTGAATTTGCACAATTAGTGTTCCGTACGTTGATTGTTTTTAAAATAAAAATTTTTGTTAGGGTGGTATAAAATGATCAGTAACTTCACAACAAAGTTTGTTTCCAATCTTTACTGAAAGCTGGTGACCATGAAATTTTTTTTTTTTTTATATACCAAATAAATTATTAAAGGTAATGCACTCGTGATAATTTTCGTTCAATCTATACCCCGTGGAGAATATTCCAGAATTTTTTCAAAATTTTTTGATCAGTACTTTTCGAGATAAGGTAGGGGACAGCGATTTTTCACGAGTTTTTAAAAGTAATACGAAGAAAAGTGTGCGCAAGTATTACATTATATATATATTTTTTACTCGTGTTTTCACAAGCTTTCATTTGACACCACACTCGATGACCTAGTAAAAATTTTTTTTTCACTTCCGATTTCACCCCTCAAAATGAACCCCTTAAGTTAAAATTTATGTTACGGTGGTATAAAATGATCAGTGACCTCACAAAACACACCCCAAATGAGTTTTCAAGAAAGTTTGTTTCCAATCTTTACTGAAATCTGATGACCTTGAAATTTTTGTATTTTTTTTTAAATACCAGATAAATTATTGAAGGTAATGCACTCGTGATAATTTTCGTTCAATCTACCCCCCGTGGAGAATATTCCAGGATTTTTTCAAAATTTTTTGATAAGTACTTTTCGAGATAAGGCGCGGGACAGCGATTTTTCGCGATTTTTTTTAAAATAATACAAAGAAAAGTGCGCGCAAGTATTACATTATATATATTTTTTACTCGTGTTTTCACAACCTTTCATTTGACACCACACTCGATGACCTAATAAAAAAAATTTTTTTCCACTTACGATTTCACCCCCCCAAAATTAACCCCTTAAGTCAAAATTTAACTTTCAAAACTACATGGCTCTGATGAGGCCATCAATTCCTATATTATTACCAAATTTAAATTTTCTATGACAAATAGTTTCGGAGAAAATCGGGTGTGACAGACAGACAGACACCGAAGTGATCTTATAAGTGTTCCGTACGGAACACTAAAAAGACAGGCATACACTTTTTGATTAATAGAATCGATTATCGATTCTGGAAAAAAGAAGTACCCCATTTAATTTAAATTTTTGAAGGTGACTCCCTCCCTTCAGAAAGGTGAGGGTGTCGCGAAAAAAAACATCATCAAAAGTGCTCCCCTTTCCTCAAATAAGTATGCTAAATGCTATTAATCTACTATAAACTGTTGATATAAGTATTTAGAACTTTCCGAAGTAAGGTATGTGTACAGTGTAATCTTCTATTTTACGTGTACTACCCTATAGGTATGTTATACATAATAAAATAATTCGATACGTAGGAAATAGGATTCAGGCGTCCCTTCGGCAACCTTTTCGAAAATCGCCTTAAAAATTCTCGTCAAAATATTTTGTGAAACATGTGAAGGGTACAGGGGAAAAACTCCGTCAGTCAGTTTTTTCAAGGAAGCGGAATAATGATGCCATCTAGTGGTTGCTGAAGTATACTTTTCGAATAGTCTATCATCTTTTGTACAAAACCCCGTATGTCAGCTGAAATATTTGTTTTGAAAATAGGCGGTACTGGGGAAAAATCCCGTCAGTCATTGGGCGTGTATAGAAGAACCCCGGAAGTCAATAACATGGCGCTCCTATCGGTCAGCTTTGCAAGCCTATTACCTCAGTGATTTATCGTTTTGTGTTTGTTATTGCCTTGTGTGTTGTTGTTCGCATCTCAATCATCAGTTTCTTTTTATTGTTGTGAGGGTCTCATTCATCTGTCAGTTTCTTTGTGTTAGTGTGTTTCAAAACAATGGAAAGTGACTACTCAGGCAGTGGCAGTGAAGGTGATGAACTCTTCAGGAAACCCACAAGTAAGAAGCGGAAAAAAAACTGGTAGAGTCAGGGATGTTATGAAACATTTGCGAGCCGGGTCTCACGAGTTTGGCCCGAATTGTTTTTGCAAACGGCTTAAACGTTTTCAGAGTGTTCCATAAGAGGATCGTAAAGGAATTATACGGGAGTACAATTTGCTGGGAGACAGAGATAAACAAAACTCTTACTTGAGTGGCCTCATCACTTTGTTACTGGTGAAGCAAAGACGACCAAGAAATGATGACCACACACAACGCTTCATTTTCATATAGAGTTCGTGTGATAAAAGACCATGTTTCATTGATGTTCAGGTATCAGTGAAAATAAGGTTAGGTACATAAGAGGGGCTCTTCTTGCTACTGGTACATCTCCTAATGACCGTCGTGGAAAACATTCCACTAAACTCCACAAACTTTTACATTAGACCATGGAAAAAGTAGTCAGTTTCTTGAAATCTCTTAAAGGAAGAAAATCACACTATTCATTGAAAGACACCAACAAAATATACCTGCCTGCTGAGTTGAATATTTCAAAGCTACACACCATGTATTTATTTCACAATCCAGAACATAAACTGTCATATGAATCATTTCGTAGGATTTTTGAGAACAATTTTAATTTTTCATTTGTCTACCCATGTAAGGACACGTGCAGTACTTGTGATTCCTTTAAAGCACAGATTTCAGCGCTTGAGGAAAAAGTTAAATCTGCTACCGACCTCGAAGAAACAAGAAAAAATCTGCTTGCAAAACTGAGGGAGAGGGACGTACACCAAAAGAGGGGTGAGCGTTTTTATACCTTAAAAAAAAGCATACCGCAAACGTTCCATGAAATCTTCGACGATGGAAGCTGTCACGATGGACTTTCAAAAAAACTTACCATGTCCCAACATCACTACTAATGATGTCTACTACCGACGCCAACTAAATTTCATTAGTTTCAACGTTCACATACTGTCAACTCAGCAGGCAGTTTTCTATACTTATGATGAGTCTGTGGCGAAAAAGGGCGCAGATGATGTATGCTCTCTGTTTCGGTATTTTGTATTTAGTATTTTGCCCCTTAAAGTACGTGAATTGTGTATATTTTGTGACTCGTGTGCGGGCCAAAATAAGAATTATACCTTCATTAAGTTTTTACACCATCTGGTTACAAGGGAAGAACGTTTTGAAACCATTAAGGTCATATTTCCGATAAGGGGCCATTCTTACTTAGAGTTCGTAATATGAGCATTGTTAAACAAAACTCATACACAGAGGTTCCAGAAGACTGGAGGGAGGTCTTGAGGAATACTCGAGTGAAACCCACTCCATTTACTGTGATTGATTGTGGAGTGGATGTGGTTTTTCGAAACTGGACTGACCACCTTTCGTCACTTTACCCCAAAAAATGCCCATTTCCTACCAGACCAATTCGAATGTTGAAGATTTCAGCAACTTACAGAGGTCTTGTGTTTTATAAACCATCTTTTTTTGGGAAGTATACATCTTCAGCCCTTCAAAAAAAAAACCTCAGATTAAAAACTCCAAGAAGAAAACTCAATACACAGCTACTCCTGTTAAACCACTGCAAAATTTGTATAGTGGAAAACTTCCAATAAATGCTGCAAAATACCGCGATCTCCTCCATTTATCTCAGTTCTTGGAAAGTACAGAGGCAAAGATTTTTTACCAAAATTTAACTTCAGAAAATGTTCACAATGGAGAAAGTGACGAGGAATAAGCTGACGACCCCCCGATTGACGAAGATTACCTGAGAAAAGTGATTCAAGAACATTTATTCCAGAATTTAATTGCGTTTTTCTTGGTGTTACTTGTATTGAAATTTTTTAAAATCTTTTAGTTATAAAAATATAAGTTACTGATTTAATTCGATGTTTTTGTGTTTCTTTTTGTTCATTTTTTGAGCCTTCATGAAATGGAAAACATTCAAATGCGTTTTTCTCAAAATTAGCTTTTTTGACTGACGGGGTTTTTCCCCTGTACCCTTCATGTCATTAAGAACAAACGGGAAGAAATTTCCGATTTCTATTTACTAAATGTGTTTCATACTTTTCTCTTTCAGCATACTATACATAATCGAGTATATAATATTCCTAGGTAGGTATATTTTAGTAGATGATCGTTTTTTATATTTATGTACCTTCATTCTGTTTAAAATACATAGTTCATTCTAATTTCAATCCTTACCTAACTGGGATTAAAAAAAGCTTTGTACTCATTTATCATGTTTGGATGTTTTTAGTGTTCTGTACGGAATACTTATAAGATCACTTCGGTGTCTGTCCGTATGTCTGTCTGTCCGGCTGTCACACCCGATTTTCTCCGAAACTATTTGACATAGAAAAATTAAATTTGGTACTAATACAGGAATTGATGGCCTCATCAGAGCCGTGTAGTTTTGAAAGTTAAATTTTGACTTATGGGGTTAGTTTTGGGCGGTGAAATCGGAAGTGATAAATTTTTTTACTAGGTCATCGAGTGGGGTGACAAATGAAAGCTTGTAAAAACACGAGTTCAAACATATATATAATATAATACTTGCGTGCATTATCCTTTGCATTATTTTTAAAAAATCGCGAAAAATCGCTCTCGAAAATTTTGAAAAAATTCTGGAATATTCTCCACGGAATGTAGATTGAACGAAAATTATCATGAGTGCATTACCTTTAATAACTAAGGGCAACAAAAAAATATTTTTGTTTTGGTGCCTGGGATTTTAGAGCTGATTTTAACTATATTTGGGACGCTAAATCTATACATGCAATCCGTTTTTCTCTATCAGCTCTACTTTTTTAGATACATCATCTTATCTACCAATGTGGTTTTTATTCAGTATATTCATTTATGAGAGTTCTAAAATTATTATATATTCATTAATGTGGGTACAATGGTTTTATTGTCAGTCTGTAATTGAGTAAATTCCAGGTAAATCTATAAATAGTGGAACCATTGCCTATCAGGTACCTGAACTGACCCTTTTAATCACCTAACTCGGGTAAGTCTCGTCAGTTTGTGCGTTCTTTTATGTTAAGAAAAGAGTGTTTTTGTGTTATTGAACAGAATTAAAATGAGTTCAGGTTCCAGTTCAAGAAGAAGTTATGTAAATCAACCTGCTGTGTTTTGCTATATATGCGGAGAATACATGTTTCAACAAAACAGACAAACTATTACTGACTTTGTAAAGCGAGCGTATCTTGGATACTTTGGAGTTAAGCTTGGTGATCAGGACAAAACGTGGGCCCAGCATCTCGTATGTAAAACTTGTACAGAGCATTTACGGCAGTGGACTGCCGGGAAAAGAAAATGTCTAAAATTCGGCGTACCAATGGTTTGGACAGAACCAAAAAACCACTTCAATGATTGTTATTTCTGTTTAGTAAATACTAATGGAATCAATCGAAATAACCGCAGTAAGTGGACTTATCCCAATTTAGACTCGGCAATACGCCCTATCCCGCACTCAGATGAAATACCGATTCCAACATTTCATCAGCTACCACATATCTCTGATGACGAATATTTTCCCTCTGATCGCTCTTCTGATGCTAATAAAAGTTCTGATGCTAATGAAACTAACAGTGACTATGAGGGGACGTCATCAGTTCCTCAACGCTTCAATCAAAATGAATTAAATGATCTCACCAGGGATCTTAATTTATCGAAAAAAGCTTCTGAAGTACTGGCTTCTAGGTTGAACGACAAAAATTTACTGGAACAAGGAACCAAAATTATCTTTTACCGTACAAGAGAAAAAGATCTGCTACCATTCTTTTCTCAAGAAGACAATCTTGTATTTTGTCACGAAATTAGGAGACTCATGAAAGAAATGAGACTTTCTGAATATATTCCAGATGATTGGCGCCTATTTATTGACAGCTCAAAGCGAAGTTTAAAATGTGTCGTTCTACATAATGGGAATAAATATGGTTCAATACCACTAGCTCACTCAACGAAACTGAAAGAAGAATATAATACCATAGCTTTGGTCTTGCAGAAGATAAAGTATAACGAACATCAATGGATGATTTGTGTAGACTTAAAAATGGTAAACTTTCTTCTTGGGCAGCAAAGTGGTTACACGAAATATCCGTGTTTCTTGTGCCTCTGGGATAGTAGGGACAAAACACACCACTGGGTTAGAAAAGATTGGCCTCAGAGAGAAAACATGGACGTTGGGGAAAAGAATGTCATTAACGACGCTTTGGTTGAAAGAGAAAAAATCATACTTCCTCCGTTACATATAAAATTGGGCTTAATGAAGCAATTTGTAGAGGCTCTTGATAAGAATGGGTCTTGTTTTGCATATATAGGGGTAAAAATGCATCAGTTGAGCACAGAAAACTCAAAGTAGGGATATTTGACGGCCCACAAATAAGACAATTAATTAAAGATCCTGCCTTCATAAATTCAATGAATCAAGTTGAACGAGAAGCTTGGACATCATTTGTTGCAGTTGTAGAAAATTTTCTAGGCAAACATAAAGCTCAAAACTATGTTGAAATGGTTAACAAGATGCTTAATAGTTTCAAATCCTTAGGGTGCAATATGAGTATTAAAATACACTATTTACACAGCCACTTAGACCGTTTTCCAGAAAATTTAGGAGACATGAGTGAGGAACAAGGTGAAAGATTTCACCAAGATATTAAAGTTATGGAGGACCGCTACCAAGGAAGATGGGACATGCACATTATGGCAGATTACTGCTGGTGTTTAAAAAGGGACTGTTTAAAAAAATATTCAAGAATGTCGCGGAAAAGAAGCTTTCCAAGTGTTGAGTGACTATTTCATTTCTTCAATGTTTTTTTTTGTTTGTAAGTACGACATAATATTGTATTTTGTATAACTAAAATAAACGGATTTGAGTTACATTAATGTAACTTATATTTCTCTAAAATTGTATATCTTAAAAATTTGAGCTCCTAGGTACAAATGAATACGTTATTTGAATTCAGGACATCAAATTGATATAGAATCAGCTCAAAAAACCTCGACACCAAAACAGCTGTTCCCCTGTGTAATTTATCTGGTATATAAAAAAAAAAATCAGTTTTCATTAAAAATAGGAAACAAACTTTGTTGAAAACCTATTTGGGGTGTCGTTTCTGAAGTCACTAATCATTTTACACCTCCGTTAAAGTTTTTTTTTATTTTAGAAGCAAACAAGGCACGGAACACTAATTGCGCAAGTTCAACTTGCACTTGACCGGTTATTTAAATTTGGGGTGAAGTGTGTTTGTAATTTTAAAACTTGACCTGTTGTTAACTATACTTTACTGAATGCTGAACGCAACCCTTTATGGGCAATTTTTTAAATTTCGAACATACCAATATCAAATTTGACAACTGGTAAACAAAATTTGCAAATCCCAAATTTTTTTCGCAAACGTTTTGGGGAACTCTGCTTTTTTCGATTTTATTCAGAAAATGAAATGACGTCTGACCCGACTTATTAGAATGTCGTCGACTATATAAATTATTTTATTAAAGCATTTTTTTTATTTGATTATTTTCCTTTTTGTTCGTTTTGTTTTTTTTCCTATTCCTTCTTTTCTTTTTTTAATATCATTAATACTACTGATTTCACAGCCCCACAAAAAAAAAGTGGGGTATACTTTTGATGCGATATATCAGATCCGTAGTATTTTTGCCCGCTGATCACGAATCTGACGTCAGAATATCGCCATCACATCTCAATTTTTTTCTAACCTCAAAAAATAGGTAAAAATTAGTAAAAATTAAGAAAAATATACTCCTAAAAAATTGATTCAAGCTTTTTCATGAATCCAAAGATGTATTCGGACACGCTAAGCTAATATTCATCGGTTGGATTAAGCCATACAGTTCTGTTTTCTTTCTAACCTCAATAAATCAGACAGATATAGTGCTTCTCGAATGCAAAAACGAATTCAAATTAAAATTCTGATCATGAATCTGAGGTCGGATTTGCAAAATTCAAAATGGTGGATCCAAGATGGTGGACAAAATTTTTGAAAACCAACCGATTCCTACCAAATTTGGTATACAGTTGGGGAATCCTCAAACCTGATACTCTTAAACCCTAAACCCTGAAACCTTAGACTCCCACACCCTGTAACCTCAAAAAATAGACCTCAATAACCCTGTAACTTTAAAAATGAGACCCAATAAACTCAAAACCAGGACTTTTAAACCATATACTCTCAAATAGTAGACCCTTAAGCCCTAGAATTGCGAAGGTTAGACGTTCGCCTAACTTTCCTTTTTTTGGCTGTATCTTGTTCTTTTTTCCGCGAATGACCTATTCAAAGGCTTTCTGCCCAAACGCTTTTGAGCACTTGTTTCTCTTTTTAGCGACCAGCAATAGTCCGCTAGCATATGGTCATCCCATCGTCCTTGATACCGATTTTCTATGATTTTCAAATCTTGGTGAAAACGTTCCCCTTGCTCCTCACTGTAGTCACCAAGGTGATAGTTATTATGGGCTACATCTGATATATAGAAAGTGCTATGATTTCTTGTGGTATACGTTGGCACATTAAAATATAAGTTGGACAGAAATGCCGGGTCATCAATGAGACCATTCGCTACTTTGTACAAGTAGAACATGCAATATTGTTTTCTACGTTTCTCTAAGGTTACCATCCCATAGCGTTCGTGCAACAGTGTGGAAGAGATCATAGAGTTATATGAACCGGTTTGTTTATAATGCATGTAACGCATCATTTTATTCTGTATCAATTGAAGTGTTCGCTTGTGACAATTATAAAAGGGTGACCATACTATACTAGCATATTCTAATATACTTCTAACATAGGATATGTATAGCTGTTTTATGCAATTTGTACTTCTAAAATCTTTTGTGCTTCTGACAATTAAGCCATACATTTTGTTCGCTTTACTTGCTGTATAACTTACGTGATAGTTAAACGTCAATTTGGAATCAAAAATCACCCCTAAGTCCTTTATCTTATCCTCATACAAAAGTGGGACATTCTCAATACTATATGTAAACTTTATCGGCTTCAGTTTTCTAGTATAAGAAACAACAGTACACTTACTTACACTAAAGTAAATCTTATTATCAGTTGCCCATTTTGCAACGTTGTCTATATCATTCTGCAAAATCCGGCAGTCAGCAGGCGATCTGATTTCATAATAAAGTTTTAAGTCGTCAGCAAATAACAGGCAGGATGCATTTTTAACTACACCAGTGATGCCGTTGATATAGAGTAAAAAGAGCAGAGGTCCTAGGTTGGATCCCTGCGGAATCCCGGATGTAGGTGTAAAAGGTTTGGACTCATTCATACCCCTTTATCTTTACTACATGTTCACGATTTATAAAGGTAAGATTTAAAAAAAAAAATTTGGTAGGAATCGGTTGGTTTTCAAAAATTTTGTCCGCCATCTTGGATCCGCCATTTTGAATTTTGCAAATCCGACCTCAGATTCATGATCAGCAACCCAAAAAACCCCCGTGTACCAAATTTGGTAAGAATCGGTTGAATTTTAATTTGAATTCGTTTTTGCATTCGAGAAGCACTATATCTGTCTGATTTATTGAGGTTAGAAAGAAAACAGAACTGTATGACTTAATCCAACCGATGAATATTAGCTTAGCGTGTCCGAATACATATTAATACATTTTTGGATTCATGAAAAAGCTTGAATCAATTTTTTAGGAGTATATTTTTCTTAATTTTTACTAATTTTTACCTATTTTTTGAGGTTAGAAAAAAATTGAGATGTGATGACGATATTCTGACGTCAGATTCGTGATCAGCGGGCAAAAATACTACGGATCTGATATATTGCTTCAAAAGTATACCCCACTTTTTTTTTTTGTGGGGCTGTATTTTTAGTGTTCCGTACGTAACTCTTATAAAATCACTTCGGTGTCTGTCCGTCTGTCACACCCGATTTTCTCCGAAACTATTTGACATAGAAAGTTAAAATTTAGCATTAGTATAAAAATTGATGGCCCCATCGGAGCTGTGGAGTTTGGAAAGTTAAATTTTGACTTAGAGGGTTAGTTTTGGGGAGTGAAATCGTAAGTGAAAAAAAAATTACTAGGTCATCGACTAGGATGTCAAATGAAAGCTTATGAAACCACGAGATCAAAAATATATATATAAGATAATACTTGCTCACACTTTTTTTTTGTATTTGCTTTAAAAAAATATTTTTAAAAAATGGCCAAAAATCGCTGTCCCCCATCCTTATATCGACAAGTACTGATCAAAAAATTTTGAAAAATTCTGGAATATTCTCCACAGGGTGTACATTGAACGAAAATTATCACGAGTGCATTGCCTTTAATAATTATCTGGTAAATAAAAAAAATTCTAGGTCATTAGTTTTCAGTAAAAGTAAAAATCGGAAAAAAACTTTATGAAGTCATTGCTCATTTTATACCTCCGTAACAATTTTTTTTATTTTAAAAGCAATCAACGTACGGAACACTAATTGCGCAAGTCCCACTTGCACTTGGCCGGTTTTTTTTAACTTAAAAACTATGTAAAATTGATATT
Source organism: Pachyrhynchus sulphureomaculatus (assembly GCA_019049505.1). Classification (NCBI taxonomy): domain Eukaryota; kingdom Metazoa; phylum Arthropoda; class Insecta; order Coleoptera; family Curculionidae; genus Pachyrhynchus; species Pachyrhynchus sulphureomaculatus. Next base: position 11,616,528 of record CM032454.1, read on the forward strand.
AAATTTTACTTGGAGACACAATTTCCTCTAATTTTTTAGAGCAAGTTGATAATTTAAATGAAATGTGTGTTCCACTAAACCCTTTACGTTTTTAAAGAAAATACCTCTTTTATTAAAGAGGCTTTTTACCACCAAATATGTAAAATTAATTTGAATTAAGATTATAAAACAAGAGAAAGTGATTCTACGTAATAGTTACCACCACTACACCAAACGCTTTATTTATGAACTCAAAGGCGATCCTCAAATCATACTGGTATAATCACGACCTATAACTGACTAAACCTAAGATTAAAACTAGACAATTTAAATCAAAATTTTAATTTACCCTAGCGAAACCGACCAATCACAAACGATGGTTTAGTTCCGATGAAGCAACCACTGCAGAGAACTGTGAGAAATAGCTCCTCCGATCGTAAATGTTCGGCAATGATTGATCTTCTTAATCTACCCTCTTTCAAATAATCTGAATGTTCATTAAATCTTGTTTGGATTAACCCTATTATTATCGCAATTATTACAATCTTTCTCATACAATCATTCCCTTTTTCTCACGCTCGTTGATTTTAGCCTATTTTATCTTTCGGACTTCCTAAGATAATGTTTACGTTGTCTAATAATTTACTTTGTTAAATTCCCTTCTATATATTGAATTACATAGTACTGAAAAATATTTCGTCTTATTTTGCTGACGTGTAAGAAAGGTGGAATCGTGACTATTAAATCTAAACTTATGTGAATCTATTTACTTATCTCCCTAGATTTCGTAATAAACATTGATCCTGGTCTAGTACTTTCCAAAGGTGGGATATAGGTATGTGGGCGATATATTCGTGATTTTTCATACAAAAACGTATATGTAGATATTACTTTTTAGTGTTCCGTATGGAACACTTATAAGATCACTTCGGTGTCTGTCTGTCTGTCTGTCTGTCTGTCTGTCGCACCCGATTTTCTCCGAAACTATTTGACATAGAAAGGTGAAATTTGGTAATAATATAGGAATTGATGGCCTCATCAGAGCCATGTAGTTTTGAGAATTAAATTTTGACTTAAGAGGTTAGTTTTGGGGGGTGAAGTCGGAAGTGAAAAAAAATTTTTTTTACTAGGTCATCGAGTGTGGTGTCAAATGAAAGCTTGTGAAAACACGAGTAAAAAATATATATATAATATTATACTTGCGCGCACTTTTCTTTGTATTATTCTTAAAAATTCGCGAAAAATCGCTGTCCCGGGCCTTATCTCGAAAAGTACTTATCAAAAAATTTCGAAAAAATTCTGGAATATTCTCCACGGGGTGTAGATTGAACGAAAATTATCACGAGTGCATTACCTTTAATTTATATGGTATATAAAAAAAAAAAAACAAAAATTTTAAGGTCATCAGATTTCAGTAAAGATTGGAAACAAACTTTGTTGAAAACTCATTTGGGGTGTGTTTTGTGAAGTCACGGATCATTTTATACCACCGTAATATAAATTTTGACTTAAGGGGTTCGTTTTGAGGGGTGAAATCGGAAGTGAAAAAAAATTTTTTTTTCTAGCTCATCGAGTGTGGTGTCAAATGAAAGCTTGTGAAAACACGAGTAAAAATATATATATATATATAATGTAATACTTGCGCACACTTTTCTTCGTATTACTTTCAAAAAATCGCTGTCCCCTACCTTATCTCGAAAAGTACTGATCAAAAAATTTTGAAAAAATTCTGGAATATTCTCCACGGGGTATAGATTGAACGAAAATTATCACGAGTGCATTACCTTTAATAATTTATTTGGTATATAAAAAAAAAAAAACAAAATTTCAAGGTCACCAGTTTTCAGTAAAGATTGGAAACAAACTTTGTTGAAAACTTATTTGGGGTGTGTTTTGTGAAGTCACTGTTCATTTTATAACATCCTAACAAAAATTTTTATTTTAAAAACAATCAACGGACGGAACACTAATTGTGCAACTTCAACTTGCACTTGACCGGTTTTTTTTTACTTAGTCCAAAGCAGTTAAGTGTAAGGCTGGCGGAGTTGAGTTTTGCATTTTTGTCTCCGTTGTTGTCCGTCTTGGGTTAAAGTTCGTATTTCGCTCCATGCCATTCCTCTCCCCTCTATTTCTTTTCTGATTTTGTCTATCCATCTTGCTCTTGGTCTCCCTCTCCTATTTCTTCCCGACACTCGCGTTTCGAATACTGTTTTGATGAGTCTATCATCCGGCATTCGACACACATGTCCAAACCATCTGAACTGTCCCTCTATAATTTTCTCGTCGTCTCGCTCTTCTGCTCTTGTTTACGATTTTTCTTAGACTTCCACTGCATTGCGGGATTATTATTTTTTAGTTAGTGTCCATGACTCACTACTGTATATAAGTGTTGTTCTGACCACTTTTTTCACAACCTTCGTTTTAATATTTTTCGGTTCTTCTCTTTTTCCTAGAAATGTTGTTTTCATTGCATGATATATTCCTCCCGCTCTTCCCACTCTTTCGTTTATTTCCCTGTCCATTTTCCCGCTCTCTTCTATAATCGCACGCAGGTACCTAAAATGATCTACTTGCTTAATTAGTCTTCCGTCCAGCTTAATTTCGTGTGTTTCTCTGGTGTTTGATATTATCGAGGTTTTTGTTTTTGTATACTAATTTTCATGTTTATCTTTTCCAGCCCTTCTTTTACCACTTCAAGTTTGTATTGTAGATTTTCCCAGGTTTCCCAAGCCATGTCATCTGAAAATATCAGTTCATTCCGTTGTGTGGGTATCATTCGCCGGTACCCTAATGTCAACTTTTTCATCTTTTTCTTGGCTTTCTTCAATGCGTTATCCAGTACCGTTATATACAGAAGTGGGCTCAATACACATCCTTGTTTGACCCCCTGTCTTGTTTCGAATTCTTTTGCTTCTTCATTGTTTGTTCTAACTATGTTCGTATTTCTCTTGTACATATCTTTTAATATTAAAAGGTATGTAGATAATTTTTAAATAAATCAAATAGCTAATACTACTCCATGAGACTTATTGTAGAAGGTGAGCAAACAACGACAATTCCTGGATATTTTAGTTATTAAAAAAATAAGGCCTCACTTTATAGAAGTCATCAGACATCTTTAAAAAATATCTCAGGAAGTCTGATAGATAAAATCTACGAACGTAAGAGAAAGAAGTCGAATGTATGAGATACGTTTCAATGGTTGTGACAAACAGTATGTTGGACAAACAAAATAGTCAATTCAAATAAGATTTAAATAATATTTGGCTCATTTGAACTATATTGTAACAGAAAAAAGCAAAATTGCCGAATATTCCCTTGAACATTATCGTCTAGTAACTTTACATAAGATAGAAAATTATTAACATTATAAACATTTCTCTGTACTGAGATCGTGATCTCTGATTGGTCGGTCTTTCTCAAATATATCATAATTTCCTTATAAATAACACAGCTACACAAAAAAAAGTTCATTATCCCGAATCAAACTGCATGGGTCTAGTGTATTTTCGACGCTGAATTCGAATCCGTAGTTAAAAAAAATAAAAAATATATCATGTCATTTTTTTTGCTTAAAACATCCCTTGAAATGGGCTAAAACTATAATAATATAGTAATGGCACTTAATGAAGTGTGAAAAATAGTAGATATTTTATAGTGTAGAGAAGATAATATGCATTCAAACCACAGCAAGCTATTTATATTAATTAAACCAAAATCCACCCTTATAGGGAAAAGTACATCTAAAACTTAAATAACGCACGAGACTTTAAATAACATGTACAGAAGACAAATTCTTGTAGCTCTTAGGAAAAAATAGCTGAATCTGGTGTGACAACCGGACATTACTCTTAAAAGCTTGAGCCAAACATTCAAAGCAACTAGATTATCTTCCTAATAAGGTCGAAAATCACCCCAGGAGGGGCGAGGGAAACTATCCCTTGGGACCGATGGATCTTAGAAGTTCTAGCATCTGAGAAAAAAATACAAGCTGCATTTGTCCAACTTTCCTGAGACACTTCTTTAAGAGTCATTACATTATTACTATAGTTTTAGCCCATTTCAAGGGATGTTTTTAGCCAAAAAAAAATTACAGGATAAGTCTTTTTTTAACTACGAATTCGAATTCAGCGTCGAAAAATATTCTAGGTCCATGTATTTTGGTTCATGCTATTGAACTTTGTGTGGATGTGTAATTTTGGGTTCTGATAATGCTTGCTTTTTTAACGACAAGAGCGTCAAGTAAAAACAAAAAGTATTTGATGCAGTAGTGATGCCAGATGTGTAATGTACCTACGCTGTCTGAAAAGTTCTTGGCCTGACACATAGATGGCGTTAGAAACTGTGGAACCATAGTTGTACTGGAAAGTTCCATTCTTTATATAAACATATGTAAAATTTTATTTCAATCTGTCAATTCATTCGAGTAGAAGCAGCTGTTTAATATCGATGTGTCATTGATTTTTTAAAAATAGGAAAAATTGAATATCGTGCATTGATTAAATTCTTTGTTTTGGGTGATTTAACAACCAATAGAAATTCATCTGAAATTGTTAAAAATGTGTAACGATGCCTCACCTTCACTTTCTACTGTGAAAAAATTGGTTGCTTTTTTAAATCTCGTCGATCTCGAAGATGATCCACGTGATCGTCCAAAAACTGCTATAACACCACAAATCATTCAACAAGTCCATGATATGGTGTTAGATGATTGACATGTAAAAGTGTGTGGAATAGCTGAGGTCACAGACATCTCAAAAGAACGAATTGAAAATATTTTGCATAAAGAATTATATATGAAAAAACTTTGGGCAAGATGTGTGCTGCATTTGCTGACAATTGACCAAAAACGCATTCGAATGTATATTTCTCAAGAGTGTTTCGATCGTTTTAAGCAAAATAAAATGGATTTCAGCATCGTTTCATAAGTGTTGATGAAACTTAGATCCACCACTATACATCAGAGCAAAATGCACAGCCGAAACAATAGATTGAAGCCTGTGGAAGTGCACTAAAGAAGGCAGAGACGGTTCCATCAGCAGGGAAGGTTATGGCAACAGTTTTTTGGGATTACAATGGTGTTTTTTTGATCGATCATCTTCAGAAAGGTAAAATAATTAACTCTGAACATAACTGTAAACTTTTCGATCAGTTGGATGCAAAAATTCGTGAGAAAAAACCTGCTTTAAAGAAGAAAAGAATGATTTTTCATTAAGGCAATACAAGTGTTTACACAAGTGTTTTGGCGATGGCAAGATTCAACGAAATAAAGTACGAATTGCTTGAACATCCAGCATATTTACCAGATTTGGCTCCGTCTGACTGTTATCTGTTTTCAAACAAACAACGCCTTTGTGCCACAAGGCTCCATACTGTCTCCTACTCTCTTTCTCATTTACATTAACGATCTGCTGGAAAAGACCGGGAATCCAATCTACAGCTTTGCAGACGATAGTAAACTTATCTCTTCATTCGCTTTGAATGTTCGGGCATCGGCTGCTCAGACGAATATCCGCAGACAGCAGGAGGTCGTTCAACTTAACAAAGACCTGGAAGAAATCCTATCTTGGGGAGACAGTAACCAAGTGGAATTTAACGCTACAAAAACCCAGGCTGCAGTTTTTTCTAAAAAAGTTAACGTTGCTGAACCCGACATAGTTATGTCGGGGCACTCCATTCCCCTAGCATCGTCGCTCAATATGTTGGGCGTTAGTTTGGGAGCAAATATGTCCTGGCATGAACATGTTGCAGGCATAGCAAGGAGAGCTTCTCAAAAGTTAGGAATATTTTTGCGAACCAGAAAGCTTTACACTCCACAACAAACAACTGTTGGTTCTTTACAAAGCTCAAATTCGACCAACTATGGAATACTGCTCCCATGTTTGGGGCTCCGCTCCCAAACATACACTGCATTTGTTGGATTCTGTTCAGAGAAGAGCTGTCCGCCTGATTGGAGACCCGGAAGTGATCGGCGGCCTTGATTCGCTGGCACATCGAAGAACGGTTGGCGACTTGAGTCTGTTCT
>CM032454.1:11622631-11680131 GCA_019049505.1 Pachyrhynchus sulphureomaculatus
CCACCTCCGGTCACCGATTTCTCGTTTACTGTATGGAAAGAACCCCAGCCCTAAGAGTTCCAGTTCAAGAGGGTTCTCTTCGCCCCTCATTTGTCATTTGGCGTCCCCCTCATTTGTCTATTAACGCTCCCCTGTAAGCGGCTCCTCGTTTAGTTTTATTTTTTTCTTTAAAGAAATGGGATTTGCATCCTTATACCCTACCCCGTTCCTTGAACCCTATTAGTCCACTGCTTTTGATGTGACTTTTTTTTTATGAGTCTAGCACACGTGCTACAGGGAAGAAGTCCCTAAAGCTCTACAGGAGTGACATGTGTGCGGAAAAAAGCGATTCACGTTATTCTTGAATCGCTGGAAATTGTACTCGGTGGGAAACACAGTCCTAGGCAAATTATTCCAAAGGGATGATGTTCTTCATATAAAACACTGGTTGAAAAGCGTTGTACGAGGATTAACAAGCTGAACCTCATACGGATGTGAAGTATTAGCGCGACGTGTACTTCTAACATGCACCGCTCTGGGAGGAATTAAGCGGGCCACATCCTTCGAACACTTTCCATGAAAATACTTGTAGAATAGGCTCAAGTCGCCAACCGTTCTTCGATGTTCCAGCGATCAAGGCCGCCGATCAGTTCGGGTCTCCAATCAGACGAACAGCTCTTCTCTGAATAGAATCCAACAAATACAGTGTATGTTTGGGAGCGATATAGAACTATTCACAGATTTTGTTTTAGGTAACTAAAACAAAATGTAATGAATAAACTACTAAAATTTATTCGATCCACAATTAGGACAGAATAACCCCCTCATCACTTTCTTTTATCGTAATAACCCCCTGCTAGCGACAAAAAGCGGCTTTATCAAAGGAACGCGTGGTACTTGTCAAAGAAAAGCCGCGTTTTTGATTCTCGCCGATTTTTCTAGAAACTTCGGGCGGCGTGTTTGACGGGAACATTCGAGACTTCGTTCGCGCCGATATAAATGTTCCGCCTGCAGGAATAGGAGTCAGTCTGAGTTGTAACTTGAAGGCGATACATCGATACAAAGTTTATTAATAAATAGTCCAAAATGAGTGCGGCGAAGAAAAGTAAAACTTATCATTTTAATAACGATTGGGAGGAAGAATTTTTCTTTTGTATGGTAAAGGATAAGTGCATTTGTCTCATTTGCCGTGAGTCAGTTGCAATACCTAAGCGGGGGAACTTAGAGAGGCATCATAAAACGGTTCATAAAAACTATGAAAAGGATTTTCCGTCACAGAGTGAATTAAGAAAACGAAAAGTACGTGATTTGATAACTTGTTTGAAAAAAGAACAAACCTTGTGAAAACACGAGTAAAAAATGTATATATAATGTAATACTTGCGCGCACTTTTCTTTGTATTATTTTAAAAAAATCGCGAAAAAAAAATCGCTGTCCCGGGCCTTATCTCGAAAAGTACTTATCAAAAAATTTTGAAAAAATTCCGGAATATTCTCCACGGGGTGTAGATTGAACGAAAATTATCACGAGTGCATTACCTTTAATAATTTTTCTGGTATTTAAAAAAAAAAACAGAGTGAATTAAGAAAACGAAAAAGTACGTGATTTGATAACTTGTTTGAAAAAAAGAACAAACCATGTTAACAAGACCAGCCAAACAATCAAAAGCTGCAACGATCGCGTCATTTAAAATATCTCATATATTGGCGAAACACAAGAAACCATTTGATGATGGATTGGTTGTGAAGGAAGCATTTATTGAAGCGGGTGAGACTTTATTTGGAGATTTTAAAAATAAAACAGAGATTATGTCTGCTATTAGAGAACTTCAGTTATCTCGTCCGACTGTCACAAGGCGTGTTGAAGTCATGAGTTAGGACATGGCAGATAAACTAAAACATGATATCTTGGAATGTACATACTCTTCTTTACAGTTCGACGAATCCACCTATATGACAGACACTGCCCAGCTGTGTATTTTTATTCGAATGGTATTCAATGACATGTCGGCTAAGGAAGAGTTTTAAACAATGATTCCTCTGAAAGGAAAGACCCGTGGCGAAGATATATATGACGTTTTCTTCAATTTTGTAACAAACTACAAGCTACCATTATATAAACTAGTGAGCATTACAACCGATGGAGCACCAGCAATGACTGGAAACAAAAACGGTTTTGTAGCATTGTGTCGAGCTAATGATGATATCCCTTCATTTTTCTCCTTCCATTGCATTATACATCAACAAGTTTTGTGTTCAAAAGTTCTAAACATGGAGGAGATTATGGGCATTGCAATAAAAATTGTGAATTTTATCCGTGCACGTAGCTTGCAACGACGGCTCTTTAAATTGCAGTTGGAAGATAGTGAGTCAGCTGAACACACTGATTTAGTTCTTCACATGGACGTCAGGTGGTTGGGTCGCGGAAAATTCCTAGAAAGGTTTCAAGAATTATTTCCCGAAATAACAGCTTTTCTGGACGAAAGAGGTGATGACACTCAGATGCTGAAAAAAACGGAAAATAGCTGACTGATTTGGCATTTTTAAAACAGATATCACAATGCATTTAAACACCATTAATTTGGAGCTTCAAGGTAAAGGAAAAACTATTACTGAGATGATTAGCGCAATAAACGCATTCAAAAGTAAATTGCAACTTATGATAGATCAACTGAAAAGAAAGGATCTGAAAAATTTTCCGTCTTTGAAAGCAAGGATTCCTCAGTTGAATTATGATATTTATGAGGCACAATTATCAAATATTTTGGGCCAATTCGAAATACGTTTTTATGATTTCAGTAAATTGGCAAATTATCGCATCATTTTTGAGTTATCCTTTTTCGTGTAAAAACATTGAGGAATTAGCTACTGAAATAGCAAGTCAGTTTAACATGGACTCATGTTCTGTTGAAAATGAGTTAGTGCAGATTATATCAGATATACATCTCAAAGCCATAGCATCTGATACAAAATTCTGGTGTTTTATATCTGAAGATAAATATCCGAATCTAAGGCAAATCGCCCTTCAACTGACGGCAGTGTTTTGGGTCAACTTACTTGTACGAGTCTGCTTTTTCTGAAATGAAGATAATTAAGTCAAAATATCGCAATCGACTAACTGACGAACATATGTAATCATGCTTGCGATTAGCACTCGGTAATTACGTACCATCTTATGAAAAATATGCTGAGGACATGCAGTGCCACGCTTTAACATCCAAAGTCACTCTTTAGTTAAGTTTAGACACTAGAACTCGTTTGTTTTGTAAGAACCAATAAACTCGCAATTTTGAATAATTATGAGTTTTTTTCATTGACATTTTAGAGCAGACCTACACTTATCTTGAATAAAAAAAAATGCATATTGTGCGGAAAACTAATATCTATGCCACGATATACCCTACCTAGACGACAATCCTGCATCACACTTTACTTGCAGCCTCTCAGAGTCGATCGATCGTAGTCTAACAATATTGAGGTAGATCGTCAGCAGTTCAAGTTTGAGCACCCCTGCTCTACAGAGTTAAAGAGACAGTAAAGTTCGATTTTGAAAAAGCCTGGAAGGCGATATTTATTATATTTCTGTCTGAAATAAATGGTTTCAGACGAAGTTTTGGAAGTGATGTATATTTTACCTGAATTATTGCACATTGTTATAATTTTTTGAATAATAATATTAGACGGGAGGACTATTTCATTCTCAGAGCCTCTTCATAAAAGATGTCTACTCTAACAAGGTGTGCTTAAAGCCTTTACAAACATAGTCTTTAATAAATTATTTTCTCATTATTAAAGCAATAAAATCTTTTTAGTGTTCCGTACGGAACACTTATAAGATCACTTCGGTGTCTGTCTGTCTGTCTGTCTGTCTGTCTGTCACACCCGATTTTCTCCGAAACTATTTGACATAGAAAGGTGAAATTTGGTAATAATATAGGAATTGATGGCCTCATCAGAGCCACGTAGTTTTGAGAATTAAATTTTGAGTTAAGGGGTTAGTTTTGGGGGGTGAAGCCGGAAGTGAAAAAAAAAAATTTTTTTTTTACTAGGTCATCGAGTGTGGTATCAAATGAAAGCTTGTGAAAACACGAGTAAAAAATATATATATAATATTATACTTGCGCGCACTTTTCTTTGTATTATTTTTAAAAAAATCGCAAAAAATCGCTGTCCCGGGCCTTATCTCGAAAAGTACTTATCAAAAAATTTCGAAAAAATTCTGGAATATTCTCCACGGAGTGTAGATTGAAGGAAAATTATCACGAGTGCATTACCTTTAATAATTTATTTGGTATGTAAAAAAAAAAACAAAATTTCAAGGTCACCAGTTTTCAGGGAAGGGAAATCTGAAAATCAAAAATAATTAAAAAAATCGAAAAAAATTGTTACAAATTGAAAAATTGTCAGAAGTGGAAAAAAATCAATAAGAATTCAAAAAAAACTTCAAAAGTTTGACAAAATTGACGATTCGTTATAAAACTTTAAAAAAATGAATATTAATAAAAATTTGGAAAATCAAAAAAGTTTTTAAAAAACAAAAGAAAAAAAAAATAAAAATTGAAAAATAGTAATATTGCAAAATTGAAAAATCGAAAAAATAGTAAAAGAAGAAAAAAAAAAAAACTGAAAACCGAGAAAAATTTTAAAAAATCCAAATAAAAAAATCGTTAAAAAAACTTAAAAATCGTCAAACATCGAAAAAAAAAATCATAAAAACACAAAAAATCGCAAAAAATATTAAAAAATCGATAAAAATTGTTAAAAATGGAAAATTTGAAACGTAATTTAAAAGTTAAAAAACTGAAAAATTCGAAAGGAAAAAACTGAAAATCGGGAAGAAATTTAAAAAAATTGAACAAAATCAAAAATAATTAAAAAATCGAAAAAAAATTGTTACAAACTGAAAAATTTTCAAAAGTGGAAAGAATCAATAAGAATTCAAAAAAACTTCGAAGGTTTGAAAAAATCGACGATTCGTTATAAAACTTTAAAATAATGAAAATTAATAAAAATTTGGAGAATCAAAAAAGTTTTTAAAAAACAAAAGAAAAAAAAATAAAAAAATTGAAAAATAGTAATATTGCAAATTGAAAAATCGAAAAAAAAAGAAAAAAATAGTAAAAGAAGAAAAAAACTGAAAAAAAAAACCAACCGAGAAAAATTTTAAAAAATCCAAATAAAATCGTTAAAAAACTTAAAAATCGTCAAACATCGAAAAAAAAAAAATCATAAAAACACAAAAAATCGCAAAAAAATATTAAAAAATCGATAAAAATTGTTAAAAATGGAAAATTTGAAACGTAATTTAAAAGTTAAAAACTGAAAAATTCGAAAGGAAAACTGAAAAAATCGGGAAGAAAAAGAAATTTAAAAAAATTGAACAAAATCAAAAATAATTAAAAAATCGAAAAAAAAAAAAATTGTTACAAACTGAAAAATTTTCAAAAGTGGAAAGAATCAATAAGAATTCAAAAAAACTTCGAAGGTTTGAAAAAATCGACGATTCGTTATAAAACTTTAAAATAATGAAAATTAATAAAAATTTGGAAAATCAAAAAAGTTTTTAAAAAAACAAAAGAGAAAAAAATAAAAATTAAAGGAATAGTAATATTGCAAAACTGAAAAAATCGAAAAAAAAGTAAAAGAAAAAAAAAATTGACTTGAGTGCATTACCTTTAATAATTTATTTGGTATATAAAAAAAAACAAAATTTCAAGGTCACCAGTTTTCAGCAAAGATTGGAAACAAACTTTGTTGAAAACTCATTTGGGGTGTGTTTTGTGAAGTCACTGATCATTTTATACCACCCTAACAAAAAATTTTATTTTAAAAACAATCAACGTACGGAACACTAATTGTGCAAGTTCAACTTGCACTTGACCGGTTTTTTTTAATTTTATCATTTGCCAAAATTTGTGTATTTTAAAAATTTAGTAGTCATTCGCATAAGTAGAATATTTGCTGGGTACGGTACCTAAACTAACCTGAACTAACTTGAGGTGAGTGAAATGCGGTCTCGCTTTTTAATCTGATTCGTTTACGTACACAGTCAGTCCAAAAAGTCTTCATACAGCACTTGCTTTCTATACTATTTTTTTGTTATGTTTAACTAATTAATTGGAACTATAAGAAAACATGTTTAAATTAATATTTGAAACTCAACCAACGAGGATTAGTATTAAAAACCGGTCAAGTGCAAGTTGAACTTGCGCAATTAGTGTTCCGTACGTTGATTGCTTTTAAAATAAAAAACTTTGTTACAGATGTATAAAATGATCAGTGACTTCACAAAACACACCCCAAATGAGTTTTCAACAAAGTTTGTTTCCAATGGCAGTATTGGTATAACTAAAAACGAAAAAAAAAAATCGTATTTTTAGAAATTACCAAAGTTTTCTTCGTATTTGCTGAACCATCCCAAGACGCGTTTCGCCGTATCCCGGCTCATCAGCTGGGCTAGGTTCAGCAAATACGAGAACACATCTTTAGTCCTTTATCCAAGTAACTAACTAACGGAAAACTATAACAATCGTATTTTTAGAAATTACCAAAGGTAATTTCTAAAAATACGATTTTTTTCGTTTTTAGTTATACCAATACTGCCATCTATGCCTTCGAGCAGTAAGCTCAACAAAGGTGCGTTTCTGCAATAAGTTGCCAGCCGTGCTGTGCCGCTCTGCTTGAATAGACTCAGTAAGTCACCGGGCAGAGTGCAGTATAAGCATCTATTTGTTATTTGTTTCCAATCTTTACTGAAATCTGATGTCCTTGAAATTTTCGTTTTTTTTTAAATACCAGAAAAATTATTAAAGGTAATGCACTCGTGATAATTTTCGTTCAATCTACACCCCATGGAGAATATTCCGGAGTTTTTTCAAAATTTTTTGATAAGTACTTTTCGAGATAAGGCGCGGGACAGCGATTTTTTAAAAATAATACAAAGAAAAGTGCGCGCAAGTATTACATTATATTTATATTTTTTATTCGTGTTTTCACAAGCTTTCATTTGACACCACACTCGATGACTTAGTAAAAATTTTTTTTTTTCACTTCCTATTTCACCCACCAAAACTAACCCCTTAAGTAAAAATTTAACTCTTAAAACTACATGACTCTGATGAGGCCATCAATTCCTATATTATTACCAAATTTCAACTTTCTATGTCAAATAGTTTCGGAGAAAATCGGGTGTGACAGACAGACAGACCCGAAGTGATCTTATAAGTGTTCCGTACGGAACACTAAAAACAGTCTAACTAAGGACCAAGGACCTATTTCTTGTAGTTGTCTGTACAGGTTACTGGGCCGAAAGTAATGTTTTATCTGTGATGGGTCAGTTCCACTCGAGGAAATCATAATTTTGAAATAAATAGTCTAGATTTTACTCTTAGATTTAGTCAATTAATTTAAAAATTGGCGCTAAACTTTTCCATAGAAAATTCATTTTGAAATCCTATAGAAAATTTTGACAAATTAAAATCATGAATTTATTATATTATAGATCACAGAAAAGTTCTTCATTCTCATATCTGGTCAATGTGGTTCCATGTTTGGGTGACGGGCCCAAGCCAAGTCAGCACAAACGCTATTACCATTGTGTATCAAGGAATGACCTGACAATGTTACATGTTTTCACAATCACTGACTTCTGAATGTTTCTGTGTATATTTGTGTTGAGTTCTAATTGAACTAAGTGCAGTGTGAATGTTATTGGTTTAAGGCAGGGGTGCTCAAACTTGAACTGCTGGCGATCTACCTCAATATTGTTAGACTACGATCGATCGACTCTGAAAGGCTGCAAGTAAGTGTGATGCAGGATTGTCGTCTAGGTAGGGTGTATCGTGGCATAGATATTAGTTTTCCGCACAATATGCATTTTTTTAGTCAAGGTAAGTGTAGGTCTGCTCTAAAATGTCAATGAAAAAACTCATAATTATTCAAAATTGCGAGTTTATTGGTTCTTACAAAACAAACGAGTTCTAGTGTATAAACTTAACTAAAGAGTGACTTTGGATGTTGAAGCGTGGCACTGCATGTCCTCAACATACTTTTCATAAGATGGTACGTAATTACCGAGTGCTAATCTCAAGCATTATGACATATGTTCGTCAGTTAGTCGATTGCGATATTTTGACTTAATTACCTTCATTTCAGAAAATGCAGACTCGCACAAGTAAGTTGACCCAAACATTGCCGTCAGTTGAAGGGCGATTTGGATATTTATCTTCAGATATAAAACAGCAGAATTTTGTATCAGATGCTGTGGCTTTGAGATGTATATCTGATATAATCTGCACTAACTCATTTTCAACAGAACATGAGTCCATGTTAAACTGATTTGCTATTTCAGTAGCTAATTCCTCAATGTTTTTACACGAAAAAGGATAACTCATAAATGATGCGATATTTGACAATTTACTGAAATCATAAAAACGTATTTCGAATTGGCCCAAAATATTTGATAATTTTGCCTCATAAATATCATAATTCAACTGACGAATCCTTGCTTTCAAAGACGGAAAATTTTTCAGATCCTTTCTTTTCAGTTGATCTATCATAAGTTGCAATTTACTTTTGAATGCGTTTATTGCGCTAATCATCTCAATAATAGTTTTTCCTTTACCTTGAAGCTCCAAATTAATGGTGTTTAAATGCATTATGATGTCTGTCAAAAATGCAAAATCAGTCAGCCATTTTCCGTTTTTTTCAGCATCTGAGTGTCATCACCTCTTTCGTCCAGAAAAGCTGTTATTTCGGGCAATAATTCTTGAAACCTTTCTAGGAATTTTCCGCGACTCAACCACCTGACGTCCGTGTGAAGAACTAAATCAGTGTGTTCAGCTGACTCACTATCTTCCAACTGCAATTTAAAGAGCCGTCGTTGCAAGCTACGTGCACGGATAGAATTCACAATTTTTATTGCAATGCCCATAATCTCCATGTTTAGAAATTTTAAACACAAAACTTGTTGATGTATAATGCAATGGAAGGAGAAAAAATGAAGGGAAATCATCATTAGCTCGACACAATGCCACAAAACCGTTTTTGTTTCCAGTCATTGCTGGTGCTACATCGGTTGTAATGTACACTAGTTTATATATTGGTAGCTTGTAGTTTGTTACAAAATTGAAGAAAACGTCATATATATCTTCGCCACGGGTCTTTCCTTTCAGAGGAATCATTGTCAAAAACTCTTCCTTAGCCGACATGTCATTGAATACCATTCGAATAAAAATACACAGCTGGGCAGTGTCTGTCATATCGGTGGATTCGTCGAACTGTAAAGAAAAGTATGTACATTCCATGATATCATGACTTCAACACTCCTTGTGACAGTCGGACGAGATAACTGAAGTTCTCTAATAGCAGACATAATATATTAAATAATAAAGATATTTTTAAAATCTCCAAATAAAGTCTCACCCGCTTCAATAAATGCTTCCTTCACAACCAATCCATCATCAAATGGTTTCTTGTGTTTCGCCAATATATGAGATATTTTAAATGACGCGATCGTTGCAGCCTTTGATTGTTTGGTTGGTCTTGTGAACATGGTTTGTTCTTTTTTCAAACAAGTTATCAAATCACGTACTTTTCGTTTTCTTAATTCACTCTGTGACGGAAAATCCTTTTCGTAGTTTTTATGAACCGTTTTATGATGCCTCTCTAAGTTCTCACGCTTAGGTATTGCAACTGACGCACGGCAAATGAGACAAATGCACTTATCCTTTACCATACAAAAGAAAAATTGTTCCTACCAATCGTTATTAAAATGATAAGTTTTAATTTTTTTCGCCGCACTCATTTTGGACTATTTATTAATAAACTTTGTATCGATGCATCGCCTTCAAGTTACAACTCAGACTGACTCCTATTCCTGCAGGCGCAACATTTATATCGGCGCGAACGAAGTCTCGAATGTTCCCGTCAAACACGCCGCCCGAAGTTTCTAGAAAAATGGGCGGGAACAAAAAACGCGGCTTTTCTTTGACAAGTACCGCGCGTTCCTTTGATAAAGCCGCCTTTTGCCGGTAAAAGAAAGTAATGAGGGGGTTATTCTGGCCTAATAGTGGATCGAATAAATTTTAGTAGTTTATTCATTACATTTTGTTTTAGTTACCTAAAACAAAATCTGCGAATAGTTTTATATCGGAATTTTTTTTCTCGAGATCGACTCAAAAAGCACTCGCGCGATAGACTTGTCGATCGCGATCGACCGTTTGAGCACCCCTGGTTTAAGGCTTGTGGCTGATATGATGAGGGTAACAATTATGACTTTTTTCTTATTTCCGTGGCCTTTTTATATCTCTTGCAAGTTGTGTGTATTTGGAGATTTTTTCTGTGTATTTCGTTTAGATGTTTGTGTCGTTGGGGACAGGTATGTCAATTAGATAGGTGACTTTTCCTCTTTTGCACTGAAAACTAATATCTAGTCTATTGGCTGAGACTGTTTTTTTCTGTATGGATACTGATGTCCTGTAGAACTTGTAATCTTTATTTTCAAGTATGGATGTTGGTGTGTATTTGTAGTAGCGATCTGTGTTTTCTATGAGATTGTATGTTGTGGCTGGTGCTTGATGAATTACTTTTGTAGCTGAGTCATATCCGGCTGTGTATTCCGTTTCGGCTAATATTTTACATCTGTCTTCTGTAATAGTTAGGTCTTTGATGATATGTTTTGGTAGTTTCTGGTTAATATGACTTTATCTTGGATGGCAAGTAAGAAGCCTTCTGTTTCAGGGAATAGCTGCCCATCCTATAACCAGGTGTATGATTGTTTTTTATTTACGTGGTCTTATTCTATGTTCTTGTTGTTTTCCGTGGGGGGTCTTTCTCGACCACGTTTTCATCTTTTTCTGTTGTAACTAGGTGTGACTGTGTGTGTGAAAATTCCTTATTATTTTTGTATGAAGCCTAGCACTGAAAAACAAACAGGGTTATATTATTAACATCAATTTGGTCCGAACAGGTCGATAAATTCATTTCAAGTAAAATTTTATAAAAATTACATAAATTAATAATTAATAAAATTAGAAATAAAATTATATAAATTATAGATTATAAAATTTAAAAAAAAAATTTCGAAAGCAATGCACTTTAGAATCCGGGCGCAGGTAATTTCCACACCACTAATCCGTTTATGACCTAGACATATTTAAGGGATTGTAATTGCAGAAGTAAATTCCACACCGAGTACTTTCAGGTAGAGGATGAGGGTTGATAAATGGGTGGTGGTACGCACCGGCCTGTTCAATTAAATAATTATTAAACCCTTCTACATATCAGTTTAGTACATATTATTAATTTGTGATTATTACTTGGTTGTGCGTATATTTTTTAAAGTGTTGCTAATATGGAAGCAAAGTTAATAAAAAGTAATCGAGGAAAGGACATGTTATGTGTGAATTACTACACTTACTTTCGACAAAAGGTGCTAAAATGTGGAGAAAACTTTTTGGAGATGTTCAAAAAAAGATTGCAAATCAAAAGTCTTCACCGTTGGGCCTGAGAATGTAGTTACCAGAAGTGAAGGACTCCATACACACGAAGCCGACACCAAGAAGCTGAATCGGCAAATAATTAGTAATTCTTGCAAAAGAAAAGCCGGAGAGCATATGAGTGAAAGGTCATCTAAAATTATCCGACAAGAACTACAAAACACGCTGCCTGAAACAGTAACAGAAAAAGATGTCGAATATATTAGAAAAAACATTTATAACCATAGATGAAAATTATTGCCAGGACGTAATCCAAGAAGTGCAGAGGAGGTGCATAGAGACATTTGAAATCAAAACTAGCAAGGGTGAGAATTTTCTATATATCAATGAACTCGAAAGTGGCATTATTTTTTTTTTTCTTGCACTACAAATGTCAATATGTTGTGTAAAATATCCAATATGTATATGGACGGCACCTTTTCATACTGCACTAAATATTTTACACAGTTATTTACAGTGCATGGTTTTGCAAAGGGTCATTACATTCCATTATTATTTTGCTTATTGCGTGATAAGAGAGCTGAAACATACAAAAACCTCTTCACATTATTAAAATGTAAGATTTATTCAACAGATACACTGTATTTCAATCCAGAGAAAATTAATATTGACTTCGAAAAATCTATTCATAAGGCAGTATCTGAAGTTTGGCCAAATGCTAAAGTGTTAGGATATAGATTTCATTTACACCAATCTTGGTTTCGCAAGATACAGAATCTAGGTCTAGCTAAAGAATATTGCGACAAAAATTCTGAAATTGGTCGTTGGTTAAAGTATTGTTTCGGCTTGTCCTATTTAGCACCCGAAGAATTAGGTGACAGTTTTGCATACGATTTATATTCTATAAAACCTGAGGATGAACGTTTAAATAAATTTTGTGATTACCTACTAGAAACGTGTATAGAGGAAGGAGCCGATTTTCCAGTTGAAATATGGGCAGAATCGAGTCTATCTTTAACTCGAACGACTAACTGTTGTGAGTCCTTGCATTCCCATCTAAATAATTCTTTTTATTCTACACATCCGTCTCTGTATACTTTTATCGATAGGCTGAAAGAATTTCAGATTAACGTATATATAAAAATACAAAGTGTCGACGAGTCTAAAATAAGTAATAATCATAATAATCAAAAATTAAAACATTTAAAAAATCTTTATGAACAAAGACAATTAGGAAATATTAATTGTTTCCATTTTTTAAAATGTGTCTCCTATTTTTCTCAACCTGTTTTGTAAATATATATAAATAGATATGTATAGGTTTGTAGCATTATCTAGTATATGTAAGGAAATTTGTCCAATTGTATTTTATATATTTAGCAAAAACTTCATGTTTTATCAATATTATTCTACTACGAAATAAAAAACATATATTTTTGCAAATATCTAAAATTTTCAATAATAACTGATCTAAAAGAAATCCGTCCAATTTTATTTAGATGAATAAAGCATAATTATATTTGCTTGATTTGGAAATTAACTGTAAGATTTAAGCACCCTTATAAGGTTAGTGTGAAATTTACCTGTTGTATTAAGGGCGCAGGTAGTCTTGGTGTGAAATTTATTAACGCCGTAGAATTCAGGTTCATAGAACAAAAAGTTTTGTTTTGCTACAGTCTATGAAGAAGGCTACGTTATCATATTTACTCACGCATGCATTTTTACACATGAATTTCATATTTGTCACTGTTTACATTGTTTAATTGTTATAAATAATATCATAAAGTTTAACCTACTTAATTTCAAGTATATACAAATAATATCTTAAATTAGCATTTAGTCTCGACACAATACATACTCATATGATCTTTGCACTAGGGTACGACAATGTTAAGTCTTTATTGTCACAGGTTTTATGAGATAAGAAATTGATAAGTACATAAATAATATTTATTATTCAAAGTCTAGTAAGGGATTAAAGTAGTTAATAAAGTTTACATAGAATAAAAATATTGCACGCTAACATAAGTTAAAAGTATACAAAATTATACGCAAAAAAAATACAATACACATTTTGCACCATTTAAAAAATATAAAGTACAAATACATTTAAACTCATATTAACATTATAAAAAAAATTCATTCACAACTTCTATAATATTATTAAGTGATTTACGTATCCTCCAGAAATTCACTTAATGAAAAATATGTTCTTTGTGTTACCAGGTTCCTGGTATAAAGGAAGTTATAAAGCTCAAAAACATTCTAGTTGTTTTTGACGTATAAAGATGTTTTAAAATATAAAAAAATATTAAAGTTAAAATTTTATGTTGAGTAAAAGTCTCCCTGCAAGAGTTTTGTGGTTTTAAATTCAAAATTAGGCTTAACAACATTTTTGTTCCATTAAAATTTTTGGGTGGATAGGAGCGCCCTTCCCACAACACTATGTTGGAAGCTAAATAACTGTAGCACAGGCTATACTAAATCTTCATTAGCGTTTTTTCATGAGAGCTGTTTTTTAGATTTCAAATCATATAATAACATGCATTTAGTTTCTAACTTACTAAATCCATAACATCCTCCCATGATAATCTTTCATAATCAGAAAAAAATTAACTAAAACTCTCCGACGTCAAGGCTGTCAGAGTCGGAGTCCACCAAGGCTCCGTTCTCTCCTCCATTCTTTAACATCTTCACAGCCGACATTCCCAAACCGCATCAGATCAACCTTTTCCTTTATGCTGATGACACCACCATAATTATCCAATCCATAATCAGTCACATCATCACAAACAGATTGCAATGCCACCTGGACAACCTTGACTCCTGGTTTGGCCGCCCGCTGGAGGATCAAGCTGAACCCCCACAAAACGCAAGCCATCGTCTTCTCCAAGGGCAGGGGCACCCCCATGGCTATCTCCAGCTACAGGGCTCCCGCATCCACACCATCAAATACCTGGGTATCCAGTACGACAAACTGCTCGTCTGGAAGGACTGGGTCTGCACTGCCACCGAGAAAGCAAAGCAACTGCTGGGCAAACTATATCCTGTTACAAATCGTTCCAGTAAATTGCAACCAAAACCAAGTTCTTAATTTATAATACCATCGTAAAAGCAGGTCTAATTTACGCTTGCCCCACATGGTGCCAGCTCTCCAAGACAAGGAGAGCCCAACTTCAGGCAGCACAGAACAAGGCCCTGAGGATGATCAGGGGAGCCTCATGGTTCATGAGGAACAACCAGATCCATAGAGACCTCGGTGTGTCAAGACACACATGAGGAGGTAAGGTAACGACATTTTTTTATTTGAAAAGCAATCACCGTACGAGGATTAATTGCTCAAGTCCGATTTGCACTTGGCCGGTTTTTTTCCTTAGATAGGTTAAAATCCAGGTGCTGGCATTGCATTCCGAGATTATGGAGCATCTTAAATAGTAGTTTTCTGTACACGGTGCCAAATGCAACACTTAAATCGAAAAAGATGCGAACAACTGAGTTCCCCTTTTCTAGTTCTTTGTGTACACAGTTATTAATTGCTTCCTGAGCCGACTTATTGGGCTAATATTCGTACTAAACCATAATGACAAGATTATGCCTCGATTTAAATTTACTATAAGCCTGTACATAAGTTTTTCAAGTATCTTTAAAAATACTCTTAGTATCGATATAGGTCGATATTTACCTGGTTTGTTCTTATTTCCACTCTTAAAAATTGGAACTACCTTTGTAATCTGTAGGTAACTCGGGCCATTAATATATTCCGCAATACTCTTCATTACTTTGACACTAACCCCATCAGAACTAATCGACGATTTTGCCCTTGTAACACATATTTCTTCTAGGACATCTAGTGGTGTTGTAGGCAACTCGTAGATGCTTGGAATAATTATACCGTCCATTAAATATTCACCCTGGTCCATGTTCCGTATCCATGTTCATAATATTATTTTGAGTTATGCTCCTACTAGGTGGTGGGTATTTTTGTGTTCGGCTGGTTGTTTGTGTATGTGAGGTTGGTTCGGTATTTGCTCTATTGTTTTTATTATTTGGTTGGTTTGTGTTCAGTTCAGCAGCTACTGTATCTTTGATGGTTTGCAATTCAAAAGGTGGGGCCAAAAAAAGTCGGTGCAGTTCCAGTCTGTAGCCCGATGTTATTGTTTCGAGTTTAGTGACGGTGTAGTAACAGCGCATCACTGTTCTGTTTATTTCATCTGTTCCTTGTAACCGCTGTCTTGGTAGTTGCATGTTGTTCTTGTAAAATATACGTGGATTGGTTTGACATTGGTGACTGTGTTTGTCCCGCATCTGTGTCGCTTGTGTTCGGGATTGATTTCGCTTGGTCCAGGCGGACAATAATTATTTTCTTAGTGATTTTTTATCAGGTTTGTGATTTTGTTATAGCAACGCATGACGTGTTCGTCGATTTCTGTGGTGCAACGCATGCGTTGCTTTGATTGTCCTGCCTTAGTCGACTTACTCGCCGGCACAACACTTTAGGCAGGTCCATTTTCTTTTGCCCGGTCTTCATCGTTTTGGGTGGTCAAGCAGCCCTATCCCGTGACGTCCTTGACCGTTACGTCGCTCGCCCGATGCCTCTTTTATTGTTTTACTGTTGTTTGGGGCTTTTTCAGTGTTCTGTGGTGTCAGAAGCTCAAAGTGTTCTGACATTGAGTTGTCTGTTAGTAGAAGGTAAAGTTTCGGTGTTTTCCTGTGCTTATTATTGTCGATCTGTCCCTAAAAGTTATTTTTGTATCTCTTGTTCTTTGTTTTTGAGAAGATATGAAAGTTGCTATTTTGAGTTTTCGAGAGGGCGAGTATCTCTAAACTAGTTCCATAGATGCCATTCTTCCTCAGATAATTATAATAGTTATTGAAGTCTTTCGTATCACCGTCTTCCGTTAATGAAAACGTGTGAAGTTCCGACCAGTTTCGTTCTATATATCTTAAGGCAACCTCTCAGAGTTTCTCATGATGGTTTTGGTGGCCATCTAAGCTAACTGCCCGGAAAACGCAATTTCCATCACCTGCAATGTCGGATTTGATAAAACTATTGGGGATAGTTTCGGCTGTGGCGGTTGTTTGGTTCGCCTTTGGTTGTTGCTGTTGTAGTGGGGCTGTAGCTGTTTATACGACAGGATCCGCCTCCGCAACACCCTGCCATTATTACTATTATTATACGACATAGTGTTCCTAGGAAAGGGGGGTCAAATGCGGTAGAGCCTGTATGCTACAGCAAGGCTACTTACTCCTGGAGGGCGCCTGGTATCCGGGGAAACCGTTTGCGACTCATAAACGCTGAGTCATTCATCACGGTAAACACCTTAAGATTGGTTTTGTGTTACAAATAATCTGGACAACACAAGACAACACATCTTGACTCAGATACCTTGGGACCGTCAATGCCTGTACTAGAAAAATCTTGGGATTTCCCTAGTTCTTGAGGGGGTTATTATTATTCTTCTTTCTCACATTTGGTAAATGTGGTTCCACGTTTGGCTGACGGGCTTAAACCAAGTCAGCACAAACGCATTACCACTGTGTATTAAGGAATGACCTGATAATTTTACATTTTCAAAATCACCAAGTTCTGAACGTTTTTATGTATGTTTGTGTTGAGTCCTAATTGTATTAAGTGTGGTCTGAATGTTGTTGGTGTAAGGCCTGTGGCTGATATGACCAGAGGGACAATGATTACTTTTTCTCGTTTCCATAGCCTTTTTTATTTCTGTTGCAAAGTCTGTGTATTTGGAGATTTTTTCTGTGTATTTCGTTTGGATATTTGTGTCGTTGGGGACAGCTATGTCAATTAGATAAATGACGTTTCCTTTTTTGCACTGAAAAGTAATATCGGCGCAGACTGTTTTATCTGTATGGATACTGATGTCTCAGTAGAGCTTGTGATCTTTATTTTTATTATTATTATTACTAATTAATTATAATAAAAGTTATAACAAAATCTACTTATCAGCGCAAAAGCCGTAAAACATATTATCCTCAAGAAGGTAATTTTAGACATTTTATAGATTTCTGTATATAACTAAACTACTTATTCATGTTACGGAAATAAAGTATTAATTATTTTTTCTAAACTATTGATTATTGAATACAATTTGATAATTATTTCATTATTCTATTCAAACAATTACGGAGCATGTAACCGTTAAATACGAAATTTGGCATATTTTAATTCCCCATAACTTGAGTTTACTTGGTTGCCCATGATCGCACCCGGTTTTAATTTTTAATCTAAGTTTCATTAAATTTTAATTCTAAGTTTAATCGAAATTGTCAGTCCTGAATATGTATGCAATTTATACATAAAAAAAACCGGTCAAGTGCAAGTTGAACTTGCACAATTAGTGTTCCGTACGTTGATTGTGTTTTAAAATAAAAATTTTTGTTAGGGTGGTATAAAAATGATCAGTGACTTCACAAAACACACCCCAAATGAGTTTTCAACAAAGTTTGTTTCCAATCTTTACTGAAAACTGGTGACCTTGAAATTTTGTGTTTTTTTTTTATATACCAAATAAATTATTAAAGGTAATGCACTCGTGATAATTTTCGTTCAATCTATACCCCGTGGAGAATATTCCAGAATTTTTTCAAAATTTTTTGATCAGTACTATTCGAGATAAGGTAGGGGACAGCGATTTTTAAAAGTAATACGAAGAAAAATGTGCGCAAGTATTACATTATATACGAGTATATATGTGTATATATATATATATATATATATATATATATATATATATATATATATATATATATATATATATATATTTTTACTCGTGTTTTCACAAGCTTTCATTTGACACCACACTCGATGACCTAGTAAAAAAAAATTTTTTTCACTTCCGATTTCACCCCTCAAAACGAACCCCTTAAGTCAAAATTTATGTTACGGTGGTATAAAATAATCAGTGACTTCATAAAACACACCCCAAATGAGTTTTCAACAAAGTTTGTTTCCAATCTTTACTGAAATCTGATGACCTTGAAATTTTATGTTTTTTTTTATATACCATATAAATTATTAAAGGTAATGCACTCGTGATAATTTTCGTTCAATCTACACCCCATGGAGAATATTCCAGAATTTTTTCGAAATTTTTTGATAAGTACTTTTCGAGATAAGGCCCGGGACAGCGATTTTTCGCGAATTTTTAAAAATAATACAAAGAAAAGTGCGCGCAAGTATAATATTTATATATACATTTTTTACTCGTATTTTCACAAGCTTTCATTTGACACCACACTCGATGACCTACTAAAAAAATTTTTTTTTCACTTCTGACTTCACCCCCCAAAACTAACCCCTTAAGTCAAAATTTAATTCTCAAAACTACATGGCTCTGATGAGGCCATCAATTCCTATATTATTACCAAATTTCACCTTTCTATGTCAAATAGTTTCGGAGAAAATCGGGTGTGACAGACAGACAGACAGACAGACAGACAGACAGACAGACAGACAGACAGACAGACAGACAGACAGACAGGACAGACACCGAAGTGATCTTATAAGTGTTCCGTACGGAACACTAAAAAATAAGGTGCGCAACATATAGTAACCAATAAATACGAAATTTGACCCATTTGTGCATTTTATACATGTTTAGTTGCTAATAACTTGAGTTTACTTAGTCGTCCATGGTTGCACATAGTCTAAGAATATTTGAAATTGTCAGTTATGGATTTCTATATAATTTATATCTCACAAAAATAAACTGCGCAACGTAAAGTAACCATTAAATATAAAATTTAGTCTATTTGTGCATTTCATACGTCTTTAAACTGCTCATAACTAAAGCTTACGTGTTCGAGCATAGTCTTATATGGTCTATGATTGTTCAAAATTGTTAGACCCGAATATCTGTGCAATTTATACGTCAAAAAAAAATAAGGTACACAACAAAAAGGAACCATTAAATATAAAATTTGGCCTATTTTTTGAATTTTATACGTCTTTAAATTGCTCATAAGTTGATTTTACTTGGTAATCCATGGCTGCATGTGGTCTACATTTGTTCATAATGGTCAGTTCAGAATATCTATGCAACTTATATCTGAAAAAATAATGCGTGAAACATAAAGTAACCATTAACTTCGAAGTTTGACGTCTTTGTATAATTTAAACATCTTTAGTTGTCCACAATTTCAGTTTACTTGGTCTCCCGTGGTCGTACGTGGTCTAAGTTTGTACGTAATTGTCAGTTATACATATCTATGCAATTGAAACATCAAAAAAGTAATGCTTTCAACGTACAATTATGTTTTTGTCCTGTAAAATATACAACACACTGATGTTAATTCCTTAGCAGTTAGCGGCATGAAGTTCTAACAGGGGGTTACAAAAGGGCATTCTTTACCATGTGTTGTAATAGAGAATATGCGAGGAGGAAATTTCGTTTTTGAATAAAAATATTTCAATTTTTAATTTATTATAAAATTTCGATGTTTTCGGGTGTAATGCGAAGACTTAAAGTCCAAAAAATAAATTCCTTAGCAGTTAACGAGATGAAGTTTTAACAGGGTTATACAAAAGGACATTCTTTACCATCTGTTGTAATAGAGAATATGCGAGGAAATTTCGTTTTTGAATAAAAATATTTCAATTTTTAATTTATTATAAAATTTCGATGTTTTCGGGTGTAATGCGAAGACTTAAAGTCCAAAAATAAAATTCCTTAGCAGTTAGCGACATGAAGTTTTAACAGGGTTATACAAAAGGACATTCTTTACCATGTGTTGTAATGGAGAATATGCGAGGAAAGTTCGTTTTTGAATAAAAATGTTTCAATTTTTAATTTATTGTAAAATTTCAATGTTTTCGGGTGTAATGCGAAGACTTAAAGTCCAAAAAAAATCCTTAGCAGTTAGCAAGATGAAGTTTTAACAGGATTATATAAAAATACATTCTTTGCCATGTGTTGTAATAGCGAATATGCGAGAAAATTTCGTTTTTGAATAAAAATGTTTCAATTTTTAATTTATTGTAAAATTTCATGTTTTCGAGTGTAATGCGAAGACTTAAAATCCAAAAAAAAATCTTTAGCAGTTAGCGAGATGAAGTTTTAACCGGATTATACAAAAAGACATTCTTTACCATGTGTTGTAATGGAGAATATGCAAGGAAAGTTCGTTTTTGAATAAAAATGTTTCAATTTTTAATTTATTGTAAAATTTCGATGTTTTCGGGTGTAATGTGAAGACTTAAAGTCCAAAAAACAAAATTCCTTAGCAGTTAGCGACATGAAGTTTTAACAGGGTTATACAAAGGACATTCTTTACCATGTGTTGTAATAAAGAATATGCGAGAAAAGTTCGTTTTTGAATAAAAATGTTTCAATTTTTAATTTATTGTAAAATTTCGATGTTTTCGGTGTAACGCGAAGACTTAAAGTCCAAAAAAAAAATTCCTTAGCAGTTAGCGAGATGAAGTTTTAACAGGGTTATACAAAAGGACATTCTTTACCAAGTGTTGTAATAGATTATATGAGAGGAAAGTTCGTTTTTGAATAAAAATGTTTCAATTTTTAATTTATTGTAAAATTTCATGTTTTCGAGTGTAATGCGAAGACTTAAAATCCAAAAAAAACCCTTAACAGTTAGCGAGATGAAGTTTTAACAGGATTACACAAAAAGACATTTTTTACCATGTGTTGTAATGGATAATATGCGAGGAAAGTTCGTTTTTGAATAAAAATTTTTCGATTTTTAATTTATTGTAAAATTTCGATGTTTTCGGGTGTAATGCGAAGACTTAAAGTCCAAAAAACAAAATTCCTTAGCAGTTAGCGACATGAAGTTTTAACAGGGTTATACAAAAGGACATTCTTTACCATGTGTTGTAATAAAGAATATGCGAGGAAAGTTCATTTTTGAATAAAAATGTTTCTATTTTTAATTTATTGTAAAATTTCGATGTGACAGTGATCTCTATTTACACCTAATAGAAAGTTTTTAGCTTGTAGCACCGCCAAATACAAAATTTTTTTTGTGATCAGTCTAATATATTCATTTGGCTCTTGTTGATGTAGTCTTTTATAAGTTTCCATGTTAAATGTTGTTACTTTGGTAGTCGATAATACAAAATCGACTGGACACATTTACTTCTGCCATCGGTAATTTTCATTTAAATCATTAAAAACTACATTACAGCAAAGTTCCAGATTCTTTGATGGCGAATATTTTTTACAACATTTTTGAGGAGTCCTAAAAATGTTAAGACAGGCGATCTTGGGCAAGTTTGTCTGAAATGATGATTTCATTGATTTAGCTTTTACGTTATTATAATGTTACTGTTAACCACTGTGTTTAGTCTTTACTCTGGCATAATTAAGAAAATGTTAAAAAAAGTGTGTCAAATTTATTGATGAATTATTTTTACTTATCATTTTTGTGAAAAATTTTTTAATTTTGTTTTAATCAAAGTAATTTTTGTTAATGACAAAATAACAGAAATTCAAAAATTGAGGCACTGGATTGCAGGATTGCCTCTAAGCGTGACTCCTGTTTCCCTAGTAGGCAGGAGAGAGGATAACACTGTGAAAGCGACAAACAACCAACAAAATCAATTTACAAAACAATATTCAACTTGTCGTTTTTCTATAATATATAAAATGCAACGTCTCTTTGTCTGTCTGTCTGTCTGTCCGTTAGTGCGCTTATCGCTCGAGAATCACTTATTCGATTTAGGTGTTTTTTTTTTAAACATACATACATATGTTCCCTGGCCAGGTTATAGGATATATAATATTACATATGTCAAGTCGGAAAAAAGTTTGCCGCTAGCGCACTCTCTTGCAACAACAAAGAATACAATATGTTCTCTGGCCAGGTTATATAAAAATAATAATAATAATCTATATAATATATATAAAACGCAACGTCTCTCTGTTTGTCTGTCTTCCGTTAGTGTGCTTATCATTCGAGAACCATTTATCCGATTTAAGGTTTTTTTTTACATTCTTAACTTAATATTTATCAAAAAAAATTCTATAATATACATAAAACGCAACGTCTCTCTGTCTGTCTGTCCATTAATGCGCTTAGCACTCAAGAACCACTTATCCGATTTACGTGGTTTTTTTATAAAATACATATCTTCTCTGGCCAGATTATAGAATCTATTTTATTACGTTAGATCAGGGGTGCTCAAACTTGAACTGCTGGCGATCTACCTCAATACTACGATCGATCGACTCTGAGAGGCTGCAAGTAAGTGTGATGCAGGATTGTCGTCTAGGTAGGGTGTATCGTGGCATAGATATTAGTTTTCCGCACAATATGCATTTTTTAGTCAAGGTAAGTGTAGGTCTGCTCTAAAATGTCAATGAAAAAACTCATAATTATTCAAAATTGCGAGTTTATTGGTTCTTACAAAACAAACGAGTTCTAGTGTCTAAACTTAACTAAAGAGTGATTTTGGATGTTGAAGCGTGGCACTGCATGTCCTCAGAATACTTTTCATAAGATGGTACGTAATTACCGAGTGCTAATCGCAAGCATGATGACATATGTTCGTCAGTTAGTCGATTGCGATATTTTGACTTAATTATCTTCATTTCAGAAAATGCAGACTCGCACAAGTAAGTTGACCCAAACATTACCGTCAGTTGAAGGGTGATTTGCCTTAGATTCGGATATTTATCTTCAGATATAAAACACCAGAATTTTGTATCAGATGTTGTGGCTTTGAGATGTATATCTGATATAATCTGCACTAACTCATTTTCAACAGAACATGAGTCCATGTTAAACTGACTTACTATTTCAGTACCTAATTCCTCAATGTTTTTACACGAAAAAGGATAACTTATAAATGATGCGATATTTGCCAATTTACTGAAATCATAAAAAACGTATTTCGAATTGGCCCAAAATATTTGATAATTCTGCCTTATAAATATCATAATTCAACTGAGGAATCCTTGCTTTCAAAGACGGAAAAATTTTTCAGATCCTTTCTTTTCAGTTGATCTATCATAAGTTGCAATTTACTTTTGAATGCGTTTATTGCGCTAATCATCTCAATAATAGTTTTTCCTTTACCTTGAAGCTCCAAATTAATGGTGTTTAAATGCATTGTGATGTCTGTCAAAAATGCCAAATCAGTCAGCCATTTTCCGTTTTTCAGCATCTGAGTGTCATCACCTCTTTCGTCCAGAAAAGCTGTTATTTCGGGCAATAATTCTTGAAACCTTTTTAGGAATTTTCAGCGACTCAACCACCTGACGTCCGTGTGAAGAACTACATCAGTGTGTTCAGCTGACTCACTATCTTCCCAACTGCAATTTAAAGAGCCGTCGTTCCAAGCTACGTGCACGGATAAAATTTACAATTTTTATTGCAATGCCCATAATCTCCTCCATGTTTAGAACTTTTGAACACAAAACTTGTTGATGTATAATGCAATGGAAGGAGAAAAATGAAGGGAAATCATCATTAGCTCGACACAATGCCACAAAACCGTTTTTGTTTCCAGTCATTGCTGGTGCTCCATCGGTTGTAATGCACACTAATTTATATATTGGTAGCTTGTAGTTTGTTACAAAATTGAAGAAAACGTCATATATATCTTCGCCATGGGTCTTTCCTTTCAGAGGAATCATTGTCAAAAACTCTTCCTTAGCCGACATGTCATTGAATACCATTCGAATAAAAATACACAGCTGGGCAGTGTCTGTCATATCAGTAGGGATTCGTCGAATTTTATCTGCCATGTCCTGACTCATGATTTCAACACGTCTTGTGACAGTCGGACGAGATAACTGAAGTTCTCTAATAGCAGACATAATCTCTGTTTTATTTTTAAAATCTCCAAATAAAGTCTCACCCGCTTCAATAAATGCTTCCTTCACAACCAATCCATCATCAAATGGTTTCTTGTGTTTCGCCAATATATGAGATATTTTAAATGACGCGATCGTTGCAGCTTTTGATTGTTTGGCTGGTCTTGTGAACATGGTTTGTTCTTTTTTCAAACAAGTTATCAAATCACGTACTTTTCGTTTTCTTAATTCACTCTATGACGGAAAATCATTTTCATAGTTTTTATGAACCGTTTTATGATGCCTCTCTAAGTTCCCACGCTTAGGTATTGCAACTGACGCACGACAACTGAGACAAATGCACTTATCCTTTACCATACAAAAGAAAAATTCTTCCTCCCAATCGTTATTAAAATGATAAGTTTTACTTTTCTTTGCCGCACTCATTTTGGACTATTTATTAATAAACTTTGTATCGATGTATCGCCTTCAAGTTACAACTCAGACTGACTCCTATTCCTGCAGGCGCAACATTTATATCGGCGCGAACGAAGTCTCGAATGTTCCCGTCAAAAACGCCGCCCCCGAAGTTTCTAGAAAAATCGGCGGGAATCAAAAACGCGACTTTTCTTTGACAAGTACCGCGCGTTCCTTTGATAAAGCCGCCTTTTGCCGCTAGCAGGGGGTTATTACGATAAAAGAAAGTTGTGAGGGGGTTATTCTGGCCTAATTGTGGATCGAATAAATTTTAGTAGTTTATTCATTAGATTTTGTTTTAGTTACCTAAAACAAAATCTGTGAATAGTTCTATATCTGAATTTTTTCTCGAGATCGACTCAAAAAGCACTCGCGATCGACTTGTCGATCGCGATCGACCGTTTGAGCACCCTGATCTATATTATTATTACATTAACATACTCATCTGAATTTTTGATATAATACTCGCAAAAGTATGAAAAATAAGCCGACATTGTTGATTTTGAACAATTTTTTAATTAATATTGAAATTTTCAGCATAAAGTTTATTCGTTGTTAATAGCAAATTAAACAAGCAATTTTATCAAACGACTATATCTATGGATAAGCCCAGATGAAGAAGTGCACAGGCCTAAAGAGTGTTTCTGCGCAAAAATCAACTTGATTCATTAATTATTTATTAACACCAAGACGGCAAGTTGATTATTGCGTTTTAAATTGATTTCGTCCGTCGATCGACGCGTTCACAGTGTTATCATCTCTCCTTCCTACTTAGACAAGGCGAAATCGGCGCCATCGTTGGAAAAAATTTTCTAATTGAATTTTTTTTCATAACCTTCTCCAGGAGATGCCCCTGAAAGAGGATCAACATGTTGCCGGGCGGTAACCTGGTCCGAATTTGTTTAAACAATTTTTTTTTTAAACAAAGTCCAAAAATTGAAATTTTCGCCCCGGAACAAGTTTTTTTAGGTAAATTGGACCATTTTGAACAAAAAATGTCTCTTGTGAATTTTCTCTAAAATGCGCCGTTTTCGAGATATCGGCGATTTTAGGTGCGAGAAAAACGCGAAAATGGCCACTTTCACCTCCCAATATTGGGGTCAAAAATTAAAATTTTCAATGTTGCCAAGTGTCCAAATTAAAGTTTGAGATCTCTTCTACAAATTACCGTAGGAAATATTGCAATATCTTTATTTTTAAACATTGTTTTTTAACAGTTAACAAATTGCGTTCGAGCGCCCGCGGCCGCATCGAAACTGTATACATAGCGTTGCGTATAACGCCCGTACGTAGGCGCGCGGAACTGTATACGCGCTGCAACTCGCTGTAACGTGAAGTATCATGCAAAAGTTCAAACATGCTATTGCTTAAATAAGAGTCGGACACTTTAATAGTTTATTCATTTCTTTTCCGCCCTTACAAGTGTGTACATGTGTAATTATGTCTTTTTCTATTAAACGAATTAAATGTGATCATAAGTGCATTTTCTGTGGTAAGTGTGATGATGTTGTACAACAACCAAATTTTGAATCATTTCAAAAAAAAACAAGCAGCTAATCGTCGGAAAGATGACATAAGTACAAAATTTAACGATTTATATAATCCAAGTAGCAGTGAACAAAACTTTTTCTTGGCACAGAAAGTGTTATGCTTCCTATGTAAGTAAAGAAAAAATTGTACGTCGGGAAAATGCTCTCAAAAAACTGGAAGCAGAAAATAATGAAAAACAGTTATTATCAATTGAACCCGAAGAGAAAGAAAAACCAACATTGCGATCAAAAAGTGTGTCAAAAGCAGAGTGCATGATCTGTGAAAAAAATTATAAAAATAAAGACAGTACAACTTATACACTTTCTGATTATAATGCAGCGGAAAAGCTAATGGCAACAGCTCGTCTTAAAATGGACAAAGTCTATACGAAAATTTGCATATATAGTTCAACTACGTCATTACTAGTTCAAAAGCTAAAGTATCATTCCAAATGTTTACAAGATTACAACTATATTGCTAGTCCGTTAAATAAACCAGTAGGTAGCACGAGCTTCACTACAAACGTACATATGGAAAATGTCATTGTATTCTCGGTATCGACATTTAGATGCAACAGAATTTGGTTACACTATAGAAACAGGTGAATTGTTACCCAAATTAATGTTAAAAAATTCGATACCAGATTCGTTAATTAGGCAATGTAAATGTACAAAAAATTGTAAAACTAATGCATGTAATTGCAAAAGCAACAACGTAAGTTGTATACTCATGTGTGGGTGTAATTTAAATATTTGCGAAAATTCTATTAAATATATATAAGTTATATTTCATAAAATTGTTTTAATTCTTCTACCATCCTAATCGAATATTGAATTTTTATTTATATTCATTTGTTATAATAATTAAATTTGATATAACAATTACTCTTTAATAAATAAATATTTTTTACATACTTTTCAAATATATTAATTTTAATAAGAAATCAAGAAACAAAGCTTTATAGAGCATCGCAGTGCGTATACAGTTCCGTGCGCCTACGTACGGGCGTTGCGTATATATCTATGTATACAGTTTCGATGCAGCCGCGGGCGCTCGAACGCAATTTGTTAACTGTTAAAAAACAATATTTAAAAATGAAGATATTGCAATATTTCCTACGGTAATTTGTAGAGGAGATCTCAAACTTTAATTTGGACACTTGGCAACATTGAAAATTTTAATTTTTGACCCCGATATTGGGAGGTGAAAGTGGCCATTTTCGCGTTTTCTCGCACCTAAAATCGCCGATATCTCGAAAACGGCGCATTTTAGAGAAAATTCACAAGAGACATTTTTTGTTCAAAATGGTCCAATTTACCTAAAAAAAACTTGTTCCGGGGCGAAAATTTCAATTTTTGGACTTTGTTTAAAAAAAATTTGTTTAAACAAATTCGGACCAGGTTACCCGCCCGACAACATGTTGATCCTCTTTCAGGGGCATCTCCTGGAGAAGGTTATGAAAAAAAATTCAATTAGAAAATTTTTTCCAACGATGGCGCCGATTTCGCCTTGTCTAACTAGGGAAACAGGAGTCACGCATAGAGGCAGTTCTGCAATCCGGTGCCTTAATCGTTTAAGACCAACAGCTTTTCTTAGCTTATAAATAGGTATTATTTTGAGTATTTACAAGTTACGATTTAAATCGTACTTAATTAATGTCTCATTTGAATTGAATTTATCTTTGTAAAATGAGGATCCTTAAGAGTACCTTATAAAACCAGTTAAATATTTTAAGCCTGTTTTTAATATCCTAATTAAACGGATGACTATTTATCGTCAATAAAAAAAATTCTTAAAAATGGTATTCTACATAATAAATATTAGCTCGGTCAAGGTTTAAACCAATACAAATAACATATCTGTGGTGGTGTGATCAGTACAATGTGCAAAACCATATATAAAAGTACATTTCTTTTTACACGGTCTAAACAGAACTAGTCAGAAAAGAGAAGATTTGCGTTCGGCTTTACCTATATAAAAAAGACTAGTATCTTTAATGATAAGCTAAATTTATTTTTACCTGCGAAAAATTCGATCTAACACTAATATTTCTTGTAAAAGATAGTGACATTTGTTTTAAAAATAAATTATTGGAGTCGTGCAATAATGTCTTATTGAAATATTGTGTTCTTAGAAAATTATGACTGCTATAATGTCAACGGTGTTCCTAATTTTTGACCTCTTCTTCGTCTTAGGAGCTGCAGTGTTATCAATTTATGTGTATTTTCGATATAGATATCAATACTGGAAAAAGAAAGGAGTGCCATACTTGAAGCCTACATTTCCTTACGGTAAGAATGACCGAACAATTATTTTTTCGAATATTTTCGTTAACAATTTAAGAATTAGTTATCAGCTCAGGTTAGTTATATAAAATGCAACGTCTCTCTGTCTGTCTGTCTGTCCGTTAGAGCGCTTATCTCTCGAGAACCACTTATCCTATTTACCTGTTTTTTTTTTAATTCATACATATGTTCTTTGGTCAGGTTATATAATAATAATAATAATCTATATAATATATATAGAACGCAACGTCTCTTTATCTGTCCGTTAGTGTGCTTATCATTCGAGAACCACTCATCCGATTTCCGTGTCTATTTTTAATTCTTAATTTAATATCTATCAAAAAAAATCTATAATATATATAAAACGTAACCTCTCTCTGTCTATCTGTCTGTCTGTCCATTAGTGCGCTTAGCACTTAAGAACCACCTATTTGATTTACGTGTTTTTTTTTATAAAATACAAAGGCAATAAACAGAGACGAAATGCTAATATGTAGGAAAAAAGATGGAATTTTAGCAGTAAGTTTGGCAGAAAGACTGAATAGATGGGCGGAATACTTTAACGAAACATTAAATCGAGATGAAAATGAGGAGTTGAATGGGAAATAGGAAGCAAAATTAACCGAAGGGCAGAAGGTGACAAACAAACTCTTCAAGAAGAAATAAGACAAATACTCAGAACCCAAAAAAAATAAGGCCCCGGGTGGAAATTGTATAACAGCAGAAATGATAAAAGCTGGGGGAGTAGATCTGGAAAATGAAATATGCCGGTTGGTGCCCGAAATATGGGAAACAGAAAAGATGCCAGTGGGCTGGAGAGAGTCGCTCATTTGTCCAATATAAAGGAGAAAAAACTATATGTGCTACTTAAAGACCAATGGCCTTATTGGATGTCGTGGACAAGATATTAGTGGTGACTATCAAAAACAGACTAGAAGAGAAAGCCTAGTCTATTCTGGGATACTACCAGTGTGAATTCAGGAAAAATAGATCGGTTACAGACCAGATATTTTCGATTAAGCAAATCCAAGATAATAGCTTAGAACAAAATTTGGCACTACATTTGATCTTTGTGGATTTCTGAGAAGCATATGACTCTGTAATAGAGAAGGACTCTACAAGATAATGGAAGAACTAAAAATTCCAAGTAAATTGGTTCGCATGGTGGGAATGACCCTGAATGACACAGAAAACAGAGTTTTGGTTGAGGGCAAAGTGTCAGACAAGTTTAAGGTGAAGAGAGGATTAAAACAGGAAAAACCAGTGTCGATATATCTATTTGGTACTAGAGAAGATAATCCGGGAGTCAGAAATAAAAACAAATGGAACGATATACCAACAAACCTGCCAATGCTTGGCCTATGCGGATGATGTAGTAGTGATTACAAGAGCAAAAGAGAACCTCAAAAAAGCCATAAGTAGGATAGAAGAAAGGGGAAGGATGAGAGGAAAAAACAAAATACATGGAAATTACAAATAAGAAGGATAATAAAAACAACAAAAGTTTAGATATAATAAATAACTTGGGGGGAAAAGATATATGTTTGAAAAAGTATACAAATTTAATTATCTGGAGTAACAATAACAGAGAATGGACAAGAAAGGACGGAGATCAAGAAAGAATAGCGAAAGGATAGAGATGTTTGGGGGTAATTAATCCAATATTGAAAT
The DNA here is from genome assembly GCA_019049505.1 of Pachyrhynchus sulphureomaculatus. NCBI lineage: Eukaryota > Metazoa > Arthropoda > Insecta > Coleoptera > Curculionidae > Pachyrhynchus > Pachyrhynchus sulphureomaculatus. Next base: position 11,652,787 of record CM032454.1, read on the forward strand.
CAAAGAATATATCAAGAAAAGCAAAAGAAAGAATATATACGACAGTTGTCAGACCCACGGTGACATATGGATGCGAAACGTGGAAACTGAATGCAAGAGAAAAGGAGACGTTGGAGGTGTGGGAAAAGAAAGCTTTGAGAAGAATCTACGGAGGAAGGAAAGAAGAGGGACTGTGGAGAAGAAGAACAAACTATGAATTAAAATATATACGGAACCTCTTATAAGCCAAATCATGAGAAGCCAGCGATTAAGATGGTTAGGTCACGTGGCAACGGTGAAGGAAAACAGGCAAAGCAAGCCCTAATAAGAGGAGTGGATGGAAGAAGAGGCAAGGGTAGACCTCGATCTACAATAGATCCAGACAGTAAAGCAAGATCCGGAGTTGATGGGAATCCCGTACTGGGAAAAGCTAACAGGAGACAAAAAGAAGTGGAGACAAGTATGCAACCAAGTCATGGGCCTCTAAGGCCCCTCGAGCAATATAATAATATAAACATAACGAATAAGCCGCGGGCACGGCTAGTTATGAATAAAATTGAAATGATATGCCCTACACGTAAACAGTTAGTCAGGTAATTACACTTAAAAAGGAATATTTTTTACACTTTAGCAAGCCATATCCCGTAAAATTTTACAGTCCCGCTTTATTCCTCAATTTTATATTTAACGGCGTGTTTTTTAATTTTTAGTCAAATTAAATGTGAAAAATTAAAATTAATCAATCCGACATAAACAAGAAGCCGATATTTTTAGAAGAGTATCAAAAACTAAGATAGAAATATAAAAGTCATTTTTGTTTAAAATTGTATTTTTAGGAAACAACTTGTCAAAGTGTAAATAAAAAACCTCGGCCAAGTGTAAATCAGACTTTTTTTACGGAGGTCTAAATGATCAGTGACTTCATAAAACACATCCCAAATGAGTTTTCAACAAAGCTTTTTACTATGGTAAAAACCTTGAAATTTTTGTTTTTTTTTCACATACCAGAAAAATTATTAAAGGTAGTGCACTCGTGATAATTTTCGTTCAATATACACTCTGTGGAGAATATTTTAAAGTTTTTTAAAAATTTTTGATCAGCACTTTTTGAGATGCGCAACCATTACGTTATATGTATTTTTGAAGTAGTGTTAATAGAAGCTTTCATCTGACACCCCACTCGATGACCTGGTAATTTTTTTTTTCATTTCTGATTTCACTCCCCAAAACTAATTCTTTAAGTTACAATTTAACTTTCAAAATATTAGTACCCAGTTTTAACTTTCTACGTGAAATAGTTACGGAGAAAATCGGGTGTGATAGACGGACAGAGACCGAAGTGATATTAGAAGTGTTCCGTACGGAACTCTAAAAAGACATATAAACAAAGCTGTTCATAAGACTTCTTGAAGAAGAAAAACCTTGTACTGGAGCACTCCAAGGAGGATGTTTTACAAAGGAGAATCCTTACGTATAATGGAACTTTAAAAACTTATTAATTCATTTTAAAAATCGTTGATCTGAGGAAGAAACTTTTCCCAAAGGTTTGAACACCCTTTGAGCTACTTGTAAAATAAAAACCTGCAATGAAATATGTAAATTTGAATTTATGACAATAATCCATCCTGTCATATTTTCACGCTATATAAATATTTTAGCCAAAACAACAAGATAAAATCAAAAAACCGGTCAAGTGCAAGTTGAACTTGCGCAATTAGTGTTCCGTACGTTGATTGCTTTTAAAATAAAAAATGTTATAACGGAAGTATAAAATGATCAGTGACTTCACAAAACACATCCCAAATGAGTTTTCAACAAAGTTTATTTCCAATCTTTACTGAAAATTGATGACCTTGAAATTTCTGTTTTTTTTATATAGCAGATAAATTATTACACTCGTGATAATTTTCGTTCAATCTACACCCCGTGGAGAATATTCCAGTACTCTTCGAGATAAGGCGGGTGGACAGCGATTTTTTAAAAATAATACAAAGAAAAGTGCGCTCAAGTATTACATTATATTTATATTTTTTACTCGTGTTTTCACAAGCTTTCATTTGACATCACACTCGATTACCTAGTAAAATTTATATATATATATATATATATATATATATATATATATATATATATATATATATATACATACATATATATATATATATATATATATATATATATATATATAAACTTGCGTGCATAGAAATCGGCCCATTGTAAACTTTTGACATTAACTATATTTTTTTTTAAAAAAATTATTCATCAGATCAAAAAAAGAAATATGCTGTTTGAAAGACAATTTAATATGCTTTAATGTGAGTATAAATTTACGAAAACTTATTTCGACTTCCTATGTTTAACATAGTGAAATTAATGCATTAAGCAAATTAAGCTTTTTTATTATTAACATAAAGAGGGTTATTGACAATTTAAAACTTAAAACTTAATTTTTTAATAATGGGTATGACCTCCTCTTTCCCTAATAACATCTCTCATACGATTAGGCAAAGATCTAATCAAGTTTGCTATTGTTTCTTGAGGATGTTAAACCACTCTTCTTCTACTGCAACAATAAGCTCTGCGATCGAGTTTGGGGTATGAAGTCTAGCTCGAATTCTTCGTTTTAACTCATCCCATAAATGTTCGATCGGATTTAGATCAGGACTGTATGCTGGCCACTCCATAACCCGAAAACTGACTTCTGCAATGTAATCTTGCACGATTCTTGCGGTGTGCGGCCTTGCATTGTCATGCATAAAGGTAAATTCGTCTCCAATGTAGTCGACGTAAGGTACCACATAAATTGCTAAAATCTCCTCGATATATCTAGCAGCCGTTAAACCTCTTCTTCCGTGAACACGGTCGCCCCTACGAATGAACTCAGGGTCGGTTCGCGCTCCTATAGAAATTGCACCCCAGATCATACAGGAACCACCTCCATAAGCACTCCACTCTTCAAAGCAGCAATCTGCAAATCACTCACTTGGTCTTTGGTACACTTTCCTTCTTCGGTCGCTACCATGGAGGCATATTCTGGTCTCATCTGAGAACAGAACAGATCCCCATTGTTCCAACGTCCAATTCAGATGATCCCGTGCAAAACGCAGGCGGGCTTGCCGATGAGCTGGAGTAAGTTTTGGACCAATCGCAGGTGTTTTAGGGGTCAGGTTATTTTCCTGCAGTCTTCGTCTTACTGTCCACTGACTAATAGCCACTCCTCGCACCTCACGGAGCTGTCGTTGCACTTGAACGGCATTAAGGTGACGATTTCTTAATGTTGTTGACACAATAAAGCGGTCATCACGAGCGGTTGTAAATCGCCTTCTGCCTGTTCCAGGTCGCCTATGAAAGGATCCAGTCTCCTCATAACGTTTGCACACTCTTCGAACCGCTGCGCGTGTCATATTCAATTGTCTAGCAACAGCTCGCTGACTAAGTCCATTTTCGATTAAAGCAAAAACTTGGGCGGCTTTTTGTGGTGTAGTATGCATTAAACTAACACACTTAAACACTACTGAGATTATGAAAAACGAATTAATATGCAAATTTCAGTTGCAAACGCAATAATTTTAATATTTGACAAATTTGTTATTTTCGTTACAATCACCACATAAACACGTTTCATTGGTTTACCGGTTGCTACGCATATAAACGATAAGCCTTCTTGATAAATTTATACTCACATTAAATTGTCTTTCAAACAGCATATTTCTTTTTTTGATCTGATGAATAATTTAAAAAAAAAATATAGTTAAAGTCAAAAGTTTACAGTGGGCCGATTTCTATGCACGTTAGTGTATATACATATATATATATATATATATATATATATATATATATATATATATATATATATATACATACAAACTTTATTGAAAACTCATTTGGGGTATGTTTTGTGAAGTCACTGATCATTTTATCCCCACCTAACAATGCAATGAACGTACGGAACACTAATTGCCCAAGTTCAACTTACACTTGACCGGTTATTTAATTTAATAACAATTTAATCAAGGATATCTAACGTGAAAGGTTCAGCTAATTATTATTTTTCAAACACCAACATATTCAGTTAATTAGTAATTGTAAAAATTCTAAACAATTACTTCTATCTTTATGAACTTTTACCTTATAACTCTTCACTTTAGATTTGAAACAAAAGTAAATACTAGCTAGGAATAAACCAGTAACCAAAAATTATTTTAATTGGGTAAAAATCTTGGTTAGTATACCCAATTTTGAGATCTTACATAACTCTGATTAAATGTATAAATGAATGAAAATGAATATTGTAATTAAATTAGGTAGGTAAAATGAATTTGTCATTTTTAGCAAGTTAAAATATCTTGCGTGGAGACGTAAATTAACACCTTGGGAAGTTTTTTGAACATTGAGGCAATAATATACTAATCTTATAAGCAAGAACGTAGCTATATTCAATAAGCTGGGAGCATATGAATATAAAGTGCATTTCTTTAAGAAAAACACTAAAGGCGTAGCGGAAAGGGAGGCGCTAATCGACAAACAGAGGAGCGTCAAATGAAAATCGGGGAGCGAAACATATTGACGAAAGAAGAAAAGCCGTCTTCTACTGCAACTCTAAAACCTTAAATCCCTCAAAATACACTAAACTACCCCTATCTTCAAATTTATGCCCAATTTAAATAACCGGTCAAGTGCAAGTTGAACTTGCGCAATTAGTGTTCCGTACGTTGATTGCTTTTCAATTAAAAAATTTTGTTACAGAAGTATGAAATGATCAGTGACTTCACGAAACACACCCCCAATGAGTTTTCAACAAAGTTTGTTTCCAATCTTTACTGAAATCTGATGACCTTGAAATTTTTGTTTTTTTTATATACCAGATAAATTATTAAAGGTAATGCACTCGTGATAATTTTCGTTCAATCTACACCCCGTGGAGAATATTCCAGAATTTTTTTTAAATTTTTTGATAAGTACTTTTCGAGATAAGGCGGGTGGACAGCGATTTTTCTCGATTTTTTAAAAATAATTCAAAGAAAAGTGCGCGCAATTATTACATTATATATATATATATATATATATATATATATATATATATATATATATATATATATATATATATTTTTTACTCGTGTTTTCACAAGCTTTCATTTGACACCACACTCGATTACCTAGTAAAAAAATTTTGTTTTCACTTCCGATTTCACCCCCCAAAACTAACCCCTTAAGTCAAAATTTAACTTTCAAAACTACATGGCTCTGATGAGGCCATCAATTCCTATATTATTACCAAATTTCAACTCTCTATGACAAATAGTTTCGGAGAAAATCGGGTGTGACAGACGGACAGACAGACAGACAAACAGACAGACACCGAAGTGATCTTATAAGTGTTCCATACGGAACACTAAAAATGTTGTAACGGAAGTATATAATGATCAGTGACTTCACAAAACACACCCCAAATGAGTTTTCAAAAAAGTTTATTTCCAGTCTTTACTGAAAATTGATAACCTTGAAATTTCTGTTTTTTTATATACCAGATAAATTATTACAAGTAATGCACTCGTGATATTTTCGTTCAATCTACACCCCGTGGAGAATATTCCAGAATTTTTTCAAAATTTTTTGATAGGTACTTTTCGAAATAAGGCGGGTGGACAGCGATTTTTCGCGATTTTTTAAAAATAATACAAAGAAAAGTGCGCGCAAGTATAACATTATATATATTTTTTTACTCGTGTTTTCACAAGCTTTCATTTGACACCACACTCGATTACCTAGTAAAAAAATTTTTTTTTCACTTCCGATTTCACCCCCAAAACTAACCCCTTAAGTAAAAAATTTGACTTTCAAAACTACATGGCTCTGATGAGGCCATCAATTCCTATATTATTACCAAATTTCAACGTTCTTAAGTCAAATAGTTTCGGAGAACATCGGGTGTGACAGACGGACAGACGCCGAAGTGATCTTATAAGTGTTCCGTACGGAACACTAAAAATGACGAGTCCCAGTATTTTTCGCGAACGTTAGTACCTAATTGTTAATCAAATTTATGCAGTATATGAGGGTCGTTTTAAAAATTCTTGGCGTAACAAAGAAAACGCAAAATTAAAAACATTTTTCTCATTTTTAGTGTTCCGTACGGAACACTTATAAGATCACTTCGGTGTCTGTCTGTCTGTCTGTCTGTCTGTCTGTTTGTCTGTCACACCCGATTTTCTCGGAAACTATTTGACATAGAAAGGTGAAATTTGGTAATAATATAGGAATTGATGGCCTCATCAGAGCCATGTAGTTTTAAGAATTAAATTTTGGGGTTAGTTTTGGGGGGTGAAGTCGGAAGTGAAAAAAAAAATTTTTTACTAGGTCATCGAGTGTGGTGTCAAATGAAAGCTTGTGAAAACACGAGTAAAAAATATATATATAATATTATACTTGCGCGCACTTTTCTTTGTATTATTTTTAAAAATTCGCGAAAAAATCGCTGTCCCGGGCCTTATCTCGAAAAGTACTTATCAAAAAATTTCGAAAAAATTCTGGAATATTCTCCACGGGGTGTAGATTGAACGAAAATTATCATTTGTATGGTATATAAAAAAACAAAAATTTCAAGGTCATCAGATTTCAGTAAAGATTGGAAACAAACTTTGTTGAAAACTCATTTGGGGTGTGTTTTGTGAAGTCACTGATCATTTTATGCCACCGTAACATAAATTTTGACTTAAGAGGTTCGTTTTGAGGGGTGAAATCGGAAGTGAAAAAAAAATTTTTTTTACTAGGTCATCGAGTGTGGTGTCAAATGAAAGCTTGTGAAAACACGAGTAAATATATATATATATATATATATATATATATATATATATATATATATAATGTAATACTTGCGCACACTTTTCTTCGTATTACTTTTAAAAAATCGCTGTCCCCTACCTTATCTCGAAAAATATTGATCAAAAAATTTTGAAAAAATCCTGGAATATTCTCCACGGGGTATAGATTGAACGAAAATTATCACGAGTGCATTACCTTTAATAATTTATTTGGTATATAAAAAAAAACAAAATTTCAAGGTCACCAGTTTTCAGTAAAGATTGGAAACAAACTTTGTTGAAAACTCATTTGGGGTGTGTTTTATGAAGTCACTGATCATTTTATACCACCCTAACAAAAGTTTTTATTTTAAAAACAATCAACGTACGGAACACTAATTGTGCAAGTTCAACTTGCACTTGACCGGTTTTTTTACATAGTTACCTTGCATTTAGTTCCACAACTTTCCCACTTTTTAATATCATTATTATAATAAGATTTATCGAACGTCGTAAAATTCATCATTCGAAGTAAATTTTCGTCCAGCCACCTAACGGCGGATTTACGGTGACAGTGTAAATCTCTAGACTGGTGGTTTAAAACAGATCAAGAAGACTGGTGAACTGCCCGTCTCTATCAGGGATCCATGTTAACTAGTCAATAAGCTGAGTTAAGCCATAACTAATCAAGAATGATTCAGCTTCACAACCTTGTTCGCCGGTAGTATTTGAATACTTAAGCCAGTTGATCTTGTGGACATTAAAGTCGTCCAGAATGGCAATTTCGGCATTTGGATAGTTAATCTAAAAATGATTGATGGTGCTTCCAAAAGAAGCGAAAAGTGTTCTAAAGTTAGTATTACTTGGTAGTCGATAGAGGCTCCAGATAAACCTTGAGGTTTGTTGAGTTGTTCTTTAATAACACAACATCGAAGTTTCGGGGCTCCAGAGCCTCCTCTCGTTGGTAAGAGAGGTCGCTTCTGATAAAAAGACATATTCCAAAGTTACACCTAAACCGAGATAAACCGAGAATAGAAGTCGTACCCAGGATAGAGAAAGTTGACTGTGCTAGTCGATAAACTGACCTTGGTTTCACAGAAAGCGAGTACATGAGGTTTATTTGATTGCAGGTGTTGGTGCACTGAATTTATGTTCGAGTTTAAATCTGCCTTTTAAATCTATATTAAAGTTGCGATCTCTGCATGTTGACGCCCCTGAATAAGCCACCACGCGGAGATCCAAACGGGGGGCTATTTTACCTCCGAAATTTCTTGTATCCAGGTGCCTCATCATGCGATTTGGTCCCACAGTCCGGGGACATCGGCACAGCTACGAAACGTTAAGCAACTTCACGCAGCCTAAGCGGATGTGACGGTATCACACCGGGCGAGGCTTGGTGGGATCTGGGCATCTATCATCTAAGTTGTTCTTTTAGTCGCTTTCTGCTACAGGCGGAACGTAGCGGAGAAGATATTCTATCCCGTTCCCCCACAGGGACCCTCGATTATTGGATCAAATTTTTGTTAACTGGAAATTCAAGTTAAAATCCCTATTAGCTGCTTTGTACTCATTCCTCTTAGCCCAATTGACAACGAACTATACTGTTAATCAATTATTTTCTGTTTCACTTGACAAATAAGCAATAATTCGTTACGTTATTACAGCTGAAAATTAATGAGAAGAACGACCTGAAACAAAGTTTAATTATTTATATCTTTAAATAAGCGTTAAGATAATAGCGTATTAGGTGCTCAATAACTATTAATTTTCACATGTTCTAGGAAACAACCCATTTTTAATCCCTAAATCTCCAACTACTGGAGGAGAAGTCAAATTGTGGCATGATGAACTGAAAAAGAGAGGTCACAAATTTGGAGGAGTATATTCCTATACTCGACCGATCTTGGTACTAACTGATCCAGAATATATTAAGGATATCTATTCAAGGGTAAAATTAAATTACTTTCTTTCTAAGATATAAGACTTTATCTTCTCTCATGCTTATGAGGTTAAGCTATTTGCCTGCTTTCTTTGTAAGCTTCTTAGTTATAGTTATTATTAATATACAAGGGTGGATTGAAAAAAAAAACAAGTTGTAAAAACAAAATTATTTTTTCAACGTAATCTATATTGAACCCAATAAATTTGCTCCAGAGAGATTTCAGTTTGTGTATTTCTTTAGAAAAAAAAGTGTTTTGGAATGTATATAGAACTCGTCTGCAGCACAGATAACCATTTCATTCGACGAAAATGTACTTCCCTTATTCCAGTTTATGAGGTTAGCAAATAAAAAGTCACTTATGGTCAAATCTGGGGCATAGGGTGGATGGAGATTTATTTGAAGCTCAGCTCGCATACTTTTGCCAATGCAATTGCCGCACAGTGAGCAAGGATGCGATATTTCGTTCAAAATTGTCTAGAGCCTTCAATTATAAACGAAATCAGACACATTTTTTTTAAAATGCTCATCAAACGTAAGGAAGCCGATTTACAAAACATAATCTCAACATTTTTTAAAATTACAAAAAGCAACACGGAATTGAGAGGTCAAATTTCAAAATTCACGTGATTTCAAGTTTAGGCGTTCAAAATTAGTTCCTCGGGGGCTTCTGGGGTTGCTAAATCTATTTTCGGGGTCTTTCTGATCATATGCACCCTTTTAAGAGGTGAAAACGGGGGTTCGGAGGGGGAGAAATTACAATATTCGCCAGAATTAGAGTTTCTCGTTCGAAACTGGTTTCTTGGAAGTTTCTGGAGTCGCCGAATCTATCTTTGGTGTCATTTTGATCATATGGACCCTTTCGAGGAGTGAAAATGGGGGTTGACGGGGGAGAAATTACGCTTTTCACATGAATCACTTTTTTTTATAAAAAATATCTTTGGAAAATCGGTCAGAATAGATTTCCTGTACAGTAGCGATTTCTTCCTTTAATGATTAGAAACAAAATGTCGGAGTAAGTTTTTTTCGACATTTATGAAACGTATTGTTGTGTCAAGTGAACCGTGAAGTGAACGTGTTACTTTTCTTTCCTAAAACCGCTGAATACATAAAAAAAAATCACTATCAATGCGTATAATAAGGACTGCAAGAACGAGAGTACATGATCGTATCAATTTTTGCTATTAAAATAAATTAAATTGATTATTTAAATCAATTTAAAAAAAATTAATAAATATATAAAATTGGAAAATATAATTTTATAAAATTTCAGAAAATCTTATAAAAATTTTTATAATTACATGAAAGTTTTTGGTTGATATTGAAATAACTTAATAAAATTTAAACAAATTTTATATAATGAATAAATTATTCACGTTTTTTTTTTTAATAAATTATATACAATTTTTATACAATTGAGTTCGGAGAATTTTTCCCTGGTATCGTGATGGAATTGATGTAAAACTCAAACAACGAATCGAAATTTCATTGTTTTATTTTATATTCCTTATTTTATTCTTCAGTATTAACATTAATTTCTCCCCCTCCAAACCCCATTTTCACCCCTCAAAAGAGTGCATATGATCAAAACGGCCCCGAAAATGAATTCAGCTACCCCAGAAATCCCCGAGGAACTGATTTTAAACGCGAAACTCTAATTCAGGTGAATACTGTAATTTCTTTCCCCCCTCCAACCCTAATTTTTACCCCTCAAAAGAATTCATATGATCAAAATTGCCCCGATATTTCACTTCTCGATTCTGTACTGCTTTTTGCAATTTTAAAAAAGTTTTGAGGTTATGTTTTGCAAATCGGCTTTCTTACGTTTGTCCGGAATTCGCTTACGAGTATTTAAAGAAAAAATGTCTGATTTCATTAATAATTGAGGGCTCTAGACAATTTTGAACGAAAAATCAGATTCTTGACCCACGGTGCGCCGATGTGTGAGCAGACGTGTTGTCCTGAAGAAGGAGGATTTTGTTGCTCTCTAATTTTGGTCGCTTATGTTTCAACTCACTATGCAAACGATCCAATAACGTTGCGTAATAACAGCCCGTCACTATTTTACCCCTTTCTAAATATTCAATAATGATGATACGTTGTGATTTCCAAAAAACAGATTCTATTCCCTCCGATAAAACTGTTTTCGCTTTTTTCGGTACACTTTCATTTCACCTTCGCCAACCCACTGTTTTGACAGCCGTTTTGAGTCAGGAGTGTAACGGTGGATCCATGTTTCGTCTACAGTCACCGAACGACGCGACGCCAGGATTCCTATCGATTACGATGCACCTTCCCAAACACGATTTTGAAATTTCCGTCCTGTTGCAATTTTGGTCTGGATTCAACAAAACCAGCACCCATCACAGAGTTAGCTTTTTCATTTTTAGAACTTCATGCAGGATATTATGTACCCGTTCGTATGAGATATGTACCATTTTAGCAATCTTACGAAGCTTAATGCGACAATCTTTCATGAATTTTATCGCCTATTTCTTCAGAAGAAACCTTAATCAGGCGTCCTGAACGTACATCATCTGCAGTACTCGTACTTCTTCTTCTTCGAGTGCCACTCCTATCGGAGATTAGAAATCATCACAGCTACTCTCATTTTATTTGCTGCTCTTCTAAACAGTTCAATTGAGCTGCAGCCAAACCAGTCGCGCAAGTTACGCAACCACGATATTCTTCTTCGTCCAACATTTCTCTTCCCTTTAATTTTGCCTTGCATAATATTCCGCAACAGGGAATACCTTTCTCCCCCTCAACACATGTCCCAAATATTCCAGCTTCCTTTTTTTAATAGTGTTCATTAGTTCTAGAGCTTTGTTTAGTCTTTGGAGAATCTCGTTATTGGTTACCCTATCAATCCATGACACTTTCAGAATGCGCCGATAACACCACATCTCAAAAGCTTCAATACTTTTAGTATTGTTCTGCCTCAAAGTCCATGGTTCCACTCCATAAAAAAGCGTTGAGAAGACATAACAATGCAACATTCGTAACCGCAGTACCAGGCTCAGATCTCGATTGCAGAAGAGTTTTCTCATTCTCTTAAAGCTTGATCTTGATATCTCTATTCGGATTTTAATCTCCTTTGTCTGATCTGTGTTCTCGTTCAGCCATGTTCCAAAGTATTTGTAGCAATTGACTTTCTCAACATTTATGTTATTAACCAGAAGACGATCCTGGTTATTTTGAGATTTTGCTATCACCATAAATTTTGTTTTCTTTAGATTTATCTTTAGACCAAATTTATTGCAGCTCTTATTTAACCGCTCAACAAGATGTTGTAAGTCTTCTAAACTTTCTGCTAGCAGAACTGTGTCATCGGCGTATCTTACATTATTCAGGGTTTCACCATTTACCGTTATATCTTCGTCTGCCTCAGACAGAGCTTCCTGACATACACTCTCGCTATAGATATTAAACAAAAGGGGTGACAGTATGCAGCCCTGACGTACTCCCCGGCGGATCTCTATCTCTTCCGTAATCATGTTCTCCACTTTTACCCTCGCTGTCTGGTTCCAGTATAGATTGCATATGATGCAGATATCTAGATCATCGATATTTTTATTTTTGAGGATTCTCTTTAATTGATCATGTCGAACTTTATGGAATGCCTTTTCAAAGTCAATAAAGCAAACGTACAGCTCCTGATTCATGTTCATGCATCTCTGTGACAACATGTTTATCGCAAACAGGGCCTCGCGTGTGCCCATTCCTTTTTTGAATCTCATTTGGGTCTCACTGATATCCATTTCAAGCTTTTTGTAGATCTGCTTGTGTATTATCTTTAGAAAAAGCTTTAAGGTATGACTCATAAGAGATATAGTCCGATGGTCACTATATTCTCTAGCGTTTGCTTTTTTCGGGATTGCCACAAAAGTGGATTGAAGCCAATCCTTGGGTATTATACCTTTTATATATTAAGTTAAGTTAAACAGTTTTAGGAGAATTGAGATTGAATCGTTATTCATCAGTTTTAACAGCTCTACCGGTATATCATCAGGTTCGGCTGCTTTACCCTTCTTTGCATGTTTTAGGGCGTACTCTAATTCCTCTCTCATTATATCCGGGCCAGTACTCGTACGGTTCCGCTTAAATTCATTTATATAGTAATAAAAGCACTTAAGTCTTGGTGCAGAATCCTCATGAACCTCTTCCAGATTAGTTTTTATCTGGGCCGCAGACCACTTTTTAAATAAAAATGTTTGATCACTCCGCGATACTCAGCAGTGGCCATTTTTACTGAACGTGTAACACTAACAAGTGCACGTCGCATCTGCTTGAAACTTTGAACAACCGTTACACGAATCAGAGTTACCAACAGTTTTGCCCCTTAACAATATTTCCTTCCATTTCGCAGAAATTTACCAGACTTATCAATCCACCCTGGTATGTTCCCAGAAAGAATTTGGGATCGTTAAATTCGCTTTTAAATATGTAAAAAAAAATTTTATTAATTTATTTTTTTTTATGGATATATGTATTTTTAAAGTATTTCCAACACTTTTTGTTATAATTTGGAAAAACTACGAAGATGTATATCATGTCAGGGTGTATCGTGGCATAGATATTAGTTTTCCGCACAATATGCATTTTTTTAGTCAAGGTAAGTGTAGGTCTGCTCTAAAATGTCAATGAAAAAATTCATAATTATTCAATATTGCGAGTTTATTGGTTCTTACAAAACAAACGAGTTCTAGTGTCTAAACTTAACTAAAGAGTGACTTTGGATGTTGAAGCGTGGCACTTCATGTCCTCAGCATACTTTTCATAAGATGGTACGTAATTACCGAGTGCTAATCGCAAGCATGATGACATATGTTCGTCAGTTAGTCGATTGCGATATTTTGACTTAATTATCTTCATTTTAGAAAATGCAGACTCGCACAAGTAAGTTAACCCAAACATTGCCGTCAGTTGAAGGGCGATTTGCCTTAGATTCGGATATTTATCTTCAGATATAAAACACCAGAATTTTGTATCAGATGCTGTGGCTTTGAGATGTATATCTGATATAATCTGCACTAACTCATTTTCAACAGAACATGAGTCCATGTTAAACTGACTTGCTATTTCAGTAGCTAATTCCTCAATGCTTTTACACGAAAAAGGATCACTAATAAATGATGCGATATTTGCCAATTTACTGAAATCATAAAAACGTATTTCGAATTGGCCCAAAATATTTGATAATTCTGCCTCATAAATATCATAATTCAACTGAGGAATCCTTGCTTTAGAAGACGGAAAATTTTTCAGATCCTTTCTTTTCAGTTGATCTATCATAAGTTGCAATTTACTTTTGAATGCGTTTATTACGCTAATCATCTCAATAATAGTTTTTCCTTTACCTTGAAGCTCCAAATTAATGGTGTTTAAATGCATTGTGATGTCTGTCAAAAATGCCAAATCAGTCAGCCATTTTCCGTTTTTCAGCATCTGAGTGTCATCACCTCTTTCGTCAAGAAAAGCTGTTATTTCGGGCAATAATTCTTGAAACCTTTCTAGGAATTTTCCGTGACTCAACCACCTGACATCTGTGTGAAGAACTAAATCAGTGTGTTCAGCTGACTCACTATCTTCCAACTGCAATTTAAAGAGCCGTCGTTGCAAGCTACGTACACGGATAGAATTCACAATTTTTATTGCAATGCCCATAATCTCCTCCATGTTTAGAACTTTGGAACACAAAACTTGTTGATGTATAATGCAATGGAAGGAGAAAAATGAAGGGAAATCATCATTAGCTCGACACAATGCCACAAAACCGTTTTCGTTTCCAGTCATTGCTGGTGCTCCATCGGTTGTAATGCACACTAGTTTATATATTGGTAGCCTCTAGTTTGTTACAAAATTGAAGAAAACGTCATATATATCTTCGCCATGGGTCTTTCCTTTCACAGGAATCATTGTCAAAAACTCTTCCTTAGCCGACATGTCATTGAATACCATTCGAATAAAAATACACAGCTGGGCAGTGTCTGTCATATCGGTGGATTCGCCGAACTGTAAAGAAAAGTATGTGCATTCCATGATATCATGTTTTAGTTTATCTGCCATGTCCTGACTCATGACTTCAACACGCCTTGTGACAGTCGGACGAGATAACTGAAGTTCTCCAATAGCAGACATAATCTCTGTTTTATTTTTAAAATCTCCAAATAAAGTCTCACCCGCTTCAATAAATGCTTCCTTCACAACCAATCCACCATCAAATGGTTTCTTGTGTTTCGTCAATATATGAGATATTTTAAATGACGCTATCGTTGCAGCTTTTCATTGTTTGGCTGGTCTTGTGAACATGGTTTGTTCTTTTTTCAAACAAGTTATCAAATCACGTACTTTTCGTTTTCTTAATTCACTCTGTGACGGAAAATCCTTTTCATAGTTTTTATGAACCGTTTTATGATGCCTCTCTAAGTTCCCACGCTTAGGTATTGCAACTGACGCATGGCTAATGAGACAAATGCACTTATCCTTTACCATACAAAAGAAAAATTCTTCCTCCCAATCGTTATTAAAATGATAAGATTTACTTTTCTTCGCCGCACTCATTTTGGACTATTTATTAATAAACTTTGTATCGATGTATCGCCTTCAAGTTACAACTCAGACTGACTCCTATTCCTGCAGGCGCAACATTTATATCGGTGCGAGCGAAGTCTCGAATGTTCCCGTCAAACACGCCGCCCGAAGTTTCTAGAAAAATCGGCAGGAATCAAAAACGCGGCTTTTCTTTGACGAGTACCGCGCGTTCCTTTGATAAAGCCGCCTTTTGCTGCTAGCAGGGGGTTATTATGATAAAAGAAAGTGATGAAGGGGTTATTCTGGCCTAATTGTGGATCGAGCAAATTTTAGTAGTCCGTTGACGAGATATCATCCGTAACTTTTAAAAGAGCTGTGGCATAGCTGTAATTTTGACCAATGCCCAACTGGAGTGGCAGCAGTAAGTCATAGAGCTGACAATACTCACGAATCCATCTCTCCAAAACTCTTTCCAAGGACTTAAGCTCAGCAGGGACTGGAACTTTTGGTATCTGAAATAATACGGAGCTTTCCCATATTTTAAGAAACGTGTTAGTTTCGATTCATGGATTCACTAGGCATGCAATAAACGGCAGGCTATATGGGCAACATAGGCAGAGCACAGCTAGCGCAATCCCATCAGTACCAACCGCCTGTAATGTAATGTAATGTGTAGAGGGGAGTGTGGCCCAGAATGGCCCTTTGCACTGCGACCATCATTGATCTATTGTGCTTCCCCTTATCCCTCACGGGTTTAATACATCCAGAAACAGGACCAGCTCCTTCAATGGGAGCGTTAGCAGATCCTGTTCACCCAGCATATAGGCATGTAGTATCCTATGTCTCCTATGTCCCAATGCCGCACATTTGGTAATCAAGTGTTCCATAGACTCCTCTTCTTCACCGTAGAATCTGCAAGTATACGTGGTTGACAGTCCTATTCTGTATAGATGCTTATTGCAGGTATGGTGGCCTGTGAGTGCCCCCGCCAGTAATCTTAGGCTTTTCCTATCCATTTTTAGGGCGAGATCTGCCCTCCTTGCATCAAAGCTCAGAAACTTTTTAGAATGTTCCAGACCGTTAGTGTCGTTCCAATGTTTCTCTACTATGGATTTTGTCCATTTCGTCATCTCCTCTTTAAGGAGACCCCTGCTGAATCCAAAGGATGGAGATGATCCCCTCAGCCCCTTTTTTTGCATAGATGTCTGCCATCTCATTTCCTCTATGCCCCTCTTTTCCTGGAACCCAGATCAGAGTAATCTGATTTTGAATTGCCAAGTCATTAAGCATGTTATGACATTCCAGTACTAGCCTGGACGTGAATGTACAGCTATTCAGGGCCTTTAAGACTGATTGGCTGTCCGAGAGTATTTTAATACTTACTCCCATGTATCCCCTTTCGGATAGGATCCCTACAGCTTCCAATATTGCGTATAGTTCCGCCTGGAATATTGTGTTGTCCTTGCTCAATGTTATTGCTCTGTGTGCTCTAGGCCCCACTATTCCTGCTCCCACCCCTTGGAGCGTTTTGGATCCGTCCGTGTACCACTTTTGTGAGCCATCCTGTAACCACCTTGGGTTTGCGCACCACTCTCTCCTTGTCGGGAAGTAGACCCTATACTTCCTAACGAAGCACTGCATAGGATCAATGGTGTCATAGAGCTGACAATACTCACGAATCCATCTCTCCAAAACTCTTTCCAAGGACTTAAGCTCAGCAGGGACTGGAACTTTTGGTATCTGAAATAAGACGGAGCTTTCCTACATTTTAAGAAACGTGGTAGTTTCGATTCATGGGTTCACTAGGCGTGCAATAAACGGCAGGCTATATGGGCAACATAGGCAGAGCACAGCTAGAGCAATCCTATCAGTATCAACAGCCTGTAAGTTAACAGAAAGGAGCCGAGTGGTTTCATTATTAGTGACAAGTCTAAATCGAAACGATCAGACACCCTACCCTGGTTTTTGTTGTGTAAACAGTAATTTATGGTGTTCGAATCTGGTGCTGTAAAAGAGTTAACAAAAAATGAGTAATTTCCATTTTATCAAGTTATCGGCAGGATGTACCCGTTTACACTATGATGTACAGTTTAATTATTTTGTTCTATTTTATTCTTAGGATTTTCAATATTTTACCGATCGTGGCATGTACGTTAACGAAAAACATGATCCTCTTGGAACAAATCTTTTAAACATAAGAGCAGCAGGATGGAAGCCTTTGAGACAAAAATTCACACCTACATTTACATCTGGTAAAATGAAAATTATGTTTGATACAGTTGTAGGATCTAGTAAAAATATGATTGAATTTTTGGAAAAATGTGATAAAATGGGTGACGATATTGACATAAGAGAGGTCAGTATATTGTTATCGATAGAGATAAGATTTGTATCTAGCCCAATTTTGAAATATTTTTCTCATTTTCAGGTTTTAGCTTCTTTTACCACCGATGTAATAGGTTCAGTAGCTTTCGGAGTCGATTGCAATAGCTTTACGGACTCTCATGCAGAATTTAGAAGTCAGGGACGGCAAATATTCAAGTTCACAATAAAAAAGTTTCTGAAAGCAATTCTTATAAAAACTTTCCCTGAACTCAGTAATAAATTTGGATTAACTAGTAAGAACAACAAAATATTCCTATATTTATTTAAGTACCCACCTAACTACAGGACATAAAACATGATTTTAACAACAAAATTACTTAATGACTTTGTTAACTAACACTAATTATGATTTTGTAAAGATTTACAAATGTGTTATCGCGATTTCGTAGTAAAACTACGCTTAACTAAGACTTAGATAAGCGTTTGAAAATGTAGTTGTACTACGAAATTGCTATAACGTATTTGTAAATCTTTACAAAAAAAATATATTTAGTGTCAGTTAACAAAGTAATTAAGTAATTTTATTGTTAAAATATACTGCCACAAAGTAACAGATCTATCCACCAACTATTTAAACATGATCTTTCTTTAATATTTAGAGTAAACTTTTATCAAAAACATTTATACTCTTTAAATATAGAACTCTTTAAGTTTTGAAGGGTATGTAATTTAATTTTTAATTATTTAGTGTTCCATACGGAACACTTGTAAGATTCGGTGTCCGTCCGTCCGTCCGTCTGTCACACCCGATTTTCTCCGAAACTATTTGACATAGAAAATTGAAAGGGTCTAGGCGGTTAAGATGGTGAAAAATGCCCCCAGCGCTTTTGAAAAACAAAAAATATCTTCATGTAGAACATAAAAAAATATGACTCCTGAAATTTTCTGCCCTCTAGACCAGGGGTGCTCAAACTTGAACTGCTGGCGATCTACCTCAATATTGTTAGACTACGATCGATCGACTCTGAGAGGCTGCAAGTAAGTGTGATGCAAGATTGTCGTCTAGGTAGGGTGTATCGTGGCACAGATATTAGTTTTCCGCACAATATGCATTTTTTTAGTCAAAGTAAGTGTAGGTCTGCTCTAAAATGTCAATGAAAAAACTTATAATTATTCAAAATTGCGAGTTTATTGGTTCTTACAAAACAAACGAGTTCTAGTGTCTAAACTTAACTAAAGAGTGACTTTGGATGTTGAAGCGTGGCACTGCATGTCCTCAGCATACTTTTCATAAGATGGTACGTAATTACCGAGCGCTAATCGCAAGCATGATGACACTTGTTCGTCAGTTAGTCGATTGCGATATTTTGACCTAATTATCTTCATTTCAGAAAATGCAGACTCGCACAAGTAAGTTGACCCAAACATTGCCGTCAGTTGAAGGGCGATTTGCCTTAGATTCGGATATTTATCTTCAGATATAAAACACCAGAATTTTGTATCAGATGCTGTGGCTTTGAGATGTATATCTGATATAATCTGCACTAACTCATCTTCAACAGAACATGAGTCTATGTTAAACTGACTTGCTATTTCAGTAGCTAATTCCTCAATGTTTTTACACGAAAAAGGATAACACATAAACGATGCGATATTTGCCAATTTACTGAAATCATAAAAAACGTATTTCGAATTGGCCCAAAATATTTGATAATTCTGCCTCATAAATATCATAATTCAACTGAGGAATCCTTGCTTTCAAAGACGGAAAATTTTTCAGATCCTTTCTTTTCAGTTGATCTATCATAAGTTGCAATTTACTTTTGAATGCGTTTATTGCGCTAATCATCTCAATAATAGTTTTTCCTTTACCTTGAAGCTCCAAATTCATAGTGTTTAAATGCATTGTGATGTCTATCAAAAATGCCAAATCAGTCAGCAATTTTCCGTTTTTCAGCATCTGAGTGTCATCACCCCTTTCGTCCAGAAAAGCTGTTATTTTGGGCAATAATTCTTGAAATCTTTCTAGGAATTTTCCGCGACTCAACCACCTGACGTCCGTGTGAAGAACTAAATCAGTGTGTTCAGCTGACTCACTATCTTCCAACTGCAATTTAAAGAGCCGTCGTTGCAAGCTACGTGCACGGATAGAATGCACAAATTTTATTGCAATGCCCATAATCTCCTCCATGTTTAGAACTTTTGAACACAAAACTTGTTGATGTATAATGCAATGGAAGGAGAAAAATGAAGGGAAATCATCATTAGCTCGACACAATGCCACAAAAACGTTTTTGTTTCCAGTCATTGCTGGTGCTCCATCGGTTGTAATGCACACTAGTTTATATATTGGTAGCTTGTAGTTTGTTACAAAATTGAAGAAAACGTCATATATATCTTCGCCACGGGTCTTTCCTTTCAGAGGAATCATTGTCAAAAATTCTTCCTTAGCCGACATGTCATTAAATACCATTCGAATAAAAATACACAACTGGACAGTGTGTGTCATATCGGTGGATTCGTCGAACTGTAAAGAAAAGTATGTACATTCCATGATATCATGTTTTAGTTTATCTGCCATGTCCTGACTCATGACTTCAACACGCCTTGTGACAGTCGGACGAGATAACTGAAGTTCTCTAATAGCAGACATAATCTCTGTTTTATTTTTAAAATCTCCAAATAAAGTCTCACCCGGTTCAATAAATGCTTCCTTCATAACCAATCCATCATCAAATGGTTTCTTGTGTTTCGCCAATATATGAGATATTTTAAATGACGCTATCGTTGCAACTTTTGATTGTTTGGCTGGTCTTGTGAACATGGTTTGTTCTTTTTTCAAACAAGTTATCAAATCACGTACTTTTCGTTTTCTTAATTCACTCTATGACGGAAAATCCTTGACATAGTTTTTATGAACCGTTTTATGATGCCTCTCTAAGTTCCCACGATTAGGTATTGCAACTGACGCACGGCAAATGAGACAAATGCACTTATCCTTTACCATACAAAAGAAAAATTCTTCCTCCCAATCGTTATTAAAATGATAAGTTTTACTTTTCTTCGCCGCACTCATTTTGGACTATTTATTAATAAACTTTGTATCGATGTATCGCCTTCAAGTTACAACTCAGACTGACTCCTATTCCTGCAGGCGCAACATTTATATCGGCGCGAACGAAGTCTCGAATGTTCCCGTCAAACACGCCGCCCGAAGTTTCTAGAAAAATCGGCGGGAATCAAAAACGCGGCTTTTCTTCGACAAGTACCGCGCGTTCCTTTGAGAAAGCCGCCTTTTGCCGCTAGCAGGGGGTTATTACGTTAAAAGAAAGTGATAAGGGGGTTATTCTGGCCTAATTGTGGATCGAAAAAATTTTAGTAGTTTATTCATTACATTTTGTTTTAGTTACCTAAAACAAAATCTGTGAATAGTTCTATATCGGAATTTTTTTCTCGAGATCGACTCAAAAAGCACTCGCGATCGACTTGTCGATCGCGATCGACCGTTTGAGCACCCCTGCTCTAGCCCTTCCCATAACCTCAAAAATCTATAAAACGTAATTTTCGGTTTTTTGGCGATATCTCCGGTTCTATTCATCATAGAAACCTCTTTTTTTTCAAATTGTAGGATTTTTTATTGCCTACATGTTATTTTTTAAAAAAAATTTTGGCGCGAAATTCAAATTGTTTTGAGCGTTTTAAATTCTTAAAATTGAATTTAAAAAAAACTAGGACTTACTCAGGCCAAAAAAAAATATATATTGTGTATTTTATGTCAAACTATGCCTGTGAATTTTTTCAGATTTTTAGAAGTGCGGGAAAATGGTTACAAACGCGAAAAACCGCTTTTTTTGTCGTTTTTCCGCATTTTTACCTACTTTTAGGGCACAGAATTTCGTTGTAGGGTTTCTACGATGAATAGAACCTGAGATATCGCCAAAAAACCGAAAATCACGTTTTATAGATTTTTGAGGTTATGGGAAGGTCTAGAGGGCTGAAAATTTTAGGAAAGTCATATTTTTTTATGTTCTAGATGAGGATATTTTTTGTTTTTCAAAAGCGCTGGGGGCATTTTTCACCATCTTAACCGCCTAGACCCTTTGGTACTAATATAGGAACTGATGACCTCATCAGAGCCGAGTAGTTTTGAAAGTTAAATTTTGACTTAAGGGGTTAGTTTTTGGGGGGGTGACATCGAAAGTGAAAAATAATTTTTTTTACTAGGTCATCGAATGTGGTGTCAATTGAAAGCTTATAAAAACACGAGTTCAAAAATATATATAATGTAATACTTGCGCTTTCCCCCCCTTATCTCTCGAAAAGTATTAATCAAAAAATTTTGAAAGAATTCGGGAATATTCTCCACAGGGTGTAGATTGAACGAAAATTATCCCGACTGCATTACCTTTAATAATTTATCTGGTATATATTCCTAACAATTTTTTTTTATTTTAAAAGCAATCAACGCACGGAACACTAATTGCCCAAGTTCAACTTACACTTGACCGGTGATTTAATTTAATAACAATTTAATCAAGGATATTTAACGTGAAAGGTTCAGCTATTATTATTCAGTTAGTTACGATAAGCAAATATGTAAAAATTCTAAACAATTTCTTCTATCTTTATGAACTTTTACCTTATAACTCTTCACTATAGATTTGAAACAAAAGTAAATACTAGCGAGGAATAAACCAGTAATCAAAGTTATTTTAATTGGATAAAAATCATGGTCAATATACCCAATTACATAATTCTGGTTAAATGTATACCTGAAAATTGTAATTAAATTAGCTAAGTAAAATGAATTTCTGTCATTTTTAGCAAGTTAAAATATTTTGGGTGTAGACGTAAATTATACAACTTGGGAACTTGAGGCAATAATATACTAATCTTATAAGTAGGAACGTAGCTATTTTCAATAAGCTGGGAGCATATGAATATAAAGTGCATTTTTTTAAGAAAAACGCTAAAGGCGTAGCGGACAGGGAGACGCCAATCGACAAACAGGGGAGCGTCAAATGAAAATCGGAGAGCAAAACATATTGACGAAAGAAGAAAAACCTTCTTCTATTGCAACTCTAAAACCTTAAATTCCTCAAAACACACTAAACTACCTAATTTACACCAAATTTAAAAAATGATGCCGGAGGCGGAAGAGATTTTTTTATAAAAGGATCCCTTCCTACAATGTAACACAAAAAACTCAATTTAAAAATTAATGAGCAGGTGTGAATAATTATCACAAAAAATATCCCTTTCTAAGGGGAAAATTTCTTGCATTCCTATGTGCTGGGGTGTATGCCCCTAATGCCTCCCGTGGGTATGCCACAGCTTATACTAACTCTCAATCATGTTTTTTTTTAACAATCGGAGGACTGACAGGACCCCATACGAATGTGATATATAAGCGCCCCATATTTTTTCAGCTTGCACCCCTCTAGGAGGAATTAAGCGGGCTTCATTCATCTAACATTTTCCACTAAAGTACTTGTCGAAAGACGCAAATATGGGAGTAGTATTCCTTCGTGGATCGAATTTGAGCTTTGGACAGAATTAATAATTGTTATAGAGTGTAAGGCTTTCCAGTTCTAACTAATATTCCCAGCTTTTGAGAAGCTCTCTTTGCTATGCATGCGTACATGTTCACGCCGAGAAAAATTGAATCACGACGCTAGAGGAACGGAGTATCCCAACATAATTATGTCGGGTTCAGCAACGTTATTTTAGAAAAAACTGCCATCTGGGTTCTTATAGCGTTAAATTATACTTCATTCCTGTCACCCCAAGATCGAATTTCTTCCACGTTTTTGTTAAGATGAACGAGGTACTGCTGTCTGCGGATTGTTGCATGAGTAGCCGATGTTCGATTGTTCAAACTGAACGAAGAAATAAGCTTACTGTCATCTGTAAAGCTGCAGATTACATCTCTGGTACTTTCCAGGTTAATGTAAATGAGAAAGAGATTAGAAGGGAATATGGAGCATTGGGTACACCGGCGTTGATAGTAAATGTATTAGAACGAAATTTGTCGACTGTCACTGGTAAAGAAGGCTCTCCGAGGAAAATGAGCCAACAGCCAACAGTCCACCGTACCAAACACGATCGAATGCCTTGGATATATCAAGCGCAACCGCTCGAGATTCTCTAGAATTACAGCGTTCCAAACATCTGCTACATAAGTTAGAACATCCTCTGTTGATCTTTGCCATATTTAAACCATATTGATGGTAGCTAATATTACTGAATCCTTCCAGATATTTTAGCAGATGACTGACTAATAGCTTTTTTCATAACTCTCAATGTTATTGAAAATAGTCCGACTGGTTGGTAGTTATCTGCCAAGGTCTACCTCCTTTATTTGGGTATCGGCGGAACTCTCCCGTTTCAAACGGCAAAGAAAAAATATTTCCTTTCTGTAAAATGTAGAATATATATATATATATATATATATATATATATATATATATATATATATATATATATATATATATATATTTATAATTTTGCCTTTATTGACTACGAGAAGGCATTCGACAGCGTGGAGTGGTGGGCAGTACAGCGAGCACTATAGAAATGTAGAGTAGATTATAGATATGCCGAGATATTACAATCAATATACGAAAAAGCAGAGATGGTGATACAACTTCACGAAAAAATCCAAGCAATTCCCATTCGACGGGGCGTCAGACAGGGAGACTCAATAAGCCCTAAGCTGTTCATAACGGTGATGCAAGACCTATTTTCGAACCTGATTTGGGACGACGGATAGAGATTGAATCATTTAAAGTACGCCGAAGACTTGGTGTTGATAGCAAACAGCTGTGAGGAGTTGCAATCAATGTTGCTGGATGTGAAAAGAGAGTCCGAAAGGATAAGACTGAAGCTAATCAAGAAGAAGACGAAAATCATGACCAACCAGAACGAGAATATGGATATATAATAAAAGACTGTTTTTAGTCAATTTCCACTGGTTTATTTAAATTGCGATGACGCGTTTCGCTGTCGATGCAGCTTCTTCAGATCTACGTTTTACACTGTCAAGTTAGGTTTAATATTCACAGTTTTATATAATTTCTTAATTATAATATTACACCTAATTAAGCAGAGAGAATATGGAAATTATTATCGAGGACTCTGTAATAAAGCGCACCGATGAATACATTTATCTGGAAGAGAGCTTTAGATGCGGGAAGACAAGCCAGTCAGAGGAAATAAAAAGACGCATTAGATCAGCATGGCGGACTTTCTGCAGGCAGAGTGGCATCTTGAAGAACCCGAAAATTGCTTTAAAACTGAGAACATTTTTCAACCAGTGTGTGCTGCCTGTCCTTACATACGCCGCACAAACATGGTCTATAACAAAAGGCTTGATGAATAAACTAGCTAAAACACAAAGAGCGATGGAAAGAATAATGTTGAACATTAAATTAAAAGACCGAGTGAGAAATGAAGATATCCGTCAGAGAACTAAATTAATTGACGTGAAACAACACGTAGCTTCATTGAAGTGGAGATGGGCGGGGCACACATTGAGGCAGACAGACGATAGATGGAACAAGCGGATTTAACACTGGAGACCCTGGTTGGGAAAAAACAGGGGTCGCCCGCAGACATGGTGGAGAGACGACATAACTGGTAGCACGACTCTGCTGGGCAATAGAGACACAGAACAGAGAACGATGGAGGCACACAGGAGAGGCCTATGTCCAACATTGGACGACGGAGGGTTGAAGAAGAAGATATATATATATATATATATATATATATATATATATATATATATATATATATATATATATAAACACATGGGCTGAAAAGTCCCGGGCCTAACAAAGAAAACACGGTTTTTTTGGTTCAAAATTAGCTTTATTCATCAACGTAATCTCCATCAAGAGCAACGCAATCATTCCAGTGCCGCTCTAACATTTCAATACCACTTTTGTAGAACGATTTATCTTTTGCCTCAAAATAGGCCTCAGTTTCAGCGATAACCTCTTCATTCGTGCGAAATTTCTTACCGGCGAGCATTTTTTTCAGGTCTGCGAACAGCCAGTAGTCGCTGGGAGCCAAATCTGGCGAATACGGTGGATGTGGGAGCAATTCGAAGTTCAATTCATGTAGTTTTGCCATTGTTTTGATTGACTTGTGACACGGTGCGTTGTCTTGATGAAACAAAATTTTTTTTTCTTTGCCATATGCGGTCGTTTCTTTGCAATTTCGGCCTTCAAACGCTCCAATAACGCTATATAATATTCACTGTTGATGGTATTTCCTTTCTCAAGATAGTCGATGAATATTACACCACGCACATCCCAAAATACCGAGGCCATAACCTTTCCAGCCGATTGTTGTGCTTTCGGGCGCTTTGGACGAGGTTCACCAGTTGCTGTCCACTCAGATGACGATCGTTTTGATTCCGGAGTGAAGTGATGGATCCATGTTTCATCCATTGTCACATATAAACGCAAAAATTCCGGTTTGTTACGTTTAAACATGGCCAAACACTGCTCAGAATCATCAACACGTTCTTGTTTTTGATCAACAGTGAGCAAACGCGGCACCCACTTTGAACAGAGCTTTCTCATAGTCAAATGCTCATGCAATATAAAGCCAACACGTTCTTTTGATATCTTTACGATGTCAGTTAACTCACGCAACTTCACTTTTCGATCATTCAAAACGATTTTATGGATTTTTTTGATGTTTTCTGGTGTTACCGCCTCATTTGGACGTCCACTGCGTTCTGCATCATCGGTGTCTCTACGACCACGTTTGAAGTCAGCAAACCAACGTTTTATTGTTGTTTCTGATGGAGCGGAGTCCCCATAACACTTTTCAAGCCATTGCTTCGCTTGAACGGTATTTTTTTTTTTTTTTTCCATCAAGAAGCAGTGTAAAATTAAAACACGAAATTGTTTTTGATCCATTGTTTTGAAAATAACAAAAGTAGCGTCACTCTTAGCACAATAACTCACAAACTAATGAATAGAATATCATGAAATTTTAACAGCTGTCTTTTTGAAGGTTAGTATTAACTGAAAAAAAGGTGACTGCAATAAAACTAGCGCCATCTATGTGTTAGGCCCGGGACTTTTCAGCCCATGTGTTATATATATATATATATATATATATATATATATATATATATATATATATATATATATATATATATATATATATATATATATATATATATATATATATCTTCTTCTTCATTCCTCCGTCGTCCAATGTTGGACATAGGCCTCTCCATATATATATATATATATATATATATATATATATATATATATATATATATATATATATATATATATATATATATATATATATATATATATATATATATATATATCTATGTATAATTATATATATATATATATATATATATATATATATATATATATATATATAATTATACATAGATCTTCATAGATCTTCTTTAATGCAGAATCTCATTTTGTTATATAAAACTAATTCCATGCTTTTTTTAGTGGGGAGCACCGAAACTCGAAATTTCTTTAAAAAAGCCATAAAAAATGTCATAGAATATAGAAGGAAAAACAACATTAGAAGATCAGATTTCTTACAAATACTTATTGATATGAACGAAGAGTCTAAAGAGAATGAAAAAGCTTTTAGTTTTGAAGAAATCGTAGCTAATTCCATATTGTTTTTTGTTGCAGGTAAGTAACTACGCCCTAAACGGATTAATGACCCTGAGAAGCCAGGAATACAACTCCATATAAATTTTGGCTGTCTCAT
>CM032454.1:11685131-11901348 GCA_019049505.1 Pachyrhynchus sulphureomaculatus
GGATTCTCCGATGTTGTTCCAGAAGATGCTATTTTTGACGAAGAAGACGAAATACTCCTTGTTCAACTCTTTCCTTTAGTCCATGATAAAACTGCAAACTTGGATGAGTTTGTTCCATTGATAGGGATGTGCCTACAGAAAGTTCAAACTTCAGAATTTCGAAAATTGTTGAGGAACTGCGCGATACAGACCAAATGCTTAACTCTGATTTAGACAGTGATGTGGACGAATGTGAAACTTCAAAATCTACTTTGTTTAGTATGAGTGAAGTTTGTACAAATTTAAGAGACATACAAAACTATTATTTGTGTAATAACAATGGTGAAATGGCTATAGATATTTCTCGATTCTTACTTTTATGTGAATCTGAGGTTTTGAAATCAAAGCTAAAAAATTTTAAACAAACAACGATTAAAACATAGTTCAAAAAAGCTTAATAACATGTATACATTTTATTATGTATGTATTACTATAGTGTATACACTGTACATTCAAAATATTTTTTTATATTATTAAATCATTTTAACTTTTCAATCTGTGTGTAATTCTATTAAGTAAAATAAAAAAATATTTAAAAATAGAAAAATATATGACTTTTATTTATAGGGCGCAAAACCCGGGAATAACGGCCACCTGTCTTAAACGGACAACATTCCTAAATTTTTTGGTGGGTGCATTTGACAGGTTTTACTATATATATATATATATATATATATATATATATATATATATATATATATATATATATATATATATATATATATATATATATATATATATATATATATATATATATATATATATATACATATATATATATATGTATATATATATATATATATATATATATATATATATATATATATATGTATATATATATATATATATATATATATATATATATATATATATATATATATTTATTTATTTATAGAGTGTTATGAATATCGTAAATAAAAAAATTTAAAGAAATTGGTCACTCCTCGATTCAATTAGAGATTTACCTAATACTATATACTAGTTTTTATTAAATCTAAATATTGTTCAAAATTTTATAAATCACTGGAATGCATAATTTTAAGAAATAATACGCTCCAACTGACACAGCTGAGCAGAACAATTGAGGCGTTGCGGATCGTAAGGGCGAACTCAACATTGGGTCAAATTTTTTTTTTTATATAATTCTATTTTATAGTACTTTTCCTACATCACATACCGGTCTAATTGTTGAGTTTGCCCTTGCTTCGCCTTCAAATTTCAGTATCAAATAAATGAAAATTTCGAACAGGCGATAGCCGGGCGGGTAGTAAGGGCGAACTCAACAATTTCGCGCTGAGCAACCGCCGGTATTGCGTCACTAAATGAGGTTTACTTGAAATTTTACGCTTTCTGCGTGTTAGTTCAAGTTAATTTTGAAGTTAATACGTTTATGTTTCGTTTGGTTTTGTTGCTTCTTTTTTTAAGAAAAGTATGGCGGAACCTGGACCTTCTAGTAGTGAAGTAAGTGTACAACATTTAGATGGTAGTGCTGTGTCGGGTTATTCGCGAAAGAGACCTGCTAAGATGAATGATTGGCAAAAAAAACGAGTGTAAGTTGAAACGAAATTCAGGAAGTGCTTACATTTCAAGAAATAACAAAAGGCACGTTGTTGCCCGCAAAATTGGACCTCCTTGCAAGTGTGGATGTTTTGAGAAAATAGGCGCTGAACTGGTCACCAATATTTTTGACTCTTTTTGGCAAATTGGAAAGTATGATCTACAGAATGCTTACTTATCAAAATTGTTGATCTGCAATGATGTAAAAAGATCTTACGTAAAGGGGCGTCCAAGTCGTACCCTGAGACACATTCAATATAATCTGACTGTTGATCACGCTAATCGTGAAGTTTGTCGCACTGCGTTTTATAACATTCATGGCATCTCTGAAAAGCGCGTTCGAGTCGTACTTGACAAAACCAGCAGAACTGGAACTGTTACAACGGATCAAAGGGGGAGGTGTGAACCCGCGAAGAAAATAGGAAATGACGATCTTTCTAAAGTAAAAGAACACATCATGTCACTACCTACTGTCACTAGTCATTACAGTCGCGCCAAAAGCCCTCATCGAAAATACTTACCTGTTGGACTTAATATTAAAAAAGCTCTATTCTCTTTACAATGAATGGCTTACGGAAAATTACCCTGGTTACAGCCCGGTAAATCAGCACTATTTACGTTTAATATGCAGTTCAATATTGGTTTTGAGCCCCCAAAAAGTGACACCTGTAATTATTGCGATAAAGTAGACATAAAAATTAAAAGTAGTCAAATGCACGATTCCGAAAATGTTGCTGAAATCGAGAATCTTAAACAAGAGAAGGAGTTACATCTGACCCGTGCAAAAGCTGCTCAGTCTCTTCTTAAGGGATTAAGGAGTAATGCCGATGACTCTTTTCTGGTCATAGCTTTTGATCTGCAGCAGGCTTTGCCAACCCCAAAGCTGACTACTGGGATTCAGTATTACAAAAGGAAGCTATGGACCTATAACTTTTGTATCCATAATGTAAAAACCGGTTCTTCAACGATGTACCTTTGGGATGAAAGTACAGGGAGGCGTGGATCATGTGAGATTGCAAGTTGCTTGTACGATTATTTGTGTAAAGTTGATGTTAATGTTAAAAAAGTTATTATGTTCAGTGATAACTGTTTTGGACAGAACAAGAATTTAAATCTTGTTTTGGCAAATCTATACTTTATACACAAAGACCAGTTCACTGAAATTAAACACTATTTTATGATACCTGGGCACTCATACCTTCCCTGTGATAGGGATTTTGGGAACATTGAGAGAGAAATACGGAATAGCACTGTGTATACCATGGATCACTGTAAGTTAATGATTGAAAGCTGTCGCCGAAAAAACCAGTTTTGCGTTGTCCAACTTAGACAGGACATGATTTTCAATTTCTCTAATTTTCAAAAGAAAATTACTAAAATGCTAAGTGCTAAGTTTAAAGATGGAAAGATCTTTGAATTTACAAAAAACTTTAAGCAAGGTTTCTACATTCATTCTGCTTACAATTTGGATGTCAAAACGGCAGTCAAACTACAAAAAGGCAAGGTGAAAAACTATGATCCTGATCATTTTCATTTGGCCAGTGAAACACTGACGAGACTTTACAGTGCTCCCATTAAAATACCAGCCCCCAAATTAAAGGACATTCAGGACTTGTTACCGTATGTTCCCCTACCTTGGAGTCGGTACTTTACTAACATTATAGCCTCTCAAGACGCAGCAACGAATAAGAGCACCGAAAATGAAGATGTTATGGACGATGACCAAATAGATTACAACTGAACTTGGCTAATTATTTGTTTCTTTTCTTTAGTTTTTTTTATGTTAGTTTCAATACCATATTTCCACTGTTTTGTATGTTGTATCAAGTAACTATTTTGTAATAACAAAGCCTTTAATTAAAACAATAACCTTAAAATTAAATAAAATGTGTTCAAAATTTTTAATACCGGTCTAATTTTTTCCCAGGTATTGCCAATTTTAGGTGATAGTGTAGCATCAGAAACGAACAGTAAAATATGGAAAAAAAATACACAAATAAATATTTAAAAAACATTTAAAAATTCACGGAATACACTATTCTACTTAAGTAAATAATAAAAAGCTAATAAATTATAAATAAATAATAAAAACCTAATTTTGCCAATATTTTGTTGAGTTCGCCATTTAGATTTTTCTATAAATTCAATTTTTTCGAAACTTCATTTTGTTGAGTTCGCCCTTACTATCCGCAACGCCTCAATTTCTGAATGGAAGAGAGAAAAGACGTCCATCGCTGCAATGTCAAAGATGTCTTACATGTTTATTTCTGGAAATGTTTTCAACAAACTAATTGTTTTCTCGTGAAATTTTGCAAATTGACAATACAAAAAATGCTCTAAGTGATTCATTAATGTGGCTAAAGATGAGTTAGAATTAGTTTTTGTAATAGTTTGTTTATTTAAATTGAAACAGTGAAATTTTGTACATGTGTTGTGTTTAACACGTTGTTGACTAGGAAATTTTAATTGTTAAGAAGAGACAAGTCGTTTGTTATTTATTTAGAAGCAAGGAAATAATAAAATCTAAGTTTTTAATTCACTGCCAAATAGACAGGGGCAGCAATTAAAACTCTGACACCTCTTTAAATTAGTTTTACGTGTTATTATGGAGAACTGTTATTTATTTTTCCAATTGCTTTCGTAACAGATATATATATATATATATATATATATATATATATATATATATATATATATATATATATATATATATATAATAACGGACACGCTTAATTTAAATCTGTACGGCTTCAACTGCTTGGCAAACAATATTCACTTTGACAGCTATTCGATCATTTTTCTGTCCTTATTCTAATGCCAAGCATAAAATTTAATTTATATGTGTACCTATAGCATTACCAAAAAACCGATTTTTATATGCTGTTTTATATTTCTAGGTCTTCGGTTTGGCAAAATGCAAGCAGAAATTGGTTTAGTACAAGTTCTGGCAAATTTTAAAGTGAAGATGAGTCCCAAAACTAAAGTTCCCTTAGATTATGTAACATCGTTTTTTCTTCTTAAAGAAACTGAAACCCTTTATCTCAAAACTGAAAAAGTTTAGCTATTCTATTGCATCCATCTTCAATATTTATAGAAATATTAACATATGTATATAATTTAACTATATTTCTGCGACACAAGGTGGTCGCTTAGTCGATGAATGGAGAGTAAATAAATACATATATAAATATATATATATATATATATATATATATATATATATATATATATATATACATATGAATGTATTTTATGATTATTATTATTACTATTACATAAAAATAATATAGGTCAATCGATAATGCCGATATCAAAATGAACTTTGGCATTTCAATATTAAATGGAAAATTGATAACAGATCTGTATTTCTGTCACAATAAAATGCCAAGTACAGGTGGCGCGGCAGCGGAACTAGAAACGATTCGGTAAATTCCTAAATATTATTACTCGATACAAAGAATACCAAGAATTATTTTGAATATTACTTACTAGAATCTGATAATTAGCGTTTTACATAATCTATTAATGTTTTAATATAAAAATAGTACCAGGTTAGGATTTTGTATGTGCTATTTTATTAGTGTTTATATGCTTGTATAAAAATAAATGATTTCATAATAGTGTGGTGAATGTATATAACAATTTATTACAAAAATACTGCACTTATTTTGTATTTGGTTTCTAAATGAAATAAGAAAATAAACGTTATTTTTTTTTTATTCTGTTCATTTTTACATATTTCTTTGAATAAAAAACTATTCAGTTTGCTCAAACGTTTAAACGAACTGCTACTCGGAGACAGGACAGACAGGATATTTCTGCCGTGAATAAAAAGTAGCACAAATAACTCTCATAGGTCTCTGAAGTCGCCAAATATTCTTGAGAATTTTTTTTCCTGGTAGTGTCTGTTCTGGAACAAGAAGTTTAAGAATCCATTGTGTAGAAATTTCCTTTATTCCTAAATTTTCGTGCACAATTTTACAAATCGTATTTTTGGATACCTCAGCTTCTTTAGCAAGCTGTCGGATCGTCACGTGACGATCTAGCAACAGCAAGTCCTTACAAAGCTTGATTGTTTCCTCAATTATTACTTCAAAAGATCTTTCTGATATGGTGTCCTAGTGAATTGAATCCGAGCTCTATTGAAACTGGTTAGATCATTTACTTGAAAGTAAGATGGATTGTCATTCCTGGAATATTTTTCCATGAATAACTTTTTTGGTTTATTTTCTTTGTCAGTGACGGATTTTGTTACTGTATATAGCTCAAAAATTACTTTCACTCCTAACTGAGAAGAAAAATAACCATAAAAGCTACAAAACCAATGAGCTTGTATACAATTTCGTTAAAGTACTAAGAACGGCCAATAATTTGAGAATCTCATAGTTTTTTTTATATGACGTCAGTTCCATAATTTTGTAGCTAACACCTTGGTAGTTTTTGAATTTTTAAAGCATAACATGTAGGCTGAAAAGTTTTTGGTCTGACACATAGATGTCGCCCTTTTCAAAAAATCTATATGATTTTTAGGAAGTACCAGGGGCGTAGCTACCGTCGTATCAGCTGTATCAATGATACGGGGCCCCCGAGCTACAGGGGCCCCGACATGTGTAAGCTGTCGGGTAAGAAGGGCCTCCAAATAAATTTTGATATAGAGCCCATTTAGGACTAGCTACGCCACTAGGAAGTACCAATCTTCAAACGAGACCTGTCAAAATTTCATGATATTTCGACGATTAGTTTAGAAGTTACAGTGATTTTAGTGACGCTACGTTTGATATTTTCGAAACAATGGAAAAAAAAAAAATCGAAATGCGTTTGTGTTTTATGATGAGAAAAAATACCGTTCAAGCAAATCAATGGTTTGATAAGTGTTATAGGGACTCTGCCCCTGGAAAATCACTCATCATTTACTGGTATGCTGAATTTAAACGCGATTATACAGATACAAATGATGCTGAACGCTCTGAACGCC
This sequence comes from Pachyrhynchus sulphureomaculatus, assembly GCA_019049505.1. Taxonomy (NCBI): domain Eukaryota; kingdom Metazoa; phylum Arthropoda; class Insecta; order Coleoptera; family Curculionidae; genus Pachyrhynchus; species Pachyrhynchus sulphureomaculatus. The sequence goes on from CM032454.1 coordinate 11,691,703, forward strand.
CAAATGAGGTGATTACACCGGAAAACATTACAAAAATCCCCAAAATTGTTTTGGATGACCATAAAGTGAAATTGCGTGCGATAGCTGACACCCTAAAGATATCAAAAGAACATGTTGGTCATATTTTGCATGAATATTTGGGCATGAGAAACATCTGTTCGAAATGTGTACCGCGTTTGCTCATAGTGGACCAAAAACAACAACGTGTTAATGATTGTGAACGCTGTTTGGATCTGTTTAAGAGCAATAAAAAGGATTTTTTTATGTGATATGTGACAATGGATGAAACATGAATCCACCACTACAATCGAATCGGCAGTCAGCTGAGTGGACAGCAGCCGGTGAAAACCGTCCGAAGCAACCAAAGGCACCACAGCCGGCTGGAAAGGTTTTAGCCTCTGTATTTTGGGATGCACATGGAACAATTTTCATCGACTATGCTCAGAAGGCAAGAACCATCAATAGCGAATATTATATAAAGATACTGGTGCGTTTGAAGGCAAAAGTCGCAAAAAAACGGCCCCAAATGAACAAGAAAAAAGTGATCTTTTATCAAGACAATGCACTGTATTACAAGTAAATGGTTATGATAGCAAACTTGCATGAATTAAAGTTCAAATCGCTTCCTCATCCACCGTGTTCTCCAGATTTGACCCTCAGGGACTATTATCTATTTGCAGAGCTGAGGTCTATTTTGAGGGCAAAAACAAATCCTTCTACAAGAAAGATAAAGAAATTTTAGAAAAGCGTTGGACTGATTGTATCGCTCTTGAAGGAGACTATGTTGATGAATAAAGTAGAATTTTGCAAAAAAAAAAAATGTGTTTTAAGTAGCTAAACCAAAAACTTTTCAGTCTACGTGTTAATATATTTTTAATAAAGAAAAAGTTCTGAGAAAATGTCGGACAATACAGAAACTCGAAAATAGAAGAAACTCTAGAAGAGGGGAAAAGTTTGAAATATCTAAACAAACAAGGAGACATCAAATAGCAAAACCTATAAATTATGATAACCAAGAGATAGCACAAATCAAGGAGTTAAAGGAAGCTACAGAGAAATATTATCAAACATTGTATGATACGAAAATATCGCCAACGCCCGGGAAAAAAAAAGAGGGAAATAAAGAGATAGTAAGAAATGTGGGATCCGAAGAAATTCCCAATATAACAACGGATGAAATAATGAACGCCCTGCAACATATGCACAACAACAAAGAACCAGGGGACGATGAAATAATTATAGAAATGATAAGGTAAGGAGGGGCATCGATAACACAATCTCTTCAAGCTTACCTTGGGTAAACGCCTTGATTGTGTTTATTTTTAAAAATGGGAACAAATTTAAATTCACCTTAAATAGCAGATCTCAGTAATAAAGGAAAAAATCAACCCTAAAGAAATGATTATATTAAAATTGTTTTCACGCCGCCATTGGTGAACCATACAACGTCACAATATTCTGCTTTACTTTATTCAAAAAACAGATAAAGAATTTCTTGTCGGCGTCTGAGGCCGACAATAAAGGATTTCTTTTTGACGTCGGCTTTTTTGTCGGAAGCTTTCCCATAAAAATATTGAAATTGCACAAAATTTCTCGACCTCTATCCTTTTCACCCCTTTTCCTAGAGCTCAAAAAGCATGAGTTTCATTCCTATATCAAATATATGTATATAAAATTATCAAATTTATGTCCGATTTCGTTTGATAGTTTTAGTGAAATTAGATCTGGTGGTAACACGAGACAGTAGAACATCTGTTCGGGTGGCACTGGAGAGTCTGCTGCCCTGCGACCGGCACCATCCTTCCCTAGTGGTTGATGTGCTGCTTAATGACTATCCTGAGCGTTTGCACTATGATTTCAGTTTCTATGACTTTAAGCGTGCGGACTATAATATGTTAAATATTTATTATCACTCAGTGGACTGGGAATATGTCTTGGGTGGTATTGCGGATGTAAATACTGCAAAGTCTGCCTTCGATGAAGTTTTGTATGCTGGTATTAGTCTGTATGTCCCTGTGGTTCGTTCCAAAAATCCGAAGTTCCCGAAGTGGTTTTCTGATGAACTTAAAGATCTTATCTTAAAAAAGAAGTTGTGTCACAAAGAATACAAAAAAAACCCGTCGGTGGGAAAACTTATCAGAAGTTTTCGGAGTTAAGAACCCAATCCAATATCTTAAAGAGCAACTGCTACTTGCAGTATGTTAAAAATATTGAGACAAATTTAAAGCATAACACCAAACAATTTTGGAATTTCATTAACAGTAAAAAGGGGGCAAGTCCACCCCTACCTTAATAAATCTAGACGAGCTAACAGGGACGGATGGACAGACTATTGTGGAAATTTTTAAGTCTCATTTTCAGGGTGTTTATAGGTCGGATACTGACGGTGGTGAGCCTGGGCTTGAGGATGTTGGGGATAGTGGTGGATCATTTTCCTCTGTTGAGATCTCCCTGGGGGAGGTGTTTGACTATGTGTCTAAACTTGACATAAATAAGGGACCGGGTCCTGATGGTATATCTCCCAGATTTTTAGTTGACTGTGTCTATGCTTTGGCCAAACCCCTCCATATGCTTTTTAAAATGTCCCTAGAGAGCGGTGTTTTTCCTGACCAATGGAAATATAGCTTCATTACTCCAGTATTTAAGTCCGGCGACAAATCAGACGCTAAAAATAATTATCGACCTATTTCCATTCTAAGTTCTATTCCAAAAGTATTCGAAAAAATTGTTTGCGACAAATTAAAACCATTCATAAAACCTTTTTTGGTTCCGGAACAGCACGGTTTCGTTGGTGGCAGATCGACGGCTACAAACCTAATCTTGTTGGTTCAAAGTACTATTGAGGTAATGGAGGCGGGTGGTCAGGTTGACGTGGTTTATACGGATTTCAGCAAGGCCTTCGACACAGTCAACCACGATATCCTGATAGGGAAGTTAAGAGGTTATGGGTTTGGTGGAGCACTACTGAATTGGTTGACCTGCTACCTTACATACAGAAAACAGTTTGTTAAAGTAAAGGGCTTTGTGTCGAGTGAGGTGTCTGTTGCATCGGGTGTGCCGCAGGGTAGCCACCTGGGCCCGTTGCTGTTTAATATATTTATTAACGACCTACGAAAGGTGATTCTATCTTCAAGGCCCTTGTTTTTTGCAGATGACTTGAAATTGTCTACGGCAATTCATTCTGTTGACGATGCTATGAGACTGCAGGGAGACTTGGATAAGGTGAGTGAGTGGTGCAGGAGAAACAAAATGAAACTAAATATTCAAAAATGTAAGATTATGTCGTTCTTTCGAGTGAAAGTTCCGCTTTTGTATGATTACAGTATTAATAATTGTCTTCTCGAAAGAGTCTCCTCATTGTGTGACTTGGGTATTTATTTGGACACTAAGCTTGATTTTCATATTCATTATGACTTTATTACTAACAAATGTATTAAACTCCTTGGCTTCGTCTGTAGGAATACTAGGGATTTCCGGACCGTAGATAGCGTGAATATTTTATACAAGGCCTTGGTGAGATCTTCTTTGGAGTATCTGTCATGTGTGTGGTCGCCATCGTATGCTGTGCATATTGAGGATGTTGAAAGGGTACAGAGGAAGTATGCTAGATATGTCTCTTGCAAATTTAAGTGGAACATCACTGCCTATGGGGACCAGCTACGAAGACTTCAGCTGCAATCACTTTCAAGACGAAGGAAAGTTGCTGATATATGTTTCTTATTTCGACTTGTAAATGGTCATATAGACTGCTCTGATCTCTTGAGTCTGATAAATTTTCATGTTCCACCAAGATCAACAAGGGACCACGTACTCTTTGCCCCGAGGTACCACAGATGTAACTATGGCCTATTCTCGCCGATCACTAGAATCACTAATGGTGCCAGTGAAGCGGATCTTGATTTTTTTAATCTCTCTTTAAAACGTTTAAAAGAAAAACTGTTGACAGTCCACTGAGTTTTTGAAATGATAATTACTGGTGTTGTTATTGTATTGTATTGTTATAAGTTTACTATATTATTGAAATTTTTCTGTAAATACTATGTATAAAATGGGTCTGCCCGTAGATAAATAAATAAATAAATAAATAAATAATGTCCGTGGCAGCACTACCGCGTTGTTTAAATGGTGCCGAGAAATACAAAAATGTATGTTTCGGGACTTAGACAACGACATCCTCGCCGATATCCTTGGGATATGGAAAAAGGGTAAAATCCCTATGGAGGTAGGGAAGTGAGCGATAAAAAAATAGATGGAAAGGCAGACAGACATAGAGACAGACAGACAGGCAGGCAAGCACATAGATGGACGGAAGTGTGAAACTATTTCTGTCGTAATCAAGAAATATTAAAAGGTTATAAATTCAAAAAGTGAGAGCGGTTTATTTCACTAGATTTTCACTACCTTTTAACAAGAGAAGTGACAGACAAGAATAATCACATTCAACCATTAATCCTTCAATAATCCTTTAAATGTCGCTTGGAGATCAGCTTTACTAAAATATTTTTTCCTCTAATTTTGCTTTCTTTAAATAACACATGGGCTGAAAAGTCCCGGGCCTAACACATAGATGGCGCTAGTATTATTGCAGTCACCTTTTTTTCAGTTAATACTAACCTTCAAAAGACAGCTGTTAAAATTTCATGATATTCTATTCATTAGTTTGTGAGTTATTGTGCTAAGAGTGACGCTACTTTCGTTATTTTCAAAACAATGGATCAAAAACAATTTCGTGTTTTAATTTTACACTGCTTCTTGATGGGAAAAAATACCGTTCAAGCGAAGCAATGGCTTGAAAAGTGTTATGGGGACTCCGCTCCATCAGAAACAACAATAAAATGTTGGTTTGCTGACTTCAAACGTGGTCGTAGAGACACCGATGATGCAGAACGCAGTGGACGTCCAAATGAGGCGGTAACACCAGAAAACATAAAAAAAATCCATAAAATCGTTTTGAATGATCGAAAAGTGAAGTTGCGTGAGTTAGCTGACATCGTAAAGATATCAAAAGAACGTGTTGGCTTTATATTGCATGAGCATTTGACTATGAGAAAGCTCTGTTCAAAGTGGTGCCGCGTTTGCTCACTGTTGATCAAAAACAAGAACGTGTTGATGATTCTGAGCAGTGTTTGGCCATGTTTAAACGTAACAAACCGGAATTTTTTGCGTCGATATGTGACAATGGATGAAACATGGATCCATCACTTCACTCCGGAATCAAAACGATCGTCATCTGAGTGGACAGCAACTGGTGAACCTCGTCCAAAGCGCCCGAAAGCACAACAATCGGCTGGAAAGGTTATGGCCTCGGTATTTTGGGATGTGCGTGGTGTAATATTCATCGACTATCTTGAGAAAGGAAATACCATCAACAGTGAATATTATATAGCGTTATTGGAGCGTTTTGAAGGCCGAAATTGCAAAGAAACGACCGCATATGGCAAAGAAAAAAATTTTGTTTCATCAAGACAACGCACCGTGTCACAAGTCAATCAAAACAATGGCAAAACTACATGAATTGAACTTCGAATTGCTCCCACATCCACCGTATTCGCTAGATTTCGCTCCCAGCGACTACTGGCTGTTCGCAGACCTGAAAAAAATGCTCGCCGGTAAGAAATTTTCGCACGAATGAAGAGGTTATCGCTGAAACTGAGGCCTATTTTGAGGCAAAAGATAAATCGTTCTACAAAAGTGGTATTGAAATGTTAGAGCGGCGCTGGAATGATTGCGTTGCTCTTGATGGAGATTACGTTGATGAATAAAGCTAATTTTGAACCAAAAAAAAACCGTGTTTTCTTTGTTAGGCCCGGGACTTTTCAGCCCATGTGTTATGATTACTAGAATAGTTATCTCGGGTATTGAAAAGTAAAATCTTAATTTAAAGGTCTGGATTTTTAGTTCCATGTCTCTTAAAAACTTTAAAAAATACAAGTAAAAACTCCTTTTTAGTGTTCCACATGGACCACTTAAGTGATCACTTTGGTGTCTCTCCGTCACACCCGATTTTCTCCGAAACTATTTACCATAGAAAGTTGAAATTTGGCACAGGCACAGGAATTGATTGCCCGATCAGAGCAGTGTAGTTTTGAAAGTTAAATTTTTACTTAAGGGGTTAGTTTTGGTGGGTGAAATCGGAAGTGAATAAAAAATTTTTTTGCAAGGTCATCTACTAAGATGTAATACTTGCGCATACTGTTCTTTATGTTATTTTAAAAAAATTGCCATAAATCGCCTGTCTCTAAGGGGACTGATATAAAAATTTCGAAAAAATTCTAGAATATTCTTCATAAATTGAGCGAAAATTCTCACGAGTATATTAAGTTCGATAATTAATCTAGTATAATAAAAACTATTTGACTAGATAATATGGTGGAGATTTTTTTCGTGAAAAATTGTGAATTTAACCGGGACTAAGAGCAATGGAATATCATTAAGTATCCGGTGCAGCAGTAATATGCTCATATATTTTCAGTACATTACTGCTTTAAGCATTTGGCCAATCGCAGATATAATAAATTTCCATGATGACTAGTTACTAACGGTTGTGCCGAGACAAAATAATTTTATTTTATTTGTTTATAATTAAACAAACATTTAGGTGGTAAATATTTCTTTTATACTTTTACCGCAAAGATGTCTCGCTTTTTATATATCCTTGGTAATTCTTATATTAAAGATGAATATGTGACTGAATTTCGTAGAATAATTCAGCAATCACGGTACGGCACACTAATTGCAGAAATTCCACTTGCACTTGACCGTTTTTTAGTTTTCCGCAAGGAAAACTTATAAGATCACTTAGGTCTGTCTCTCCGTCTATCACACACCCGATTTTCTCCGAAACTATTTGACGTAGAAAGTTGAAATTTGGTACTAATATAGAAATTGATGGCCTCATCAGAGCCGTGTAGTTTTGAAAGTTAAATTTTGACTTAAAGGGGTTAGTTTTGGGGAGTGAAATCGGAAGTGGACAAAAAAATTTTACTAGGCCATCGAGTGGGGTGTCAAATGAAAACTTGTAAAAAATGAGTTCAAAAATATATATAATGTCTTACATGAGCACACTTTTCTTTGTATTATTTTGAAAAAATCGCGAAAAATTGCTGTCTCCACCCTCTATCTCGAAAAGTACTGATCCAAAAATTTTGAAAAAATTCTGGAATATTCTCCACGGGGTGTAGATTGAACAAAAATTATCACGAGTGCATTACCTTTAATAATTTATCTGGTATAAGAAAAATTCAAGGTCATCGATTTTCAGTAAAGATCGGAAACAAACTTTGTTGAAAAGTCATTTGGGGTGTGTTTTATGAAGTTAGTGATCATTTTGTACCTCCGTAACAAAAATTTTTATTTCAGATGCAATCAACGTACGAAACACTAATTGCGCAAGTTCAACTTGCACTTGACCGGTTTTTTTGTTTTGGAAAGGAACCGACCGATGTGTCAATGTTTCTGAGAAACTCGTGTTCCCTTTAAAATTTTGTACGGGAAACAACGTCCCCAAAAACATATTGTAAACTGGAAATTTATGTGATTCTTCATGCCAAATTCAAATAGATTTTGTTTTTTAGCAACAACGTACATGTCAAAAATTGCTTCGAAGTGGGTAATAATAAATAGGCAACTACTGAAGCTACGGATGTTTTGCATATTACATAATTTTATAAGTATTTTACATAGAGATGTTAGACTAGAGGAGGTAAGTTCTCGTGAGAAACGTGGTGCTCATAGAAAGATAAAGAAATAATATTAGCCATTCTGTCTCTCTTACTCGGCACATGCCCACAATACTAAGTTAAAGTGCATACCCGTGCGAGAATGTTATTCGTATTTCGTCCGGAGCCAACGAAGAACGCGGAAAATGCTTTGTTCTTCACTCGCTCTGAGAGAAATATGATTAACATTTTCGCACGGGTAATATTTAAATAGGAATGGAAGTAGGGAAGGATTATAAAAGATGAATAAATTAATGTATATTAAAAAATTTAAAAAGAAACCTTTAATATATATATCCCATGTAACATTCATTTTTTTCCTAGATCTTAAGATTATGTTACGACACTCTTTTTCTCCCTATAATTTATATTTTATTACATTTTTATGTTCATTGCAGTGGTTTCAATTCTTCAGCAGTGTAGCTTAAAACAGTGTTTTAAATTAATTTAAACGGCAGTGTGTGTAACGCGTGTTGCCGACTTGACTTATTTAGTTCGCATCGAATGCATCGAGATTTGCATGCCCAAAGAGAAGGGACAAAGATATTTAAGCGGCCAGATGAAATTTTTTAGTGGCTTTTCCGACCATGAAGCAGCAGTGGTTTTTTCCACCATGAAACAGTAACGGCTTTGTTCCGTCAGTACTCAAACATATATGGGATTAATGAGGTAGTGGCGGGTGAGGAATTATCTTTTATCTACAGCCCATGAGGGTTCAGAGTCTAGGAATCTGAAAATTATATTATTTGTTATTTATTTTCAATTGGTGAGTAAAGTAAAGGCTTACTGAGGTAGGGGAGGAGCTTAAAGGGGTTGTTTTGACCATTTTTCAATTTTTTGTTTGATTTTACATGGGCTAAACATGTAGGCAAAGAGATTAGAGGGGGTTGCATGGTTGCGTGTTAGGTGTCCTATATGTATTTTATTATTTTTTCTTTACATTCATTATTTTTTTAATAATATCTCAAAATAAATGGATTATCATTTAATATATTCCTTTTTAATTTAAAGTTATAACGCTTGGATTAGGTTATTTTTTTACAGAGAGGGAGAGTCAAATATAGTGCTTATTTTGGAACTGTATGTTTGCTAGAAAAGTGTGTGTATTTGTGTGAGGATGTATATCTGCGAATGTATGAAATTCGACTAAATTTTTTCTGCTCTTAAATATAGGGTTTCGTTAGATTTAAGAAGAAATATTGTAGGATCAATTGTTAACGGCATCTGGCTGTTTGGGCTTATACTTAGTTTGAAATCTCTTAGAATTCGTACAAGGCCGATTTTAGACTGCATAACACCGAATCTAAGACCTAAAATGAAAAAAGAAAATAAAATCAATTACAATATGAAAAACATGTAATAAAATACAAGTTTTTATATATATTTTAAGATGTTGAATCTTTCCTTATATTTTCTGTAGTTTTCAATCACGCACAGAAACATAGCTTAGAAATAAATACAATAAAACTCAACTTTTATGATGTTCGGACAAAATCATGATTTATTGCTATGTTGGGAGTGTGGAATCTTTGGCACAATGAGACTACTCAGTATATATTACCACTACACCAAACACTTTATTTTTGGACTCGACGCATTGGCTAATTTTAAAGTTAAATTTCACCATATGTTCTCGAAAGTCGAGACGTTTTAATTATAAAATCTATATTATTTTGCTATCTGCATGAAAAAAATTGATGTTTTCTATCAAACACAGTTTGGTTTGTATAATATAAAGAAAAAAAAATCTGTTGCAATCAATTAATAAATAATTTCTGAGATATGTACAAAACTAAATTCGTCTGTTTACCTATACAATTTCTTGGTCCTTCTCCAAATGGAATGTGGACATATGGATGCAACTTAGCTTTATTTTCAGAACTGAACCTATCGGGATCGAATTTTTCGGGATTGGGGAAATGCTCTGGATCGCTACCCAATCCCAGTGTTGAAATTGCAATAGGAGTTCCCTTTTTAATTGTAACATTTGTATCTCTTAGTTGATAGTCTTTTGTACACACCCTTGCCAAGGCTATTAGAGGTGGGAAAAGTCTCATTGTTTCTAAAATAGAATAAATATAGTAAAAGTAAACGAATATGCAAATGGTCTAATAACGTTGCGCAAGAAGAGCCTTTTGCCAAATAGTCAGTCATGTTGATACTCTGTGTAGTCAGTTTCCATCACTTTTCCTGCTGATAAAACCTTTTTACCCTCGCCACGTTTCATCTACAGTAACAAAACAAAGCCAGAAGTATTTAGCTGCAACTTTTCTAAACACGATTTTGAAATTTACTTCCGCGTACGTTTTTGACCCTGTGTCAACAAATGTGCTCAGCTTTTTCATTTTTAGAACTTCATGTTGCCTATTATGTATGTACCCATTCATACGAGATGCCTACCATCTTAGCAACATCACGAACCTTAACGCGACGATCGTCCATCAGGATACCATGAATCTTATTAATCATTTCTTCCGGGCGTCCTGAATGTGCAGAAGCTGCAGTGCTCGTACGGCCACATATAAATTTTTTTATCCAGTAATATAATGAGTGGTGGTACAAAGTCCCCATGAATTTTCTTCTGTTCAGTTTTTATCTGGGCAACAGTCCATTTTTTTAAATAAAAATGTTTGATCACTACATGATACTCGGCTTCATCCATTTCTACGAAACGTGTAACATCGATCACTTGCAATAGCTGCCAACAAACAACTGCGCGTTGCATTTGTTTAAAACTTTGATCCCAACCCTTACAAGAATCACGCTTATCCACAGTCATGTCGCTTAATAAAATTTCCAGCCATTTTGTGGAAATTTATTAGACTTTTCCATCCATCCTCGTAGTTGCCAAGAAAGTTAAAATTTCTAGTTATCCAGTTGGCATTCTTCTTTATAATGGTATATTCGTATGGTAAATTTCTCTAAAAAAAACATTTTTTTCAGAAACTTTAAAATAAGATTCGAGAAGTCAGATCATCAAACAGTAGAAACCATTGAAATCATTAGACAGCGAAAGCTTGATAACAAAAAAAAAGCAGATACTGGAGCCTTTAGATCTTTGATTGCTCATCTCTTCTCCTTATTGGAGAAGAATTAACTACTGGGAAACTGGCGTTTCCCAGTAGTTAAATTTCCGATTGTTTGTTACTAGTGCTCTTTTACTGTCCTTCGTCTTTCTTATATATACGTATATATATATATATATATATATATATATATATATATATATATATATATATATATATATATATATATATATATATATAGGACGTTTCGTGTCAACGGGGCCACCGTCATACCCAAAAAATAGAAATACTGACAGAAAGATTTAAGAGTGTCAATTTCGTCGTTGAAATGTAAGTTTTCAAACGCAATGTGGCCCTTTTGATAAAAAAAAAAGATGGCGGCTCAATATGGCGACTAGAAACAAAAAAAATCAAAATCAAATACAAACAAATGATGATTTTTAAGCGGAATTAAGTTAACTGAACTTCAAAATTGAGACAAAATATAATATTGACGTAATAATTAGAGTAACATAACTTTATGTAATACCCACATCGCGGATCCAGTATGGTGCAAAAAACCGAAAATTACAGGAAAAATTCTAACCTAACTTAAGTCAGTTTAAAGTGTTGTTTAACAAAAGTTTGCTAAAAGGGTAAATTTCAAGATTTGTGTAGTTTTTTAAAAAATATTATCCCTATTAAACTTATTTAAAACTGCTACCTTTGTGTAAATGTACCTTTACTATGTGCATAGTATCTTTACAATTAATAATGTGTGTCTATTCCAAAATCATAAGAGTCTTGACATTGTATAATTTATGCCTTTTGTTAGTCAGTTTAAGCTGCTTTAAGTTAGGTTAAGCTGCCTTTTGTTAGGTTGAGACAATTTGCCCTTCTGTTGTGTAAGCTATGATGCCTTAGGATATGTTAGATTAACTTGCCTTCCAAACGTCTAAGCTATGAAGCTTTATGTCTTTTCGGATTAACATGCCTTAGGCTGTTGGGTTAAGCTGACTTAGGTTAATTAAGATTAAATTGCCTTAAGTTAGAATCAGGTGCGTTGGGATAAGTTAGGTTAAGCTCTCTTTCTGCTTTGTAAGTTATGACACCTAAAGTTTTATTACGTCAATTTTCCTTTCTGTTGTGTAAGGTATAATGCAATAAGTTTTGTTAGGAGAAGTTGCCTTTCTTTGGAGTAGGTTAGGCTTGGTTAGGTAACGAGAGGTTGTTAATTTCTATTATATGATGAGCCAGAGGTAGTGCTCTGGTGAGAAAAAGTGTTATCTCACTGCGAAATCTCCATAATTGTTCATTTTTCGTGTAATTTTCGATTTTAGGCACCATATTGGATCCGCCAGGTTGGTATTACATAAAATTATGTTGATTGCTCTAATTATTATATCAATATTACATTTTGTCTAAGTTTTGAAGTTCAGTTAACTTAGTTCCGCTCAGAAATCATTATTTGTTTGTATTTGATCCTGACTTTTTTGTATCTAACCGCCATATTGAGCCTCTATCTTCTTTTTTTTAAAAGGGCCACATTGCATTTGAAATCTTACGTTTCAACGAAGAAATTGACACCCTTGAATTTGTTATTCGTTAATTCTATTTTTGGGTATGGGGTGGCCCCGTTGACGTGAAACGTCCCATATATATTATAGCCTCTCTTTTGCGGCGCTATTTTGTAACGCCTCGAGTTTCTTTATTTTTAATAAATATTTTACAGCAGTAGAAAGTTAATTATTTTTATAATTTTAAAATAATATTGCATTTTATCGGTGTAAATTAAAAAGAAAAACGAATTTTCTGGATTATTTTATACAACTTTGTTAGTACTCAAAGTTTTGATCTCTTGTTTGGCGATCTTAGCTCTAGTGATGAGTAACACGGCGGAAGGCGTCTCAACATGGATTGGCAAATGGGAGAACAGTAGGTAGACTGATGAAATATGGACGTCTGTTTTCAGTAATTTTATATATACATATACATATATACATATATATATATATATATATATATATATATATATATATATATATATATATATATATATATATAAAATATATGTATATATATATATATATATATATATATATATATATATATATATATATATAATATATATATATTTATATATATATGGGCAGATCCATTACTTTTCGACAAAAGTGTGCGGGCGTTGGTCAGCGATTTTCATGCCGATTTTTTCTTCGAAAGAAGGTGATCCTCCAAATTTGAGCTCGATACAATAAAATCCGGCAGCTGTACAATTTTTTTAAAATTTTAACAAAATCGATTTTTTAGTCATTTTCAAAATTTTGTATCTTAGCTTCCATATAACTAAGAGATTCGAAAAACTCGGCATTTTTCTCTGTTAAACTTATATTTTCAAGGAAAAAATAGATTTTTATTTTTAAAGTAGAGGGCTGGCCGACAGCTCATATTTCTCGTCTAGGTATATTCTGTTGATATCTACCCTAATTTTCATTGATTGCCTCTATTTTAATATATGACCAAACAAAGCCGATTGATTTTTGAAAAATCGCTATATTCAGATAACCACAACTTTTTTCTATCAACTCGAAATCGCTTGAAATTTTCAGAGATTATACTTCATTTTATCTTCAAACAACCCTGAAAATTTTAAGTTTGGAATAGAAGTGGTTTGAAAAATCGCTATATTCAGATCATTATAACTTTTTTCTATCAACTCGAAATCGCTTGAAATTTTCAGAGATTATACTTCATTTTATCTTCAAACAACCCTGAAAATTTTAAGTGTGGAATAGAAGTGGTTTACGAGCTATAATTTTTAAAATTGTCGAATTTTCTACTTAATATGACATTTTTGTGGTTTTATCCTTGATTTTATGAATTTGACGTAATAAGTTAATATTGTTAATATAATATTTTTCATATATTCACCTGAATATTAAAATTTTTAAGCTTCATTTATCTTATAAACAATGGATAAGTATTCATTTATTACGTCAAATTTATAAAATCAAGGATAAAACCACAAAAATGTCATATTAAGTTTGATAATTTTAAATATATATATTTATATATCTATATATATATATATATATATATATATATATATATATATATATATATATATATGTAACTTATTGGTTTAATATCTGATATGCCTACCGTCCATAACTTGCATTAAGTATGTCATATCTTGAATGGCTTCATACGTTATTTCTCCATTATATTTCTTTAACACATTTTTAATTTCTTCTCTGGTTTTTTTCTTGTATATCTGGATTTCTAGCTAATTGATACAGCGTAAAATTCATTACGGACGATGATGTATCAAAACCTAAAAAGATCAACCAGAATTAAACAGAAGCCTCGTACGTACTCTGGTCCTGGCTACAAAACTAGAAGATGTGCAAACAGTCCGTATTCAAAATCTATTTGGTTTTCATGACATTAAAATTTTCAATAAAATGTCCAGATGATAAATGTTGACGGGACCCTATTGATATAACGGTAGATGGAAACCATACACCAATTAAAATTGGAAAAAAAAGTTGCTTTTGAACTCCTCATTAAAAAATAAGTTATATACATTAAAACAATTTTTGATAGTAAAGAAGAGAAAGTATTTTATACCCTGTGATGTAAAAAGTGGAGTCATGTAAAAACATCTTTTTAGTTTTTAATGTATTTATGGGCATTTAGAAATGCAATTTAGCAATATGTCAAAGGAAAAACAACGATTTTTTTCTCGGGCACGGCAATGCATTTTTAAAATTGAAACTAAATAAAGACATACAACCAGAGTTAGATATACCTGTAAAAATCATATTTTTGAGAAAAATTTGGATTGGTTTTGCGAAAAAAATCATCTTAATTTGTTCTTATAGCATATCTTATACGCATTTTAAGATGAATAGTGCTTGGAAGTCAATATCTTAATGTGGTCATATAAGACGAAGGTGGTAAGAAGGGCGGGGGTCGATAAATTTCGTATGGTAATATATTCTGGTGTTTCGTTGAGTAAAACATAAAAGTGAAGACAAGGATAGGGATTTAAACGGGTTGTTTCATATATATATATATATATATATATATATATATATATATATATATATATATATATATATATATATATATATATATATATATATATACCCTTTTCTAGTTTTTTTGGACTGTGGGAATATAAACATTTTTTTAGTCGTTTTAATTTTTATAGGGAAAAGAGTTAAAAAAAAGATACATGATTCTTGTAGAGTTTTAATAGAATTTTTCCAGGATTGGATATGAGAATGGCAAATTTTAAGCATAACCATTTATAATAAAAGATATAAGGGACCAAAGAGGTGGAGAAGGGAAGTAGAAGAATGACTTTCTGTTATACGTCTTTTTTCAGGTTCTTCTAGTCAAGAAATCGAAAGAACCCTCCGAGATTTCTGCTTTTCTTCACGTTTTAACCCCAAATCCTATATCTCATAGTAGTTTCTCTTGGTTATTACGTATCTAGAAAGGTCAGAAGGACAAAAATACAATTTTAGACACTTATTTTGAAATATTTTTACCTGCAACAAAGAACAAAATAGTATTGGCCACAATTTCATCTAAACTAAACTGATCTTCACCATATTTACTATTTTCGTTCATATCTATCAACAGTTGCAAAAAATCAGGTCTTCTGACATTATGTTTCCGTCTATATTCCATTGTGTTTTTCACAACGTCTCCGAAAAAATCTTTGGTTATTTGTTTTCCAGCTAAAATTAAATTACTCTTTTAGAGCATTAGTAAGTCGATGATATGAAACTATTAATAAATGATATTAGGGAACAAATAATATAATTTTCTGGTATTAAATTTGTGGGAATATTTGCACCTAAAACGAAGTTAAAATAAATAGTAAGGCTACTTAAAAAAAAACCGACTGTAAATTTTTTAAAGTAATAAAAATTCTAACGAAGCTATAAGTGACTTCATAAAACATAATACTAATAATAATAATAATAATTATATATATATATATATATATATATATATATATATATATATATATATATATTATTAATACATATAGTATAATATAATTATAATTATAAATATATTAATAGAAATAACAAAAATAGTATAGGATTACCATAATCATATACACCATAAATATATGGACATACAAAGAAATTGTACAAAGTCGAACAAAACAATGGTACGCTCAATATTTAAAAGCACTAAAAATACAAAAATACAAAAAAAAATAAGATTGGAATTTAGGTGTACCTTGGTTTAGGACAAGATAATGTGAGTAGGTTCGGGTTTATGACAGCAGTACCCAGAAAGAAATCTCACAACCAGTACTCTCTTAGAGATCATCAGGCCCCGTAGAAATCCCCTATCGAATAGAAGGCATTTTCCAGTAAGAAGGGCTTTAACTGAGATATAAATCTTGGACCACGCATATTTCGCAGTTTTGCAGGTATTCCACTAAAAGGCTGATGCAACTATAGAGGGGAGAGCCTTTGAAGAAAGTTAGTAGGGACCTTTAATACACTATTACTCCTATTGTTATATGTATTTGTTGCTCCCAGCATCTCAAAAAGTTGTCTATTATTGTTTACAAGAGTTAAGCACCTTAATATGTCAAGACACGGATAGGTTAAGATTCGTTGTTTATAAATGTATCTCCACGAAAATCTAGATTAAAAATCAAACGGATTATTTTCTTTTGGTTTACAAATATACGTTTACTTGTCACACCAGCCCCAGGATACAACATTGTTAGACATGTGACTAAAAGCTAATGAATAATATACAGCCAAGAGACCGTCACTATTAAGGGTACTTTTTAAGCTTAAAATTGCAAAATAACCTGAGTTTAATTTAGCACATATGTGATCTATATGGTGCCCGAAAGAAAACCTATGATCCATAAACGTACCGAGGAACTTGGCTTTCTCCTCAAAATTTACACCAAGGGAGTTGGCAAACATCGACGCTAATGGTTTTTTTTAAATATATTCATATAGATAGTTTTCTCAGTATTCAGTATTAGGCCATTTCTTCTGCATCATGATTCCATATCCCTGCACACACATGAAACATCATCATAAAGACCATCTACAGTATCTGATGCTGTCACAATGGTGGTATCGTCTGCGTACATAGTCACTTGCCCTGTTCTAATATTTAATGGCAGGTCATTTACATATTGTAGAAATAACAAGGGGCCCAAGACAGATCCCTGTGGACGCCAAGATCAACCGCTCTCTTTTCAGAAATAATGCCATCATATTTCACCACCATCTTCCTGTCGGTCATATATGACCCTATCCAGTCCAGCAGGCTACCTCGAATGCCAATATTGTATAATTTTTTCATCAGCGATGTTTTGTGTACGGTACTATAGAAAGGTGAAAAAAAAATGAGTTTTCAAAAATCAATATCTAGGATTCCGACACACACTTGTTTGTGATGGCCAAAAAAACTGTCTGCAACGTGAACTTCTATATAATAAGGAAAATTGTAAAACTCACTGTCTATGAAGGTGCTCTTTCTAGTACAACTAGTATCTTTTATCATTTGTATGATCCCAATGCTATTCAAATAGGTGAATAAACTATTACACAGCCACACAAGAAAAGTACATTACCACGAACCAAAATATATGGATCTAGTGTACTTTTCGACGCTGAATTCGAATCCGTACTTAAAAAACAAAAATTTATCGTCTCATTTTTTTTTGTCAAGAACGTCCCTTCAAATTGGGTAAAACTATAGTAATAATGTAACTCTTAATAAAGTATGAAAAATGGTAGATATTTTATAGCTTAGAGAAAAGAATATGCATTCAAACCACAGCAAGCTATTTCTATTAATTAAACTAAATCCACCCTTATAAGGGGTGAAAATTACCTGAGTTGAAATAACATGTACAAAGGACAAATTATTGTAGCTCTTAGGACAAAATATCTGAATCTGGTGTGACAACCAGATATTACTCATAAAAGGTTAAGACTCACCCCTATAGGGTCTAAAAACCATCCCCACCTACGGAGATATCTTATAAGCTTCAATAACGACGAAAACAGTTCAGGCTTTTGTAGTTTTAGGCAGTTTGAACAAATATGAAGTAGATTCGCTTAAACCACCGAAACATGACTACAAACTACATTTAGAGGGTGGTAGAAACTACTCCTACACTCTAATGATGCACATAGATGTTACTGAAATTCGGAAAGGATCAAGTACTTTTATTTCATTGTGCCAAACATTCAAGACAACTAAATCATCTTCCTAATAAGGTCAAATATCATCCCTAGGAGGGGGGAACTACCCTTGGAACTGATGAATCTTAGAAGTTTTAGCATCTAAGAAAAAAAATTCAGGCTTTCGTTCATTCAGGCTGGACAAATACAAGCGAAGTGGCAGTCGACCTTCTAACACCCTCAGTATCAACGCCGGTAACCCCAATGCTCCATACTGTCTCCTACTCTCTTTCCCATCTATATCAACGGGCTAATGGAAAGGACCAGGAATCCAATCTACAGCTTTGCAGGTGACAGTACGCTTATCTTTTCATTCGCTTTGAACGCTTGAACACGGGCTACTCATGCCAATATCCGCAGATCGCAGAAAAGTCGTTCAAATTAAGAAAGACCTGAGAGAAATTCTATCTTGGGGTGACTGTAACCAAGTAGAATTTAACTTTACAAAAACACAGGCGGCAGTTTTTTCTAGAAAAGTTAACGTTGCTGAATCGGATATAGTTATGTTGAGTTGAGCATTAACCTAGGAGCAAGAATGGGTCTAGCACCAAGATGTTGCAAGCGTAGTAAAGAGAGCTTCTCAAAAGCTAGAAATATTATTTCGAACTAGAAAGCTTTACACTCTACAACAAGTATTGATATTGTACAAAGTTCAAATTCGACCAACGATGGAATACTGCTCCCATGTTTGGGGCTCTGCTCCCAAACATACGCTGCACTTGTTGGATTCTATTCAGAAGAGAGCTGTTCGCTGATTGGAGACCTAAAACTGACCAGTAACCTTGGTTCTTTGGAGCATCAAAGAACGGTAGGCGACTGAGTCTATTCTATATTTATTTTCATGAAAATTGTTCGATGGATATAGCTCACTTAATTCATCTCAAAGTACACGGTACACGCTAAAAATTCACGTCGCACTAATTCTTCACATCCGGCTTGTCACTTTTTGAACAACCATTTTCAAGCAGTCTTTTATATGAAGAACTCCATCTCTATGGAATGATTTGCACGTGGACCGTGTTTCCTCCCGAGTACAATTTATAGCCATTCACGCTCCGCTCCTGTAGCGCTGTCCATTAAAAACAACAAAAAAAAATCGTTAATCAGTACCAATTAAAAAAAAAATTAAATTGTCAAGTTTTCAATTTTAAAAATGCGAACAATTTATTAATACAATTAAATGTGTATATAATGATAAATCTTCAAAGAATAGAGATACTTATTTTCTAACTACAATAACGCTTTTTAAGCATAAAAAAAACCTCTCAACAGAATTTACGTCAGATTTTTGGTGAAAATTAAGTCGAGTGAAATAAAAACTTCTGTCCCAGAAAATTTCTATTTGTTGCTATGTTGTAAAAATGCAAAATTTTTGCAAAATTTCATCGTTTCTGTCAGTCCATAGTATATGGACAGATTTGTCAAAAATCTTTTTAGAAATAGAAGAAGTCAGTGGCATCAAGACAGATTCATTGTTAATATTAGTAGCAATTTAAGGCATTTAGTCATTCAAATACAGAGGACGGATATAACTGCTTTCCAGGCTAAAAATTACAAAGGTACCAAAAATTTTAGGAAATAATTATTGTTTTTACAGGCAAATGCTCGTAGTTCGGAGTTTATTTTTTCCACATAATTTAATTTTATTATATATATATATATATATATATATATATATATATATATATATAAATATATTTATATATATATATATATATATATATATATATATATATATATATATATATATATATATATAAAGAGAGAGAAAGCAAAAATTGCAAAATCCTAAAATATGAAAATAGTTGTGGAACTCGGCAAAAGGGGCACGACAGATGTTCACACAATGTTCAGGTTAGCCAATATTCTCTATACCGTTTAAAAAAAGCGTTCCCAATGGGTACTTTTCCTGTTTTACCAACATTCCAATCTGATGACGTAGATACCTAATTTGTACGCAACCGGTTCTCTCCTGGTTATTTTACGGTTTTCCCTTTTGTTTTGAATGAACCCTTATTTCTGTCAGATAGTTGTCCTTTGTCAACGCCTTGTCAAACTTGTCATATCTTTTCCGGTCATAGGTGGTTAATTAATGATAATTGAGTATTTTGATTTTTCAGCATCCAAGGTTTCTAATGGCATCCTTGCTGTAAATGCCATATTTTTAAATTAATATGTTAGTGTAGAGTGGCTGTTTTGTTTGAGTGTTGGTCTTGCTTATGACAATTGTTATATATGGTCATTCTTGTTAGATTAAGATGCACACTATATGTGAGTCACTTGCAACTTTTATTTTAGTACTTCTTTATAATAATAATAATTATATATACTTCTTTATAACAACAATAAGAACTTATTAAAAATCATTTTCTACGCCCGACTTTCCTTATTTGGTGCTTCATTCTCTTTTTTAGTTTGTGCCCTGATGAAGGTCCTAACCTAGGACCGAAATATTGGCTAAATGAACATTGTGTGAACATTTGTCGTGCCCCTTTTGCCGAGTTCCCCAACTATTGTCATATTTTAGTGTATATATATATATATATATATATATATATATATATATATATATATATATATACATATATATATACATATATATATATATATATATATATATATATATATATATATATATATGTATATATATATATATATATATATATATATATATATATATATATATATATATATACATATACATATATACATATATACATATACATATATATATATATATATATATATATATATATATATATATATATACATACATATATATATATATATATATATATATATATATATATATATATATATATATATATATATATATATATATATATATATATATAGTCTGACACATAGATGTCGGCCTTTTCAGCTGACATCCTAAGACCAAAGACACAATAGTCGGCTGGGAAGGTTTTGACCTCTGTATTTTGGAATACTCATGGAAAAATTTTCATCGACTATGCTGAGAAGGGAAAAACCATTATATTATATAAAGTTATTGGTGCGTTTGAAGGCAGATGTCGCAAAAAAACGTCCCCAAATGAACAAGAAAAAAGTTCTCTTTGATGAAGAAAATATACCGTGTCAAAAATCAATGGTTATAATGGCAAAATTGCATAAACTGAAGTTCGAATTGAAATTAGGAGTACTAATTTTATATTTCACAATATTTTAGTTTTAACTACTTTTATTACCTTTGATTCCTAGCTTTCTGGACAATTCTGGAAATATGGTTATCATAAGAAATTTAGGAATATGTCTTAAACCAAAAACAAAAATATTTTTTCCTTGTTGACGAAGTTCTGTATGTGTTCCATCAAAACTGTTCGACTCTACTCCAAAAGCTACAGTAAATATTACGTCAGTTGTAAAAGAAGCCACAACCTGAAACAAAAAGTTTTTATTACCATATATATATATATATATATATATATATATATATATATATATATATATATATATATATATATATACATATATATATTATCATCATCATCATATTCCATCCATAGTGAGATTTAAGCCTCTCCACTTTGTCTCCAATGAGCTTTGTTGTTTACTTTTTGCATCCAATCATGTCCTGCTAAACTTTTTATGTCGTCTGTCAATCTTGTTTGTCGTCTACCTCTGCATCTTTTGTGTTCTCTTGGCCTTCATTTAACTATACGGCGTGTTCGTCTGTTATCATTCTGTCTTGCGATATGCCCCGACCATAATTCCACCTTAATATACATATTCGTTGCACTATATCTGTCACTTTTGATCTTCTTCGTATTTCGATGTTAGGAATACGATCTTGGAGTCCAATTAAGTGGACACATTCTCCTCTACTGCTCTTTGGGTTACCTGGAGTTATTTATTATACTTTTATTTAAAGCCCACGTTTCAGTGCCATATGTTAATACCGGCAGTACATACTCATCGAATACTCTACTAATAGTACTAACACACTAACTTCTTCCTTCAGCCGCTCTCTACCCACTTTCCATTTTTGTCTATGTTGTGCTTGTTGATACCAGTTAAGCCCTCCGACTCTCTTCAGATCGTCGCTCCACCTCTGTTGAGGTTTTCCTATGCTTCGCTTTTCACCCCATGGTCTCCACCTAGTGATCTTGCCTCTCCACTTATACGTCGCTCTCGCTACATGGCCGGCCCAGCTCCATTTCAGAGATGTTATCCGTTTGGTGATATCATCCACCTTTGTTTGTTGCCTAATCCATTTATTAGTTTTCTTGTCGTTCAAAGTAACACTCAACATCTCCCTTTCCATTGCTCGTTGGTGAACTTGCAGTTTTTCTATTGTTCTTTTAGTTAAAACCCATGTCTCGGCTCCATACGTTGTAGCTGGTAAAATACATTGATTATAAATTTGGGTTTTTGATCTTTGAGGAATGTTCATATTCAGTACATATTTCAATTTTCCATATGCTGCCCATCCCATACGTATCCTTTTTTCTATTTCAAGCTGCTGGTTTTCCTTTCCTATCGTTATTATTTGGCCCAGATAAATGTATGTGTTTACTTTTTCTATTGTTGAATGTTCAATCACTATATTTTCTTCATTGGTGTCTTCGTTACTCATGTACTTTGTCTTGGAGAAGTCCCACTTTTCTTGTTTGGTGGTGGAGATCTGTGATCATCTGGATCATGTCATTCTTATTGTTTGCTATAATTACAATGTCATCTGCGAATCTCAGGTTGTTTAGCTGATCGCCAGCTATCAGAAGGCCATTTTCGTTCCAATTCAATTCTTCGAATACATCTTCTAAGATTATTGTAAATAACTTAAGCGATATTACATCGCGATCGCCCTGCTTTACTCCTCTGTTGTATGTATATATCTATATATATATATATATATATATATATATATATATATATATATATATATATATATATATACCGGGTGATCTTGAAGTCACCGCTCACGCCATTTTAGTCAAACTATTTTAAATAGAAAAAAAAAAACCTAATATAGCTAGAATATGTGCTTGTTTTAGACAGAAAAATAATTGAGAGTCGTTTCCAATTTCATGGGAAACGCGATATATTTTCTATTTTAAATGAAATATCCTATAAATGTAATTTTCTAAATTCTAAGGAACATTCTAATCAAATTTCGTCTATATCTCCCCACAACAAATATCAACTCTCTTTGGCTATATGAGTATCGTCCCCTTAAGAAAGTTTATAAGCTTCCCTCCAAGCCCTTCATGTGGTAATTTGTCGCCACGATGTAGATTTCTGAACAGTTTATGTCTGTTTCGAGTTGAAGTCGCACATTCATATAGGATGGGCATATAGGTTTCTCCCTCTCTTCACCACATAGTCTGCATGTTATGGGGTCATTGTGGATACCCATTTACTGTAAATGTTTCCTCATATGACAGTCGCCGGTGACCAGATGTTGCTGATATGACCATCTGATGATTCTCGTTTTTACCTCCTGTTTTGGTATAGCGTTGCTTCTGGAACTCTGTATGATTTTGTAGCTTGAAATTTTGTTAATTTGTCCTCTTTTTCATTACCTTTTATCCCCGAATGTCCTGGCACCCACAGTAGTTCAACTCTGTTATAGTTCTAATAGGTCATGTTTACGCTCTTTGTGTTGAAGTGGCCTGATATACATTTACAGCCTTTAGAGCAGCTTGACTGTGTTGCTTGCGATAGTCCCGTCTAATACTCTTGTAAACACATGTTTGTATCGCGCGACTTTCTTCCTAGAATATTGTTCCACTTATACCACGTCGACTGCCGCAGTTATGCACCATGAACCAAATGTAGTACTCGATATGCGTGTAGGTATGTCGAGGTGAGCTTGTTCGGAAGTCGAATAGTCGGTTCTTCACGTCAAAATCGTGGTACATCTAGGTCGGTGTCTATACCCCAAGAAAAAGCCTACTGGTCGAATAGGTTTATAGTATACCGCTGGATGTCAGTTAGAAAGGGAGGAGCTGCTCGTCAAAATAGAAACAGTTCGCACTAACTGCCGTTGTAAGTGTATGTGTCGGATCGCAGAAAAGCACGTACTGATGGAACGAGTGAGTGGTATACTCCTAGGTGCGTGTTAGACAGAGACGCTACTGGTTAAAACGAAACTGCAGACAGTTTGCCCTATCTATTGATGTACGTGTATCTCGTTGATGTGTGATATCTCTATTGATGTACATGTACGTGTGTGATATACGGCTGTATGTCGGATGTATTTCGAGGAAAATATTGTCCATAACGGGTCCGCAGATACCCTCCTCGTTGCACACAGAAGAGAGACGGTACTCTCTGCGGATACAATTTGTCCTACCTACAAGCATATAGCTTCAAGAAAAAGTAGGATATCAATTGACTGCTTGGCTGAGCTGCTGGGCTTCTTCGGTTCCGGCGGTCAGTCACCACTGGCTGGTCAAGTTTGCCTATCGCGATTTTAGAGTCGAGGTGCGACCATGTAAATGCGTGAACCGAGGCATCGATGCGCCTTTACAGTGTTAGCGTACTATGAGCGAGACACGGCTAGGAAATAGGAAAGCAAATTTTCTGTATTTACAACCAAAGATTAATCGGATGGCAGTAGAACTCGTATGTTCACAGTTGCTTATTAAAACAAGAAGGAACATTTTCTGATATATAACACGTAGGCTGAAAAGTTTTTGGTCTAGCTACTTAAAACACATTTTTTCTTACAAAATTCGACTTTATCCATCAATATGTGTGTCCTTCAAGAGCGACACAATCAGTCCAACGCTGTTTTAACATTCCTATACCTTTCTTGAAGAAGGATTTGTCTTTGCCCTTAAAATAGGCTTCAGTTTCAGCAATAATCTCTTCATTGGAGCCAAATCTCTTTCCCGCGCGCATTTTTTTTTGAGGTCTGCGTATAGATAATAGTCGCTGGGGGCCAAATCTGGAGAATACGGTGCATGAGGAAGCAATTCGAACTTCAATTCATGCAATTTTGGCATCGTAACTACGACGACTTGTGACACGAGCCCTTTTTTCTTATTCATTTGGGGCCATTTCTTTGCGATTTCTGCCTTCAAACGCACCAGTAACTTTATATAATATTCGCTATTGATGGTTTTTCCCTTCTCAGTATTCTTCTCTTCTTCTTGTTCCTTTAGCCGTGTTCTACCCACTGTCGGGTATAGACCTTTCTCAAATCTTTCCATTTTTCTCTATGTTGTGCTTCTTGATACCAGTTAAGCCCTCCAATTCTCTTCAGATCGTCACTCCATCTCTGCTGGGGTCTTCCGATGCTTCGTTTTTCACCCCATCTCTCTATCTGTCTCTATCTGGTGATCTTGCCACTCCACTTATATGTCGCTCTCGCCACACGGCCGGCCCAGCTCCATTTTAGAGATGTTATCTGTTTGGTGATATCATCCACTTTTGTTTGTTGTCTAATCCATTTGTTAGTTTTCTTGTCCTTCAAAGTAACATTTAACATCCTCCTTTCCATTGCTCGTTGGTGAACTTGTAGTTTTTCTTTGTTTACGTTGTAGCTGGTGAGATACATTGATTATAAGGGTTTTTGATCTTTGAGGAATGTTCATATTCAGTACATATTTCAATTTTCCATATGCTGCCTATCCCATACATATCCTTCTTTCTATCTCAAGCTGCTGGTTTTCCTTTCCCATCGTTATTATTTTTCCCAGATAGATGTGCGTAGTTACTTTTTCTCTTGTTGGCTGTTCAATCACTATATTTTCATCACTGGTGTCTTCGTTACTCATGTACTTTGTCTTGGAGAAGTTTATGTCAAGTCCCACTTTTTTTGCTCGGTGGTGGAGATTTGTAATCATCTGGATCATTTCATTCTTATTGTTTGCTACAAATACAATGTCATCTGCGAATCTTAGGTTGTTTAGCCGGTCGCCAGCTATCAGAAGGCCATTTTCGTCTCAATTTAGTTCTTTGAATACATTTTCTAAGATCATTGTAAACAACCTAGGAGATATTACATCGCCTTGCTTTACTCCTCTGTTCACTGGGACCTTGTTTGTCCCCCCCCCCCCCCCCCCCCCCCCCCCCCCCCCCCCTCCCCCCCCCCCCCCCCCGTTCTTGGTTTACCATAACTTTGAGTGTTGCTCGTTCATATATTCTGGCTGTATCTGTGGTATATACAAGCATTTCTAAGAGCTCTTATAAGCGCCCATTTTTCCACTGTGTCGAAAGCCTTGCGAAAATCTACAAATGTGAGCCACATTGGTATATTGTATTCGGTGGCGTTCTCGATTAGTATTCTCAATGTGTGCAAGTGCTCAATCGTACTGAAGCCTGATCTGAATCCAGCCTGTTCTATCGGTTGGTATAATTCCATTTTGTGTTCCAGTCTGTTTCTTATGTCTCGTGAGAACAACTTGTAAACTCAGCATAGCCGATGAAAATTATTCCATGCGCATCTCAAAATACAGAGGCCAAAATCTTCCCAGCCGACTGTTGTGTCTTTGGTCGCTTCGGGCGGCTTTCACCGGCTGCTGTCCACTCAGCTGACTGTCAATTTGATTTCAGTGTGTAGTGGTGGATCCATGTTTCATCCATTGTCACATATCGCATGAAAACATCCTTTTTATTGCGCTTGAACAGGTCCAAACAGCACTCAGAATCATCAAGACGTTATTGTTTTTGGTTCACTGTGTGCAAACGCGGTACCTATTTCGAACAGAGCTTTCTCATCCCCCAATGTTCACGCAAAATACACACACGTTCTTCTGATATCTTTAGGGTGTCAACTATCTCACACAATTTCACTTTACCGTCATCCAAAACAATTTTGTCGATTTTTTTGATGTTTTCCGGTGTAATCACCTCATTTGGGCGTCCAGAGCGTTCAGCATCATTTGTATCTGTAATGATGAGTGATTTTCCAGTCCCCGTAACATTTATCAAGCCTTTGCTCTGCTTGAACGGTATTTTTTTCCCATCAAAAAACAGTGTTTAATCGACACACGAAATTCGATTTTTTTCATTGTTTTGAAAATATCAAAAGTAGCATCACTAAAACCACTGTAACTTGTAAACTAATCGTCGAAATGTCATGAAATTTTGACCTATCGTTTAAATGTTGGTACTTCCTAAAAATCTTATGGATTTTTTGAAAAGGGCGGCATCTATGTGTCAGACCAAAAACAATTCAGCCTGCGTGTTATTACGAAACATAGGGTCGATACGGATACTTCCCCAGAAAAATAATGCTACTTCGCTGCGGTATTATATTTTAGAATTGTACCTATATTTTTCACAAAGAAGAATCTCCACCTACAGTGGAACTGTACAAATTTAGACCTAATTTAAAAATCTTTGACAGGGGTGAACACTTTTCACAAAAATCCTCCCAAAAAAAGTCCTGTTTCTGAAAAGCGTATTGTCTAGAAGAGCGGTGGTTCTTCTGGTTCAACATAATTTCCCCATATTATATTAAATTTCCATCCACATTATTTATTTTTTTTAGAGTTTCATAAAATGTTAGAAATGTTCGAAATTTTTTTTTACGAATTAATAATAAACAACTAACTCCACCCTTTTTGCCCCTCAAATCACGCCTGTGGAATAATGTTAGATTTACATAACTCTTATAACAAACATTTACCTTAAGAATCTTGTTTAGATTTTTAAAACACTACGAATATTGGGTAAAGAAACAGTAAAAATTTAAGATTTTGTCAAAGGTAAACTCCTGCTCTACTGGAAACCATAATTTAATAATTTTTTAACCAAAAATCTAAAAGATTTAAGTAGTAATATAGCGTTCTTGTCATTACCTCCCTACTGTCGATATCACTTCCCATTTTAGCACATTTCTCCATATGTTTAATCATGAAATCGCTACAATGCAAAACACTATTAAACATAACTTTCATTTTGCCAGACGTGAAAGTAGGAGTAAGCTTCTGCCTTAAAACCTTCCATCCATGGCTCCTTATGTTAAACAGGTGAGTTCCTCTTGCATCCTTATTTTCGTTGACATAGACGTCTCTATCTATAAAATGGTGGAAATCCTAAAAATTAAAAAACGAAAGTATATTCAATAGCTAAATATAACGAAAAAACTATTTTTAGTGTTCCGTACGGAACAGAACACTTCGGTGTCGGTCTGTCCGTCTGCCAGTCGGTCACATCCGATTTTCTTCGAAACTATTAGATACAGAAAGTTGAAATTTAGCACTAATATAGGAACTGATGCCCCCATCAGAGCCGCGTAGTTTTAAAGGTTGAATGTTGGCTTAAGGAGTTAGTCTTAGGGGGTGAAATCGGAAGTAAAATTTTTTTTTTTTTTACCAGGCCCAAGCGGGGTGTCAAATGAAAGTTTGTAAAAACCCGAGTCCAAATATATATATATATATATATATATATATATATATATATATATATATATATATATATATATACATATATACGAGGCTGGTTTGAAAAGTCCGTGCAAAAATAAAAACTACTTATGTGTTTGGGGTAAACCTTTTTATATTTTTCGACATAGTCTCCTTTTAAGCTTATACACTTCGTCCAACGATGTTCTAGTTTATTGATCCCTTCCGAATAATAGGATTTGTCCAAGTCTGCAAAATATCCATTAGTGTCTGCAATCACCTCCTCGTTTCAATAAAATCTTTGTCCCGCCAGCCATTTCTTCAAATTGGGGAACAAATAGTAGTCCGAGGGAGCCAAGTCTGGAGAATAGGGGGGATGTGAAACGAGTTGGAATCTTATTTCCATTAATTTTGCGACCACAACTGCTGAGGTGTGTGCTGGTGCGTTGTCGTGATGGAAAAGGACTTTCTTGTGGGCCAATCGCGGGCGTTTTTCTTGCAGCTCGGTTTTCAGACGGTCCAATAACGATGAATAATATTCACCTGTAATAGTTTTACCCTTTTCCAGATAGTCGATGAGGATTATCCCTTGCGAATCCCAAAAGACAGTCGCCATAACCTTTCCGGCCGAAGGAACGGTCTTCGCCTTTTTTGGTGCAGATTCCCCCTTGGTAACCCATTGTTTAGATTGTTGTTTGGTCTCAGGAGTATAGTAATGTATCCATGTTTCATCCACAGTGACGAAACGACGCTTAAAGTCCTCCGGATTCTTCTGGAACAGCTGCAAATCATCCTTGCAACACTTCACACGATTCCATTTTTGGTCAAGCGTGAGCAATCGCGGCACCCATCTTGCGGATAGCTTTCTCATGTCCAAATGTTTATGCAAAATATTATGTACCCGTTCAGTCGAGATGCCCACAGCACTAGCAATCCCACGCACCTTAACTCTTCTGTCATCCATCACCATATCATGGATTTGATCAATGATTTCTGGAGTCGTAACCTCCACAGGCCATCCAGAACGTTCAGCGTCACTTGTGCCTATATGGCCAGTCCGAAAATTTTGAAACCACTTATAAACTGTTCTAATCGAAGGTGCAGAGTCACCATAATATTTATCCAGCTTCTCTTTAGTCTCCTGAGGCGTTTTGCCTTTCATAAAGTAATGTTTAATCACCACACGAATTTCTTTTTCGTCTATTTCTTGAAAATCACTCGACTTCCTTGATTCACACGAATGCCAAACACAAAGAAATAGACCAATATGGCTGAAACTTGGTGTGCGTTCATTCAAGAGATGCTACTAACTAAACATGACCTCGATACGCGCCGGTGGTGCCATCTCTCGGATTTTGCACGGACTTTTCAAACCAGCCTCGTACATACAGTCAGTCCAAAAAGTCTCCATGTACCACCTGTCTTCTATACTATTTTTCTGTTATGTTTAACTAATCAATTGGAACTATGAGAAAACATGTTTAAATTAATATTTGAAACCTAACCAACGAGGATTAGTATTAAAAACAACTACGGACCATTTTAGTCAGAAGTTACATCATTGTTATAAAAATTTAAACAAAATGAATTTCGAAAAAGTCTTGATTTGAAAAGAGTGGCTGGAAATTGGGTACAAGCGGCCCAGAACAGAAAAAAGTGGCAGCAGTGGACAGTATAAGCTGATGATGATGATGATATATATTTGAGTTGTGTTATTTTTATGTCTTCGGTTATAGAATGGGAAACTTTCATTATCTCTCTAATTCGCTCGTTGGTTACGTGTTCCAGCCTTGACCTTCTGGCTGATCTCCTCCAAAAATCCATCTCTATCGCCTCGAGAGTTTTTTCGGTTGATATCTTTAATTGCCATACATCACTACCGTATGTTACAATACCTTTAAGAATCGTGTTGTATATGCGGTGCTTGCTTCTTTTTGATATTTTTTGGTCCCACAGTATACTGTTCAATTGCGCAATAGCTCTTTGTCCCTGAATGTTTCTGTGTTTAATTGCCTCATCTAGTTTATCATCATCAATCAATTGTATCCCCAGGTACGTGTATTTGGTACAATTTTTTATTTGCTGGCCGTCCTTTAATCTTAAGTCTTGCCGTACTCCGCAGATCGTGATATATTGAGTTTTATTTATGTTGACCTCTAAGCCCCATTTTCTGTATTCTTCTATCAATTCCGAGTCATATATTCTATGTCATCATGATCTTGCGCTATTACAATCTGGTCGTCGGCAAAACATAGTGTGTAGAGGTTGTTATTCTCTAATGGTATCCCCATACTACTACATTTCCGTTTTCAGCCCTTTAGTGCATGCTCTAGGTATATTTTAAATAAGGTAGGTGATAAACAGCACCCTTGCCTAAGTCCCTTGCTGACATTCAAACCTTTAGATCTTGAGTTTCCTACCTTAATATATGATAAAAACTTTTAACTGCAGATATTAGATTCGAGTTGATATTTGTTTGTTGGAATGCTGTCCATAATTTGTTCTGTGGCACACTATCGTATGCTTTTTTAAGGTCCATATATAACATATGTAGTTCTTGATTTACGGAGAATTTTTTCTCGATGATCTGGATGAAGCAAAAAAGGTGATCTACTGTCGATCTTCCAGCACTAAAGCCTACCTATTCTTCGGCTTCCATGCTGTGGTATTCATGTTCGATTTTGCTCTTTAATAGTTTTATTTATAAATTCTGCTGATTGTGCAGGTCACGGCGATTCCTCTATAGTTGTCTCATTCGTTTTTATTCCCTTTTTATGGATAGTAGATATAACAAATTTTATAAATTCAGTGGGGTGTTCCCTTCCACTAAGACAGTTTTGGAATAATCTCCTCAAGTGTTCGAGTAGATTTTCGGTTCCATATTTGATCAGCTCCGCGGAAATGTTACCTGGTCCCCGCGCTTTATTATTTTTCAACGATAGACATATTTATTTTATTTCTTTCCGTGTTATTCGAATGGAGGAGGCTTCAACCCGTATATTCTGAGTCTGTTCCTCAATCAAAAACTCCACTTCATCTTCCTGGAGAAGCTCAGAAAAGTACTTATCCCATACTTCAAGACTAATTGGGGATAAGAGGTCTCGCTTCGTATCCTTTCTCAGGGATTTTAACGTCTTTCAGCTCTCGGTACTCCTTCTTCCACCTAGATATGTGTTTATTGTTTTGCATTTCTTTTCTCAGGAATCAATTTTCTTTTGAGTGATCATTCTCCTAACTATCCTTTGATGGCTTTTATAATTCGTCCAATCTATATTATCTTTTCTTGTTAAGTATAGTTCATGTTTTTTCCTTTTCTCTTTAATTGCCAGCTCTATATCCTCATCTCACCAGTAGGGTGTTTTCCAATGTTTTATATATATGTATGTATATATATATATATATATATATATATATATATATATATATATATATATATATATATATATATATACATATATATATATATATATATATATATATATATATATATATATATATATATATATATATATATATGTATGTATATATATATATATATATATATATATATATATATATATACATATATATATATATATATATATATATATATATATATATATATATATAGTGTTTCCAATGTAAAGTTTATAATTCGTTTGAAATGAAGTAAAAGCATCATGGCTAAAACATTAGTCAACTCCAGGTTTATTGACAAAATGGTGAATAATAAAATTTATTTTTAAAGGACATTTTGACGTAAATAATATGTTTATCATTATGGTTTTTAAATGAACTTATAATATTCAATTAGGTAAAGAAAATGTATATTTTTAAAAATAAAAATCGATCTGTTACCTTTGTTAATACATCTCTAATGTAGTCTGGATCAACTAAAACCAGTACTGGTTTGGCAAAAATCCATACTCCTCCAAACTTATGACCTTTTTCTTTAAGTTTCTTGTACCAGACATTAACTTCTCCTGCGAAAGTGGGACTTTTTGGAAAAGGGAACGTGTAGTTTCCTGTGAAGGGCACAAATTATACATAACTTTATTGGATATGCAGAGGGCATGCGAAGAGTACTTTTAAAAAATGTTTAAATACTAAATACTTAATTAAATAAAAAAAAAAATACAATTAAGTGCACTTGCGCAATTAGTATTCCGTACCCTGATTACCAATAAAATAAAAATTAGCTACCTAATAGCTAATAAATGAATCTAGCTCAATCTAGAATCTAGTAGTAAAGGTTTAAAGCAAATATTTACCACTTAAATATTTATTTAATTAAAAACAAATACTATAAAATTATTTTGATTTCGGTACCTATCCGTTGGTCACCAGTCATCATGATATTACTGATTGCACCGAATATGTATTGATATTTCGTAGCTCTTAGTCCCGGTTGAATTCCCAACATTCTAAACCTTCACCATTCTGTCTTGCCATATAATTTTTTTATACCAGAAAAAATATCAAACATAATGCACTCGTAATAATTTTCGCTCAATTTACACTTTATTTCGAAATTTTTTTGACTAGTGCTTTTCGAGATAGGGTGGGGGGGCAGAGATTTTTGGCCATTTTTTAAAAATAATACAAAGAAAAGTATGTGCAAGTATTATATCGTAGATATTTTTGAACTCGTGTTATTATAAGCTTTCATTTGACGCCCCACTCGATGACCTGGTAAAAAACAAATTCCACTTTCAATTTTACTCCACAAAACTAACACCTTAAGTCAAAATTTAACTTTCCAAACTACACTGTTCTGATTAGGCCATCAACTTGTATATTCATGCCAAATTTCAACTTTCTATGTCAAACAGTTTCGGAGAAAAATCTGGTGTGACAGACAGTCGGATAGACTGACAGGCCAACACGCGGACAGGCTGACAGACGGACAAACAGACAAACTGACAGCCGCATAGACGGACAGACAGACTGACACCGAAGTGATCGCATGGTCCGTACGAAATATTAATAATATATTAATTATGTTTTTCTTGTATAAACCCTTTTTAAACACAAGATATCAGGAGGTTTAATATGTTTCTTAAACATATACTGTACATAAATATTTCAAAAGTGCTTAAAACTTTTAATCAAACATAAAATAAATTTAATAGTATATATCGCCACTACACCAAACACTTTATTTTTGCACTCGACGCGCGTTTCGCTAACCATGTTAGCTTCATCGGGAGCTATGATTGACAATCATCGCTCCTCATGAAGCTAACATGGTTATCGAAACACGCATCGAGTGCAAAAATAAGGTGTTTGGTGTAGTGGTGATATATACTGAGAAGTGTAATTATGCCAAAGATTCCACATTCCCAACTTAGTAAGGATTTAAAAGCAATTTTGCACGAAATAATTAATAAGTCCTAGTTTTTCTTCGAGAAGGGCTACAAAAATATTCGTTATGCGTGACTACTGAAAATAATATACAGTCAGTCCAAAAAGTTTCCATACACTACCTGCTTTCTATACTATTTTTCTGTTATGTTTAACTAATTAATTGGAACTATGAGAAAACATGTTTAAATTAATATTTGAAACTTAACCAACGAGTATTACTATTAAAAACGATTACGGAACATTTTATTTAGAATTTACAACATTGTTATAAAAATGTAAACAAAATTAATGTCAAAAAAGTCTCCATACACTTAACAATTACCAGTAATAGTTTGACGGAGTTTAACGGAAAATAACAACTTCATTTAAACTAATATTTACCATAGTGGGACCGCCGTTGGCCTTGAAAATCTCCTGTAACCTTTTTGTCATGCTTGCAACCAGCTTTCTAGTAACTTCTGCTGGCATATTCTCCCATTCGTTCAGAAATTCTGTTTTTTGATTCCTCTCTATTTGAAACATCGTGTTTGCAAACGCGCCGTTTAAGCTCCTCCCATAAATGCTCAATGGGGTTAACATCGGGTAATTGCGGAGGTGTATGAAGCAGCTGCCGCGCATTATGGATCAGCCATTCTTGCACTAAGTTTGCGGTATATTTCGGATCATTGTCCTGTTGCAAAATGTATCTTTTTTCAAGTGCTAATTTTTGGACACTTTCTCTTAAATTGTCTCTCAAAATGTTCAGATAAACATGCTGATCCATGGCACCATTAATAAAATATAAAGGACCCCGCACAATCCTTATGGAAATTGGGTTTCGGCCAATTTCTTTGAAACTTGGCACAGAGGTAGTTTTCAACAAGCTGATTAAAAGTCTCAATGGGCACAACCCCCAAAAACCAACCCCAAACCCCCCACGATCCCCCCAAGCCTACAATGTGGGCATTGTGAGGTATCGGTGGGTACAGTTTCAATCAATCTTCGAAGCGGTTTTTTTTTTCTCGACTATATTAGCTCAAACACCTTGCAAAGCTAGCTGTTAACATTCTGATTGAAGGCCTTGAGTATTTAAGCTAAAGCAGCCAAGAAAAAACGCTTCGAAGATTATTTGAAACTGTTACGTATTGACACCTTCCAATGCCCACTTTGTAGGCTTTGGGGGTCTGGGGTTGATTTTTGGTGGTTTTGTCATGAAACTTTTGATCAGCATGTTGCAATCTACCTCTGTTCATTGTTTGAGCTAACGCAGTCAAGAAAAAGCCTTTCAAGACTTGTGAAAATGGCAACGTATGGATACCTATAATGCCTTCATTCTGTTATGGGGGGAGGGGGGGTTGAGGTTGATTTAGGGGGTCTTGCACATTAAGACCCTCAATCAGAATGTTAACAGTTAGCTTTGCAAGGTGTTTGAGCTAATGTAGCCGAGGAAAAACCGCTTCGAAGATTGATTGAAACTGTACCCACCGATACCTAACAATGCCCACATTGCAGGCTTGGGGGGTCGTGGGGGGTTTGGGGTTGGTTTTTGGGGGTTGTGCCCATTGAGACTTTTAATCAGCATGTTGAAAACTACCTCTGTGCCAAGTTTCAAAGAAATTGGCCGAAACCCAATTTCCATAAGGATTGTGCGGGGTCCTTTCCAACCCCTCCAGCGGACAGGCATCCCCAAAGCAGAACACTGCCACTCCCTTGTCTCACCGTGGAAGAAATGTTTTTAATATCGAATGCGATATTTTTCTTTCACTGAACTTTATTTCTGCCATCAGGCCCAAAAAGGTTTATTTTAGTTTCATCACTAAAAATTATGGATTCTCAAAATTCAGGAGGTTTAGTACCGTATTTCCTAGCAAAAGCTAACGGCTTTTTGTGATTAGCTTCCGAAATTAACGGCTTCTTCCTGGCTGTGTAAACAATTTTTCACTGGAAGCGATTATCTTGTTTAATTCTATTTCATTTAGTTAGTTAACTCTGTTGTTTAATTAATCAATCAATTATTTTTTAGTGCTTCTTAATAGCTGTTTATATTTTTTATTGAAAAATTTCTGTGGTGAACCAAAATATATTTTTTTATGTTTTGCCATTCTACAGACAAAACATTGAAATAAACATTTTAGTTAATTCACAATTTCCACTATATTGTACACAGTACCTTCTTCAATTAATCGTTAACTAACTATGTACCGAAACAATTATTATCATAAGTTACAAGATATAGTGGAAATTGTAAATTAACTAAAGTGTTTATTTCATTTATTATGAATTTCTATTAAGTAAGGGCTACTTCAATTGAATATTAATTGGCATATCATACTGTTTTATATACAAGAAATTAAGATTTAAGTAATTTTTTTTTGGGAATTATGTAAAATAATACTTTTGATAACATATTGAATCCTCACAAAACTTTTGTAAGAAGAGAACAGCAAAATATTGGCATTTTTATCAAGAGTATTGAGGTAATAGAATTTCACAGTAAAAAATAAGAAGTTTTAATGACTGCTCAATACAAACAAATGCTTGCTTGGAACCAATCTTCTAAACTTGGTAAAAAAATTAATATCTAGAAAGAATCATAAATCACCATTTTGTCAAGAATTGTGTCCTTAACACGGGATTTATAAAATATTTCCTAATTATGTAATTAACCACGTTTACTTCTCTTCCAAAAGAAAAATCCTGTCTCCATGAGAAGATCATTCTTCTGAATTTTTGTTTTTCTTTACGTTTTAGAGCCCAGGGAACATGAAAAACATTTTGCGTAATCATTCGGTGTGGTGGCCCTAATTCCGCTGGAGAGTTATCGATTTCAAATATCATCTTATTTAAAGTTGTAAAAGAAACCTGGGGCAATGGGGGTCGATAATTTTTGTTAATTTTCGATAGTATTATGTAAAGTTTTCTTGGTTTTGTTGTGGTAATGAACAAATTCGAAACATAATTATTTGTAGTCCAACATTAAAGGGGTGCGGGAGCAGCATGGAGAGCTTACTTTTAATATATTGCGGTATGCGTCCTTTTTAGGGAGATACGAGGATGGATTGAAAAGTTTGCGGCCTCACCAAAAAATAATTATAATATTTTTATTACAGTACCCTCAATAAGTTTGTACTTTCTTTGGTTGTCACAGTGTAAAACTTTGTTGTAGAATTTGTGGTTTTTAGGTTAGAATGAGTTTAGTGAGACCAAGTGTAGCGTTTTTGGAAAAATGGAAGAAATTGAACAACGTGCGCTCATCAAGTAACTGTTTAAAAAAATATTAAAACCAAAGGAGATCCACGATGATATGAAACCAACCCTAGGGGAATCTGCTCCGTCATATACCACTGTGAAAAAATGGGTTGCAGAGTTTAAACATGGAAGAGAGAGTATCGAAGATGACCCTCGCTCCGACCGGCACACGACGTCTACGACTAAAGAAAACATCGGCAAAGTGTGTAACCTCATATTGAAAAATTGTAGATTAACTATCAGGGAGATTGCAGACACTCTAGGCATCTCGTATGAACGAACACAAAACATCATTGCCAACGAACTTGGATTT
The DNA here is from genome assembly GCA_019049505.1 of Pachyrhynchus sulphureomaculatus. NCBI lineage: Eukaryota > Metazoa > Arthropoda > Insecta > Coleoptera > Curculionidae > Pachyrhynchus > Pachyrhynchus sulphureomaculatus. The sequence continues at coordinate 11,728,882 of CM032454.1, forward strand.
TCTAAGGTTTCCGCTAGGTGGGTCCCCAGATTGCTTTTAGTTGAACAAAAACGAATTCGACTCACAATTTCTCACGTGGAGAAGTTTGAGCCTGATCAGCAAGATTTTCTTAACAGGTTTGTGACAATGGACGAAACCTGGGTACACCACTATACCACAGAGTTAAAACAACAATCCAAACAGGGAAAAAACTGACCCCAAAGAAAGCGAAGAGAATTCTGTCGGCTGGAAAAGTGATGGCATCAGTTTTTTGAAATGCTAAAGGTATTATTATGGTGAACTACCTTCCGAATGTCGAAACAATAAACTCGACTTACTATTGCACCCTTTTGCGTGATTTACGTCAACAAATTAATGAGGAACGCCCAGGATTACGGAGAAAGAAAGTTTTGTCCCATTAGGACAACGTTCGCGTTCACACGTCTGTTAAGCCTATGGCTCAAATTCGTGATTATGGTTTCGAATTGCTGCCCCACCCGGCTTATTCTCCTGATTTGGCATATTCGGACTTCCATCTGTTTCTAAACCTAAAAAAACCCCTCGGTGGCCAAAAATGTTCACCAAATGAGGAAGTCGAAGCTGCAGTTAACCAGTATTTTGAAGTCCCTGAGGAATCTTTTTTTGAAACAGGTGTAGAAGCTTTGGAAAGCAGGTGGAAGAAGTGTATAGAGCTAGGTGGAGATTACGTCGAAAAATAAAAATATTTTTGTACGTATTTTATTTTGTTTCCTTGACTAGGCCGCGAACTTTTCAATCCATCCTCGAAGATGCTTGAGTGAAATAATACTTGCTTGGATTTTTTTATTTAAAATATTGAGGTAATAGAATTTTGCAGTATAAACATTGCGAATTATAAATGGCAGCTGAAAACACACGTTCTCTTGGAGCCGACTATCTAAAAATATAAAAAATATCGCCATTTTGTCAAGTATACACTTCACAATTTAACACTAAATTATTTTTCTTTTGCTAAAGTATTGAATTAGATCACGAGAAACATAGTATAGTAGAAATTTGAAATTTATGTTATTTTTAGTGTTCCAAAATTGAAAAACGGAACACTTATGGAACCACTCCGGTGTCTGTCTGTCCGTCTGTCATAACCAATTTTCTCCGAAACTATTTGACATAGAAAGTTAAAATATGTCATAAATATAGAAATTGATTGCCTATTTACAGCCGTGTAGTACTGAAAGTTAAATTTTGGCTTAAGTGGGTGAAATCGGAAATAATTTTTTTTTTGATTGTCATCGAGTGGAATATCAAATGAAGGCTTGTGAAAACATGAGTTCAAAAATATATGTGATGTAATACTGGCCTTATATAAATAATGAAGGATAATAGTTCTACTAAACACAGAACCTTAAAAAAGAATGTGCAATGCAATCTTCCTGTTAATGAAGAAATTCACAACGTAGACAATTTTTTTAGCGATCACAACCAGTTTATGTCCAAATTCTAGCTATTGATTTTTAAAAGGTATTTGGGGTGTGTTTTGTGAAGTCACTGGCCATTTTAACGGAAACTTTTATTTTAAAAGCAATCACGGTACAGAACACTAATTGCGCAAGTCCGACTTGCACTTGATAAGTCTTTTTTTATTAATGAAACTCCTCTGCTACTCTATTTTAGGTTATTAATATAAACCAGGAGAATATTTGGTCATAATACAGTCCCTTCTGGCATCCTTGTTACTGCTGTTTCATAAGAGCTAAAATAGTTACGTTTTGTGATTTAAAAACTTTAAATTGTATTGAAGGTTCACTTTTAACTCTTGGTTAGTTAGTTAGTTGGTTGTAGGCGGGGTAGGCGATTGTGCCTGTTAGTGCACTGCAAGCTTTTAACTGATTGTGCTCCCCTTTTTTAGTCACATGAGCGTTGTCCCTTTAAGAAGGTTTATTAGCCCTCTAATTTATTGCCACGATGTAGATTTCTGAACAGTTTATGTCCGTTCATAGAGTATGTGCAAACAGGTTTCTTCATCTTCACTATACACTATTGTAGTACGTGATTCACTTTTCATCGCTCGTGATGCAGAAAAAACTATAGCGGATATGTTTTAAATGTCATATTTTTTTTTTCAATATACAAACACGTGATTATTATTATCACAAAAAGTTCTTCTTTCTCACATTTGGTCAATGTGGTTCCATGTTTGGCTGACAGGCCCAAGCCAAGTCAGCACAAACGCTATTACCATTGTATATTAAGGAATGACCTTACAATGTTACATGTTTTCAAAATCACTGACTTCTGAATGTTTCTGTGTATGTTTGTGTCCTAATTGTACTAAGTGTGGTGTGAATGTTATTGGTGTAAGGCCTATGGCTGATATGATGAGGGGGACAATGATGAATTTTTTTTGTTTCCATAGCCTTTTTATTTCTGTTGCAAGGTCTGTGTATTTCGTTTGGATGTTTGTGTCGTTGGGGACAGCTATGTCACTTAGATAGGTGACTTTTCCTTTTTTGCACTAAAAAGTAATATCGGGTCTATTGGCGGAGACTCTTTTATCTGTATGGATACTGATGTCCCAGTAGAACTTGTAATCTTTATTTTCAAGTATGGATGTTGGTGTGTATTTGTAGTAGGGATCTGTATTTTCTATGAGTTTTTATGTTGTGGCTAGTGCTTGGTGAACTACTTTTGCAGCTGAGTCATGTCTGGCTGTGTATTCCGTTCCGGCTAATATTTTACATCCGCTTGTAATATGTTCGATCGTCTCTTTCTGCTGGTGGCATTATCTGCATCTGTCTTGTGTAATAGTTGAGTTTTTGATGATATCCTTTTCGTAGTTTCTGGTTAATACGACTTTATTCTGGATGACAAGTAAGAAGCCTTCCGTTTAAGGGAATAGCTGCCCATCCTGTTGTCAGGTATATGATTGTTTTTTATTTACGTGGTCCTGTTTTATGTAGTATCAGTATTTCCCGTGGAGTGTTTTCTCTGACCACATTTTCATCTTTTCCTGTAACTGGGTGTGACTGTGTGGGTCTGCTGGGGGATCTGCCCGGGATAAGTGGAAAGGTGTGTAGTTTTTATCTGCTTTCACTGTTGCTGTGTGGAAGCTGGTTTGCTTGCTGTGAAAGATTTTCCTAAGTGCTTGTATTTGTTTTGTGTGTAGTGATCTAATGTCTATGATTCTTCTTCCTCCTGCCTTCCTCTCGATGGTAAATCTTTCTTTGCATGCGTTGGGGTGTAATTTCCTGTATGTGAATTGAGAACGTATAAGGATGTGAATGTTTTCTATGTCTGCTTGTGACCATTTGATGATACCTAATGAATATGTGAGTATAGGTATAGCGAACGTGCTGATTGGTGTAGTGAGATATTTGGAGTTGCGTTTTGTTTGTAAAAGTTTCGTGAGTCTGTTTTTGAATTCGGTTCTAAGCTCTGTTTTGATGTGAGTGTGGTTGAGTTTGGTGCTTTGTTGGAAGCCTAGATATTTGTATGTTTCTTTGCCGAGCATGTTATCGAGTGTTTCGTTGTTGATGGTTTCTGTCTCACGGTGGCCCTTCCATTGGTCTCTGTTGATGTAGAGCATTTTGCATTTACTTATACCAAATTCCATATTGATATCTAAGGTAAATATTTCTGTGATTTTGAGTCCTTTCAGCTGTGTTTTTGGGGCAGCGAAGAGTTTTGTGTCATCCATATATAGCAGATGGTTTATTTTATGTTGATTCACTTTTTGGTGTCTGATGTTGAAGCCACGCTCTGTTCTGTTTACTGTGTTTGAGAGTGGAATAAGACAGAGGCAAAACCATAGAGCGCTGAGCGAGTCTCCCTGAAATAAACCTCGTCTGATGTATAGCTCTTCTGTTTGGACGCGTTCGGTTTGTGTTTCTAGGCGTATTTTGGTTTTCCATCTTTTCATAATTTGTTCGAGAAATTGTCTGAAGTTTTAGTTGATTTTGTAGATTTCTAGGGCTCTGATTAACCAGCTGTGAGGTATGGAGTCCAAGGCTTCTTTATAGTCTATGTAACCGATGTGAAGGTTTCTGTGTTCTTTTCTGGTTTGTCCCATAATCACGCTATCTATGATCAGCTGCTCTTTGCATCCTCGGCTATTTTTCCTGCACCCCTTCTGCTCTTCTGTGAGAATATTGTTGTCTATTAGGTGTTGTTCCATTTTCTCGGAAATTGTGGCTGTGACGATCTTGTATAGGGTTGTAAGACAGATGATAGGTCGGTAGTTTGACGAGTTTGTGGTGTCTGAGCTTTTGGATTTGACGTATGTTATTCCTTGTGTAAGGAAAGTGGAGAATGTGTGTGGTTGTAGAATGGTTTTGTTGATTTATTAATATTATTAATATATATATATATATATATATATATATATATATATATATATATATATATATATATATATATAGAGAGAGAGAGAGAGAGAAATTACATCACGTTCTAGTTAGAATTTATTGAAAACGTTTCGCCTGATTTTTAGGCTTCTTCGGTTCATCTAAAAATTGAAATTTTCTGTTTTGGATATTCAATAGGACGCACAATTTTTTTTTTTTTTAATTATGAATATATAAAATTCTTAAACTTATACAATGTAGAAGGTGAAAATAATAAAAATACACACAAAATATATACAAAAACTTACATGTGTGGGTTGAAACGGAGACACACTTAACACCTTTTAAAGAATGTTAAGTGTGTCTCCGTTTCAACCCACACATGTAAGTTTTTATATATATTTTGTGTATATTTTTTATTATTTTCACCTTCTACATTGTATTATAAGTTTAAGAATTTTATATATTCATAATTAAAAAAAAAAAAAAAAATTGTGCGTCCTATTGAATAACCAAAACAGAAAATTTCAATTTTTAGATGAACTGAAGAAGCCTAAAAATCAGGCGAAACGTTTTCAATAAATTCTAACTAGAACGTGATGTAATTTCTCTATCCTTAAAACAAAAGAACCATAAAGCCCAAGAAATTGAAAAAATATATATTCAATATACCAAGGTTCAAGAAAGAATTCAACCCAACTTATATATATATATATATATATATATATATATATATATATATATATATATATATATATATATATATATATATATATATATATATATATTATATATATATATATATATATATATATATAATATGTATATTTAATATATATATTTAATAATATTATTATGCTACGAAAAATGTAATATATACGACAAACTTACCGTAAGGAAAAGATGGTTCCAAGTAAGGTACGCCTCTCTTTTTCCAATAATTGAAAGCATATTTAAAATATGCTACTATAACAAGCAAAGCAACAACCAATGTAAATATGGCATCGTAGAAAAAATAATGAAATGACGGTAAAATCGGCATCTTTTAATTATTAATTATACAAGTCATATACAACTGAACTCTGTTGACGACTGTAAACGAATTTATGAACCCACTCTAAAATTAGATAATACATTGATAGTAGTGAGTCTCTGACATCACAATATAATTAAAATCCAAAGTTCAGCGTTATTCAGCAATCTCGATGTGATTATATGTGAAAAAACCGGTCAAGTGCAAGATGAACTTGCACAATTAGTGTTCCGTACGTTGATTGTTTTTAATATAAAAATTTTTGTTAGGGTGGTATAAAATGATTAGTGACTTCACAAAACACACCCCAATTGAGTTTTCAACAAAGTTTGTTTCCAATCTTTACTGAAAACTGGTGACCTTAAAATTTTGTTTTTTTTTGTATACCAAATAAATTATTAAAGGTAATGCACTCGTCATAATTTTCGTTCAATCTATACCCCTTGGAGAATATTCCAAAATTTTTTCAAAATTTTTTGATCAGTACTTTTCGAGATAAGGTGGGGGACAGCGATTTTTTAAAAGTAATACGAAGAAAAGTGTGCGCAAGTATTACATTATATATATATTTTTTACTCGTGTTTTCACAAGCTTTCATTTGACACCACACTCGATGACCTAGTAAAAAATAATTTTTTCACTTCCGATTTCACCCCTCAAAACGAACCCCTTAAGTCAAAATTTATGTTACGATGGTATAAAACGATCAGTGACTTCACAAAACACACCCCAAATGAGTTTTCAACAAAGTTTGTTTCCAATCTTTACTGAAAACTGGTGACCTTGAAATTTTTTTTTTTTTTATATACCAAATAAATTATTAAAGGTAATGTACTCGTGATAATTTTCGTTCAATCTATACCCCGTGGAGAATATTCCAGAATTTTCTCAAAATTTTTTGATCAGTACTTTTCGAGATAAGGTAGGAGACAGCGATTTTTTAAAAGTAATACGAAGAAAAGTGTGCGCAAGTATTACATTATATATATATTTTTTACTCGTGTTTTCACAAGCTTTTATTTGACACCACACTCGATGACCTAGTAAGAAAAAATTTTTTCACTTCCGATTTCACCCCTCAAAACGAACCCCTTAAGTCAAAATTTATGTTACGGTGGTATAAAACGATCAGTGACTTCACAAAACACACCCCAAATGAGTTTTCAACAAAGTTTGTTTCTAATCTTTACTGAAATCTGATGACCTTGAAATTTTTGTTTTTTTTTATATACCATATAAATTATTAAAGGTAATGCACTCGTGATAATTTTCGTTCAATCTACACCCCGTGGAGAATATTCCAGAATTTTTTCGAAATTTTTTGGTAAGTACTTTTCGAGATAACGCCCGGGACAGCGATTTCTCGCGAATTTTTAAAAATAATACAAAGAAAAGTGCGCGTAAGTATAATATTATATATATATTTTTTACTCGTGTTTTCACAAGCTTTCATTTGACACCACACTCGATGACCTAGTAAAAAATTTTTTTTTTTTCACTTCCGACTTCACCCCCCAAAACTAACCCCTTAAGTCAAAATTTAATTCTCAAAACTACATGGCTCTGATGAGGCCATCAATTCCTATATTATTACCAAATTTTACCTTTCTATGTCATATAGTTTCGGGGAAAATCGGGTGTGACAGACAGACAAACAGACACCGATGTGATCTTATAAGTGTTCCGTACGGAACACTAAAAAAACGTTTTTTTTTTTAAATTCTATTAATTTACTCCGAGTAAATTTTATTTCAATTTAAACGTTCACAAAAAAGTATTTTTAATTACTAGTAGCATTTAATAACATATTTATATATTATCTGTTCCCGAAAATTCCCTTTCGTATAACTGGTTGTTAGTGTTCGGTCTTGAATTGCTGTAAATTGTACAGGGTGAGTCAACGATAATGTAAAGTTCATTATCTCATTGGTTCCGGGAATGACGAAAAAATATTAAATACAATAGTTCTAGGGAATGTTAAGGTGCACAGTTTAAAATTATTTTTGAGTATACAGGGTACTTCAAAAAAGTGTGGCCGATATAACATATGTTTTTTTAAATGGAACATCCTTTTTCTAATTTATTTCTAAATTCTGCTTAAAATTTTATAACTTTTTTTATTGATAATGTTATATACCTAAAGCTAATAGTTTTTCTAATATTTCAATTTTTTTTTAAAAATACTAGTTTTCAGTTTTGTAAAAAATTGCCAGTAGCGTCATTGTTTCTGAAGGTGGAATACTCATAATTGGTACGAGCGTTCTATAGAGATGAAAAAAAGATATATGTAAAGAAATTTGCGTTAGATGCTACAAGGTTATCAAAATAAATTCCTGCAGTTCGACTATTTTAAATTGAAAAATCTCAAATTTTTTAAATGACACACTCTGTATATTATTATTTTTTCTAATAGATTTTACAAAACCCTCCCACTTTTATTAAGTATGTCATATACCTATTTCTAGTAGTTTTCGATTTATTTTGAATTGTTCAATTTTTGCCCTTGTTTTTAATACACTATAACATCATAGTTGCTAAGACAAAACAAAAATGTAGGCATTGTCAAATTTTGACATGTTTATTAAACAAGTAAAAACAGTTTAATTTGTTGTAGTAAGTGGCGTATAAAGGTAATAGTTATGGATTTTCCTAAAAATGAATTAATTGATATGGTTTATATATGGGGCGAGGCGGGAAAAAATTGTCTTTTGCTTGCTTTACGGTGCGAAGTACCCTAATAGACGTATACCATCTAGAAAATCTTTTCAGTGCTTAATGGAACGCTTTGATGATAGTGGTAGTGTTGAGTATACGAAACGGAAAGTAGTAAACCAGAATGCTACCAATGAGGAAAAAGAAATGGAGATTTTACTTTATGTTGAAGATAATCCCCAGGTCAGCAGCCGTCAACTAGCTGATTTATCTGACACATCCCAATCTACGCCTAATCACACCACGCGAAAATACAAGTATCATCCCTTTCATATGGAACTACACCAAGAACTTCAAGACCGTGATTTTGAACGACGAGTAAACTTTTGTACCACCATGAATGGAGCAATAGAATCCGATCCAAATTTTTATCTAAAATAATGTTTTCTGATGAAGCTACTTTTCGCAGTAACGGAGCAGCTAACAGCCCTAACATGCATTATTATTCAACAGTTAATCCATTTTGAGTTCGTGAAGTTCAAAATTAAAACCATTGGTTGCTTAATGTATGGTGTGGAATATGAAATTTTCGAATTATTGGTCCATATTCTTGCCGCGAACCGCTTAACGGCCTAGATATCTAAATTGTTTGCAAAACGAATTACCCCAGCTTCTTGAAGAAGTTGATAACTTAAAAGGGAACAAATGTGGATTCAACAAGACGGAGCTCCTGCTCATTACAACCGGGAAGTTCGGGAATGTTTAAACGATCGTTACCCACAAAAATGGATCGGTAGGGATGGATTCATTCAGTGGCCCCCTCGATCATGTGACTTAACACCTTTAGACTTCTTTTTATGGAGCTACATTAAAGATCGTGTTTATGTGAATCCCCCTACAACACCAGTAGATATGGAAAATAGGATACAGGATGCGTGCAGGACAATAACGCCCTTTATGCTAAGAAAAGTGAAGGAAAATATAGTAAAACGACTAAACATGTGTATTCAAGTAGACGGGCATATTATTATTATATTAATAAGTCATAATAATTAATCATTAGATAAGTTAAACTGCATTGAAATTATTATTAACTATTTGTTTATGTGTTCACAATAGCGTAAGTGTATCAAAAACAAGAGTAAATATTGAAAAATTCAAAATAAATCGAAAACTATTAGAAATAGGTATATGACATACTGAATAAAAGTTGGAGGGTTTCATAAAATCTATCATAAAAAATAATAATGTACAGGGGGTGCATTTAAAAAATTTGAGATTTTTCAATTTAAAAGAGTCGAAATGCATAAATTTATTTTGAACACCCTATAGTATCTAACTCAAATTTCTTTAAATATATCTTTTTTTCATCTCTAGAGAACGCTCGCACCAATTATGAGTATTTCACCTTCAGAAAGAATGGCGCTTCTGGCAATTTATTACAAAACTGAAAACTAGTATTTTTAAAAAAAAAAAACTACTAGGTTCAGGTATACGAGGCTGGTTTGAAAAGTCCGTGCACGAATAAAAACTACTTATGTGTTTGGGGTAAACCTTTTTTATTTTTCGACATAGTCTCCTTTTAGGCTTATACACTTCGTCCAACGATGTTCTAGTTTGTTGATCCCTTCCGAATAATAGGATTTGTCCAAGTCTGCAAAATATCCATTAGTGTCTGCAATCACCTCCTCGTTTGAATAAAATCTTTGTCCCGCCAGCCATTTCTTCAAATTGGGGAACAAATAGTAGTCCGAGGGAGCCAAGTCTGGAGAATAGGGGGGATGTGAAACGAGTTGGAATCCTATTTCCATTAATTTTGCGACCACAACTGCTGAGGTGACGGTGACGAAACGACGCTTAAAGTCCTCCGGATTCTTCGGCAACAGCTGCAAACTATCCTTGCAACACTTCACACGATTCCGTTTTTGGTCAAGCGTGAGCAATCGCGGCACCCATCTTGCGGATAGCTTTCTCATGTCCAAATGTTTATGCAAAATATTATGTACCCGTTCAGTCGAGATGCCCACAGCACTAGCAATCTCACGCACCTTAACTCTTCTGTCATCCATCACCATATCATGGATTTGATCAATGATTTCTGGAGTCGTAACCTCCACAGGCCGTCCAGAACGTTCAGCGTCACTTGTGCCCATATGGCCAGTCCGAAAATTTTGAAACCACTTATAAACTGTTCTAATCGAAGGTGCAGAGTCACCATAATGTTTATCAAGCTTCTCTTTAGTCTAATGAGGCGTTTTGCCTTTCATAAAGTATTGTTTAATCACGACACGAAATTCTTTTTCGTCCATTTCTTGAAAATCACTCGACTTCCTTGATTCACACGAATGCCAAACACAAAGAAATAGACCAATATGGCTGAAACTTGGTGTGCGTTCATTCAAGAGATGCTACTAACTAAACATGACCTCGATACGCGCCGGTGGTGCCATCTCTCGGACTTTGCACGGACTTTTCAAACCAGCTTCGTATAATATTAGTAATAAAAAAGTTATAAAATTTTACGCAGAATTTAAAAATAAATTACAAAATAGGATGTTCCATTTAAAAAAACATATGTTATATAGGCCACACTTTTTTGAAGTACCCTGTATACTCAAAAGTAATTTTAAACTGTGTACCTTAGCATTCCCTAAAACTATTGTATTTAATATTTTTTCGTCATTCCCGAAACAAATGAATTAATGAACTTTACTCTAACGTTGACTCACCCTGTACTCGGTAGTAGTGGTGGGCGTTGAATGAACGAATAGTTTTTTTAGACTGTTTATTTCGCATTAACTGATAAACTAGTTTATAATCTACCGATAAACTAATTCATTCGTGAACGACATTTGTGCACGGTCACAACCCGACTATCGACGAGATAAACTGTATGGTCTACTACAGACGAGTCGACCTGCCTGGAAAAAGTATGAAGGGAGGTTCATTTCAACTTGTACTGAAATTCATTGGTCCGCCAATTAGCACGTGTCAATAGTCATATCTAAACTGTTTACTCTTTATTCTGTTTGACGTTTACCAATAAACTTAGGAATGAACAGGTTTAATTTATCATAATTCATTCGTGGACGTGGTTCTGTCGACGACGGTCGAAACGAGTCGAAAATTAAAGTGTTTTATAAACTAGTTTATCATCGACGATAAAATTGTCTCGTTTCGTTGACTATAAAAGCCTCAACGACCCACCACTACTCGGTAGGACATACAGTCCTGGGCAAATTATTGCAAAGAAATGAGATTCTCCATATAAAAGACTGCTTGAAAAGTGTTGTACGAGGAGTGACAAGGTGACCTTCATTCTGATGTGAAGTGTGTATTTCTAGCATGCACCACTTTAGGAGAAATTAAGCGGGCTATATTTATCGAATACTTTTCATAAAAATACTTGTAGAATAGACTCAGCCCTCCAACCATTTTTCGATGTTCCAAGGAATCAAGGTTGCTGGTCAGTTCTGGATCTTCAATCAGACTCATAGTTCTCTTCTGATAGGATAAGATGAAGCGATAATATTAAAAGAGTGGCAGGAAATTGGGTTAACACCGCTCAGGAGAGAGATCAGTGGAAGTTCTAAGAGAAGACCTATATCCAGCAGTGGATGAGGATGATCGATGGATGATGATGTGACGCTAAAGCTATTTAACGCGAAAAGAGCTCGATACTTTTTCGACAACTAATTATATCGAAGAAGAAAGCTATTCAGACAGAAATTTTGTGCAAGATTGAACGTACCGAATACTAATTGCGCAAGTCCGTCTTGCACTTGGCCGGTTATTATTTATAAACATGCAATATAACAACAATAGCAACAATGTAAGCATGAACATGCTTTGGTGTCATTTTTATGATCAGGCCTTGTATATAACATAATTTTTTAAGGGGTAGTTAGATAAAGGAAATTAAAAGGATGCAGCAATGTTAATATGGCCACGGAGAACTAAGACACAGTAAACACACTATACAGTAGCGAAACTCAAGGATAATCGCATAGGAAAATCAGGTTCGTTTTCAAAAGGTCACGTGGCAATCCACCATGTTAAAAGTGGACCAGCGCGAGATTTGAAATACAAATAAAGTTGTGCAAAGTTTTATCACTCAAAATCATAGATATAGAAATGTTTGAAAATTTTTGATTTGTTATTTAATACAGCATGAGTAATATAAAAGTTAATGCAGCATGAGTAATATAAAAAAAAAAAAACAAAAAAGAATGGAGCACTTTGTTAGAAAATAAATGAATACAGGTGAAAAACTTGATAGGAAGGTATTTGATTGAATTCTTCATATTCAACTTCAGTTTTTAATAATCTTATCCAAAAATTCAAAAGTCTATCAAAGTTAAACGTCACTGTTTGAGGTTAAAGTTTTATTTACATCATTTTTCAAGTAAATTTGTGATTAAAGATGTTTTTTAAGGACTAAATTAATTTAATTTTAATTGTCATTACTAAGATGTCAACATCTTCTAAAATTTTTTCATTTTTTCTAAGCAGTGTTGTGTTGTTTGGTGTGATAGATCTCTCGTTAATTAAAAAGCACTGTATCTACTTTTTTGGTACTTATTTTTTCTTAAACTACAAAACTATATTGTGTAACTTCGAGAAAGGTTAATATATTATTATTAATGAATTATTATGAACGTATATGCATAGACCTCTATTTTCTATGTGAATGATTCTTAGAGGTTCCATACCTTTTTGTGTTCTGTTATCTGTATTGCTTTTTGATAATGTAATTAACGCTTGCTTTTATTTACAATGAATTAATATTTAGATCAAAGAGTCAATACAGTAATTTCCTAATTATAGTTACATACAATACTTAGTTATGACCAAGCTGACTTGTCAATTACAACTATATTGGGAATGTGGAATCTTTGACACAATGACACTACTCAGTATATATCACCACTACACCAAACACTTTATTTTTGCACTCGACGCGCGTTTCGCTAACCATATTAGCTTCATTAAATGATTGACTCATATATACTGAGTATTGTCAATTACAGTTTAAAAGGAAAATAACTATATTTAATTTATAGTATAGGTATAGAACAATAGAAATAAGTTCTTTATAGGAGGAATATTAATAACAGGTAACTAAATCTTCAAAATTTTAATAGTAACCATAATTACCATCAAAATGGACTTCGATTAGGTATACTGTCCATTTAACGAACTTATTTTCAGAATATTTTACCCTCTGGCACACATCGTCTGACACAATCATATTACAAAAATTTATTTGGAATCACATTAAAATTTTTCTTATTTTAATAGCATATTTGATTCAATAATCCATTTATATCAGTTATTTCAATAATCCCATTCCCCAGTGGTTTTGTGATCTCAACACGACACTTAATATTTAAACTTTCAAACCCAGCTTATAAGAAAATAAAATATACTGTCTAAAATTTGAAAATAATAAATATGTTGTTATAGGTTCTGTATTCTTTACAATATATAAGAAACTTTTGAAAGATTGGCATGAAAAAGGAGCAGTGTAATTTATAGAGAAAAATAGAAAAAAAAAGTCACTTTCAGAGTATTAATTGTACTTGCAATTAAACAGTGTTAAATTGATCAGGTTTATTATTAGAAAAGGTGTGTCAAACAATTAATTCAGATGAAGTTATTGAAAACTAGAACCCTCCTGAGAATACATCTTTTAGAAAAAAATAATATGTTTTATTTTATAATTTATCAAATATAAATAGTTTTAAATAACTGAATACTAGTTTACACAAAAATAAATCTTTCTAAAATCCAGAATTTGGAGGATTATTTATTAATCATAAAAAAATTACACAGGCAGACAAAAAAAGTTTTTCACTACCGAACAGATCACTATACCTATATGTATTTTTGGGAATCCGAGGTCAGAATTGATCAGTCACGTCAGGATTGTTAAATAACCAGCCGAAGTAAGTTTAGAAATAAATTTCAAGCTTTAATGACCAAATCACTCTACCAATACGAACATTTTATTAAATCAATCAAGGTTCCCTGGAAGGTCATGTCTTGAGCAAATACGCCTAAACAAAATGTACATTAGTAATGATAATATTGTTTCATGCATATATATTTTTTCAAAAATGCATTTAAGATAGTGAAAAGTTGTCTTGTGAAAGCAATTAAAATAATCAACAACTCCAACAACTTTAATCGCATACCATGATTTCCATAAAATCATTGTTTCAACTAAAAGCAGAGGAACTGCAAAAAAAAATCATTAATGCAGCAACTTAAACTTTGACGGATAATACTGTGATGATTACATGTGATGTAAATAAAGCATAATTAAATTTAGTTATGATTTAGAATAATAGTCTCAGCGCGCCCTGATTGAGTTAGAAATTTCTTATTTGCAAATTTTAGAGCATAAAAAAGTGTGACTCGAGCAAATAATTTGCGAAAATAATTATATGGAATACTGCAATTCTCAACGGCACAACAATAACCTCCTTTCCCCATGATTATATAAATTGTTTCTCAACCTTTTCGATTCTCTTCACTTACAAACGTTTTTAATTCTCTTTTTCTACAAACTCTCTTTTCCTTCTGTCTTTATGTTCATATAAACTGCAGTCCCATCAAGAAACGATGGACAATACATTTCCAAAAACACATTCCGAGATCGGATGTAAACACTGAGCGGCCATTTTTCAAAAAGGACCCGTCGACGCACGCGCCGTCAAAATCTCGTCACCAAATTGGAGCTCAGTTTCGCTACTGTAGTATGTTTACTGTGACTAAGAGCACAGTGAACAAGTGTTGTGGCCCTGAATACAGGGACGAATATTTGATATATTAATGTGCAGTTAGCATTACAGAGAAAGTCAACTGTCAAAGTGACGGTTCACAATGCAGCAATAATTATGCTCTTTTTACTTGGCATTTCTCAGTTAAATATTTTTTAGTCGAACATGTGGAATAATTCATTCTTTTTAGTGCATTTGAAATTGCACAGTTTAGAAACAGCAATATTATGATTTTATCCTCTCTGGGTTATCACTAGGAGTATTGTCCTGAGTTTTAGATCTCAAAAAACTCTTTTGTTTATAAACAATTTAAGTTTTGTGGCTAATAATTAAAAGAATTAACTGAAAATACAAATATCACAACCAGTAAAATAAATGTAATGAAAGACTAATATTGTCAAATTTCCACTTTATTTAGTTTCACTGAAACTGTATGACGCGTTTCGCTATCCTATAGCTTCTTCTGATACAAAATGATCATTTTGTATTAGAAGAAGCTATAGTATAGCGAAACGCGTCATACAATTTCAGTGAAACTAAATAAAGTGGAAATTTGACAATATTAGTCTTTCATTACATTCGTTATGAATTTCCATCAAGTAACAGCCACAACAATTCAACAGTAAAATAAAACTATTTTCGAGTTTAAGATGTGAATAACTCCGGTTATACATGTCGGACTGAGAAAAAAAACTCTTTGTAAAGAAATTTCCAACACATCCTCGTTAGTTTTAAGGTGTTCAAGTGCTTACATAACCTACAAAATTGAAAATAACCGGCAAAAAAACTTTTTTTTTGTACAGATCGATTAAGTGAACCGATTTGCTTGAAACTTTTAGAAAATATGCCTTTTGTTATAGTAAGAATACCCTGAAATTTGGGTACAAAAATATTGAACTCATCAGCATAGGACGAAACAACCAAACACATGAAATTCAGCGGAGAATATATCTTTCCTGGGCTGCATATGGCAAACTGGCCTATATATTAAATCTAACCTTCCTGTGTTTAAAAAAAAAGTATTTGATAGATGCATACTCCACCTTCTTACGTACAGAGCCGATACTCTGACAATGATGTAGAAAAACATCCATGAAATATAGGGTGTTTTTAGTGTTCCGTACGGAACACTTATAAGATCACTTCGGTGTCTGTCTGTCTGTCTGTCTGTCTGTCTGTCTGTCTGTCTGTCACACCCGATTTTCCTCGAAACTATTTGACATAGAAAGGTGAAAATTTGGTAACAATATAGGAATTGATGGCCTCATCAGAGCCATGTAGTTTTGAGAATTAAATTTTGACTTAAGGGGTTAATTTTGGGGGATGAAGTCGGAAGTGAAAAAAAAATTTTTTTTACTAGGTCATCGAGTGTGGTGTCAAATGAAAGCTTGCGAAAACACGAGTAAAAAATATATATATAATATTATACTTGCGCGCACTTTTCTTTGTATTATTTTTAAAAATTCGCGAAAAAATCGCTGTCCCGGGCCTTATCTCGAAAAGTACTTATCAAAAAATTTCGAAAAAATTCTGGAATATTCTCCACGGGGTGTAGATTGAACGAAAATTATCACGAGTGCATTACCTTTAATAATTTATATGGTATATAAAAAAAACAAAAATTTCAAGGTCATCCGATTTCAGTAAAGATTGGAAACAAACTTTGTTGAAAACTCATTTGGGATGTGTTTTGTGAAGTTATTGATCATTTTATACCACCGTAACATAAATTTTGACTTAAGGGGTTCGTTTTCAGGGGTGAAATCAGAAGTGAAAAAAATTTTTTTTTACTAGGTCATCGAGTGTGGTGTCAAATGAAAGCTTGTAAAAACACGAGTAAAATATATATATGTAATGTAATACTTGCGCACACTTTTCTTCGTATTACTTTTAAAAAATCGCTGACCCCTACCTTATCTCGAAAAGTACTGATCAAAAAATTTTGAAAAAATTCTGGAATATTCTCCACGGGGTATAGATTGAACGAAAATTATCACGAGTGCATTACCTTTAATAATTTATTTGGTATATAAAAAAAAAAACTCGAGGTCACCAGTTTTCAGTAAAGATTGGAAACAAACTTTGTTGAAAACTCATTTGGGGTGTGTTTTGTGAAGTCACTGATCATTTTATACCATCCTAACAAAAATTTTTATTTTAAAAACAATCAACGTACGGAACACTAATTGTGCAAGTTCAACTTGCACTTGACCGGTTTTTTTTATATATTGAAATGGAATAAAACAAAGATGAATTTTTTAAATTGACATGAAATTTACTTTATTCGAAAGATAACACAGGGGAACAGCTGTTTTGGTGTCGAGGTTTTTTGAGCTGATTCTATATCAATTTGATGTCCTGAATTCAAATAACGTATTCATTTGTACCTAGGAGCTCAAATTTTTTAAGATATACAATTTTAGAGAAATATAGGTTACGTTATTGTAACTCAAATCCGTAAGTGTAATAAACAAAAGTAGATACGAAATTTTTATTTTAGTTATACAAAATACAATATTATGTCGTACTTACAAACAAAAAAAAAACATTGAAGAAATGAAATAGTCACTCAACACTTGGAAAGCTTCTTTTCCGCGACATTCTTGAATGTTTTTTTAAACAGTCCCTTTTTAAAGTCCAGCAGTAATCTGCCATCATGTGCATGTCCCATCTTCCTTGGTAGCGGTCCTCCATAACTTTAATATCTTGGTGAAATCTTTCACCTTGTTCCTCACTCATGTCTCCTAAATTTTCTGGAAAACGGTCTAAGTGGCTGTGTAAATAGTGTATTTTAATACTCATATTGCACCCTAAGGATTTGAAACTATTAAGCATCTTGTTAACCATTTCAACATAGTTTTGAGCTTTATGTTTGCCTAGAAAATTTTCTACAACTGCAACAAATGATGTCCAAGCTTCTCGTTCAACTTGATTCATTGAATTTATGAAGGCAGGATCCTTAATTAATTGTCTTATTTGTCGGCCGTCAAATATGCCTGCTTTGAGTTTTTCTGTGCTCAACTGATGCATTTTTACCCCTATATATGCAAAACAAGACCCATTCTTATCAAGAGCCTTTACAAATTGCTTCATTAAGCCCAACTTTATATGTAACGGAGGAAGTATGATTTTTTCTCTTTCAACCAAAGCGTCGTTAATGACATTCTTTTCCCCAACGTCCATGTTTTCTCTCTGAGGCCAATCTTTTCTAACCCAGTGGTGTGTGTTTTGTCCCTACTATCCCAGAGGCACAAGAAACACGGATATTTCGTGTAACCACTTTGCTGCCCAAGAAGAAAGTTTACCATTTTTAAGTCTACACAAATCATCCATTGATGTTCGTAATACTTTATCTTCTGCAAGACCAAAGCTATGGTATTATATTCTTCTTTCAGTTTCATTGAGTGAGCTAGTGGTATTGAAACATATTTATTCCCATTATGTAGAAGGACACATTTAAACTTCGCTTTGAACTGTCAATAAATAGGCGCCAATCATCTGGAATATATTCAGAAAGTCCCATTTCTTTCATGAGTCCCCTAATTTCGTGACAAAATATAAGATTGTCTTCTTGAGAAAAGAATGGTAGCAGATCTTTTTCTCTTGTACGGTAAAAGGTAATTTTGGTTCCTTGTTCCAGTAAATTTTTGTCGTTCAACCTAGAAGCCAGTACTTCAGAAGCTTTTTTTCGATAAATTGAGATCCCTGGTGAGATTATTTAATTCATTTTGATTGAAGCGTTGAGGAACTGATGACGTCCCCTCATAGTCACTGTTAGTTTCATTAGCATCAGAACTTTTATTAGCATCAGAAGAGCGATCAGAGGGAAAATATTCGTCATCAGAGATATGTGGTAGCTGATGAAATGTTGGAATCGGTATTTCATCTGAGTGCGGGATAGGGCGTATTGCCGAGTCTAAATTGGGATAAGTCCACTTACTGCGGTTATTTCGATTGATTCCATTAGTATTTACTAAACAGAAATAACAATCATTGAAGTGGTTTTTTTGGTTCTCTCCAAACAATTGGTACGCCGAATTTTAGACATTTTCTTTTCCCGGTAGTCCACTGCCGTAAATGCTCTGTACAAGTTTTACATACGAGATGCGGGGCCCATGTTTTGTCCTGATCACCCAAGCTTAACTCCAAAGTATCCAAGATATGCTCGCTTTACAAAGTCAGTAATAGTTTGTCTGTTTTGTTGAAACATGTATTCTCCGCATATATAGCAAAACACATCAGGTTGATTTACACAACTTCTTCTTGAACTGGAACCTGAACTCATTTTAATTCTGTTCAATAACACAAAAACACTCTTTTCTTAATATAAAATAACACGCCGAATTCGATCTACTCTCATTAGTAAGAACGCACAAACTGACGACTTACCCGAGTTAGGTGATTAAAAGGGTCAGTTCAGGTGTCTGATAGGCAATGGTTCCACTATTTATAAATTTACCTGGAATTTGCTCAATTACAGACTGACAATAAAACCATTGTACCTACATTAATGAATATATAACAATTTTAGAACTCTCATAAATGAATATACTGAATAAAAACCACATTGGTAGATAAGTTGATGTATCTAAAAAAGTAGAGCTGATAGAGAAAAACGGATTGCATGTATAGATTTAGCGTCCCAAATATAGTTAAAATCAGCTCTAAAATCCCAGGCACCAAAACAAAAATATTTTTTTGTTGCCCTGTGTAATCTTCTGGCATTATAATTTAAATATGACTTCTGGCATATGACCGCCACGGCTGGCTCGGACGTAGTCTCATCTGGAGGTCCAATTTTCGATGACTTTTTCCAACATTTGTGGCCGTATATCGGCAATAACGCGGCGAATGTTGTCCTCCAAGTGTCGTTTCGGGCTTATCGGCGTAGACTAGCGACTTCACATATCCCCACAGAAAATAGTCTAGCGGCGTTAAATCGCACGATCTTGGAGGCCAATTCACGGATCCGAAACGTGAAACTATGCGGTTACCAAACGTTTCCTTCAATAAATCAATTGTGGCACGAGCTATGTGACATGTTGCGCCGTCTTGTTGAAACCACAGCTCCTGCACATCATGGTTGTTCAATTGATGAACGAAAAAGTCAGTAAAAGTACGGACCAATGATTCCACCAGCCCATAAAGCACACCAAACAGTCAGTTTTTCTGGATGTAACGGTGTCTCAACATACACTTGAGGATTATCATCACTCCAAATACGGCAGTTTTGTTGATTGACGTATCCATTCAAACAAAAGTGAGCTTCATCGCTAAACAAAATTCGCTTCTGAAAATCAGAATCAACGGCAATCTTGTTTTGGGCCCATTCACCGAATCTACGCCTTGCTAGGTGATCGTGTGGCTTCAATTGTTGCACGAGTTGGATTTTGTAAGCACGCAAACCAAGATCTTTCCGCAAAATCTTCCATAAAGTGGATGGACACATATCCAATTCCTGTGCACGATGGCGGATAGACTGATTCGGGTCTTCCTCTACGCTACGCCCTACAGCAGCAATGACTTCTTCTGTACGCACTGTACGACGTCTCTTTTTTTTTTATGAGTCTAGCTCACGTGCTGTAGGGAAGTCCCTAAAGCGCTCCAGGAGCGGCACGAGTGCGGAAAAAGCGATTCACGTTGTTCTTGAATCGCTGTAAATTGTACTCGGTGGGAAACACAGCGCTGGGCAAATTATTCCAAAGGGATGACGTTCTCCATATAAAAGATTGCTTGAAAAGCGTTGTACGCGGAGTAACAAGCTGAACCTCATACGGATGCGAAGCACCAGTGCGACGTGTATTTCTAACATGCACCGCTTTGGGAGGAATTAAGCGGGCTACATCCTTCGAACACTTTCCATGAAAATACTTGTAGAACAGACTCAAGTCGCCAACCGTTCTTCGATGTTCCAGCGAATCAATTTCGGGCCCCCAATCAGACGGACTGCCCTTCTCTGAACAGAATCCAACAAATGCAGTGTATGTTTGGGAGCGGAGCCCCAAACGTGGCAGCAGTATTCCATGGTTGGTCGAATTTGGGCTTTGTAAAGAATTAACAGTTGCTGTGGGGTGTAAAGCTTTCTGGTTCTAAATAATATTCCCAACTTTTGAGAAGCTCTCCTTGCTATGCCTGCAACATGTTCATGCCAAGACATATTTGCTCCCAAACTAACGCCCAACAAATTGAGCGACGATGCTAGGGGAATGGAGTGCCCCGACATAACTATGTCGGGTTCAGCAACGTTAACTTTTTTAGAAAAAACTGCCGCTTGGGTTTTTGTAGCGTTAAATTCCACTTGGTTACTGTCACCCCAAGATAGAATTTTCTTCCAGGTCTTTGTTAAGTTGAACGACCTCCTGCTGTCTGCGGATATTCGCCTGAGCAGCCGATGTCCGAGCGTTCAAGGTGAATGAAGAGACAAGCGTACTGTCATCTGCAAAGCTATAGATTGGATTCCCGGTCTTTTCCAACAGATCGTTAATGTAAATGAGAAAGAGAGTAGGAGACAGTATGGAGCCCTGGGGCACACTGGCGTTGATAGTGAGGGTGTTAGAAAGAAATCCGTCGACCGCCACTCGTAAAGAACGCTCTCTGAGGAAACATGAGAGCCACAAACAGAACCTTTCAGACATACCATAAGAGCGTAACTTAGCCAACAGTCCATCGTGCCAAACACGGTCGAATGCCTTGGATATGTCAAGAGCAACCGCTCGAGATTCCCCAAAGTGTTCAATTGCGTTGTTTCAAACATGTGTTACATAAGTCAGAAGATCTCCTGTTGATCTATGTTTACGAAAACCATATTGGTGATCGCTAATAATATTGAATCGTTCAAGATAT
Source organism: Pachyrhynchus sulphureomaculatus (assembly GCA_019049505.1). NCBI lineage: Eukaryota > Metazoa > Arthropoda > Insecta > Coleoptera > Curculionidae > Pachyrhynchus > Pachyrhynchus sulphureomaculatus. The sequence continues at coordinate 11,750,496 of CM032454.1, forward strand.
TTTAGAAGATGCTCATTGATAACCTTTTCCATGACTTTCGATATTATTGAAAGCAGTGCAACTGGCCGGTAGTTATTTGGCAAGGTCTTCTTACCTTTTTTAGGTATCGGCTGAACTGTGGCACCTTTCCAGCAGGACGGAAATATTCCCTTTCTGTAGGATATGTTAAAAAGTTTACAGAAAACTGGTGTTAGTTCCCTTGCACAGTTTTTGAGAACTATGGCAGGTATTCCGTCAGCGCCAGAAGCCTTCTTGGTGTCTAGCTTCATTAAAATACGCTTTATGATGCGCTGTCTGAAGACAACATCGGGCATCCTTGACTGCAATATGGGAATAGTAGGTGGTGTTTTTCCTTGGAAATCGACAGTAGAATGTGAAGCAAAGAGTTCAGCCAACAAGTTCGCTCTCTCAACAGGTGTGGTTGCAATGGAATTATCTGGCCGTGTGAGTGGTGGTATGGTAGATTTGGTAAAATTTTAACTAACTGTCTTAGCGACTGCCCAAAAGGACCTGGAATTGTTGGGACAAGCGAGAAGTTTGTTTCTAATTCGTTGATTGTGTGCCTCCTTAGTTTCGTCGATAATTCCCTTGCATCTGTTCCGGGCATGAACAAAGATGTTACGATTTACGGTGTTAGGGTTTTCACGCCATTGTCGGTAGGCAATATGTTTAGAAGCAACAGCTTCTTTGCATTTTCGGTCGAACCAAGGCTTGCCGTTGGAGGAGCATTTCTTCGAAAAAGGGATGTAAGCTTCCATACCAGCCAAAATAACATCGGAGACCTCCCTGGCGCAGTCAGATGTGTTATCGGATCGAAAACAAATGTCCATCCAAGGGAAAGTTCGAAAGTATTCCATGAGATCTTCCCATTTAGCAGATTTGTAGTGCCAAATCTTGCGCGGCCTAGGCGCCTGTCTGTCACTGATTGGCAGGATACTCGATGTCGAAAGCAGTTTATGGTCGGAAGAACCTAACGGCGGATTTACGGTGACCGTGTAAATCTCTGTGGATGCGTATTATCATTTAGAGTAAACGTGGTGCGAAAACGTTTCATAGTTAGTCGAATTAATTGCTCTGATGGACGATTATGTTGACCGTAAAATAGACGTAGTGCGCCATACGTATTTCGAACAGAACCATGATTTTCAAAATAAATTTGCACAATTTGGATGCGTTGTTCAGGCGTCAGTCTATTCATGTTGAAATGCCAAACCAAACTAAACATAAATCACTTGACAGCTGACAAAATGGCCGCCAGTTAAAAAAGTGTTGCCAACTTTTATACCTCTATAAAAAACACCCTTTGTATGTCTTGCAACGAAAGACGGAGAGGTCAATATTAGGCGTTATTCTTAGAGATCACATCCCAAATCACAATATTAGGAAGAGAATGGGGGTACAAGAGGCAATCAAATTCATCTTAAAGGTGGATGATGGACAAAGAGAATTATAGAGTGGTGATCAAGATTATATTTTACGTGTTCTTGGAATTAAATCATTAAAACTATTCTTGGCTCTGTTATATATTTATTAACCTTTCGACCTCCGGAAGAGGTCTTCTTCAAAATTTGCTCTAAAAGATGACATTAGCAGAATTAAATCTAGATAAGTAATTAATCAGTTTGTTGTGTATTTCGGGGTTAAAATATTTGTAACTTTTCGTAGTTTTTAATTTTAGACTCTTAATTGTATACATTAATGGGGGCCTTACCTTAGAAAGTAGTTCATTGTGTGGGGTGTTAATTTTAAATCACTGTCAAAATCACATTTTTTACTTTCTACAAACAAACCACTTAACTTGAAAGACTTTATATGACTGGTAGGTAGATACGATTTAGGTTATTTACATCTATTTTTCGTTTATTGCAGTGGGTGTCAACCGAATGTGTACGGATTCGAGTATTTCTCTTTTTTTTTTGTATTTATTTCGGTGTTGATAATTTTGATGTTTTTGAAATCAAAGGTATGACTTTTATTTATTTCATGATTCGTAAGAGCTATACTGTTTTTTTTTGTCGTATTTATGGCCTTTGATTCTATTTTCTAGATATTGGCTTGTTTGCCCGACGTATAATCCTTCGCAGTTGATTGCGTAGACTATGTTACTTTTTTTATTATTTAGGGTTTTGGTTTTAAGCCTGGAAAAATTGGATGAGAGCAGATTATATGATTTGTGACATAACCGAATTTTGTAGTTTTCAAAAAGTTTTTTAAGTGGTTGGGATAGTCCATTTATAAACGGTAAAGCAATATATGTTTTATGTTTGTTGTTGGTTGGTTTTTTACTTATTATGGTATTGTAAAAGTTATGTATTCGTTGTTTGAAGATTTTGTTTATAATGTACATCGGATATTTATTAAGCGTTAATGCTTCTTTAGCTTTGGTTATTGCACTCTCTTTGTATTCTGTGTCAGAAAGCTTGATTGCTCTATCTGCTTGACCTATGATTACAGATTTTTTTTTTGGGATTCGGGTGGTGTGATTCATAATTGAGGTATCTAGAAGATTTTTAGTATACCATTTAGTTTTTATATTTTCATTATTGTGGTGTAAAGTTACATCTAAGAAATTTATTTGATTGTTGTCTTGTGTTTCGAATGTGAATTGAATATTTTTGTGGTATCCGTTGAATTTTTGTAGGATATAATTAATTTGGTTTTTAGGTATAGCGGTCAAACAATCATCGACGTATCTGTAAAAAAATGGAATGTTGAAGTTTAATTTTGGTATGACTAGAAATAGATGCTCCCGTTGCACTATTTGTTCGTAAATATTATTTTCGAATTGGAAATATATATATATATATATATATATATATATATATATATATATATACATACATATATATATATATATATATATATATATATATATATATATATATACATATATATATATATATATATATATATATATATATATATATATATATATCGCATCGGGTCATACCTAGCGTTAGCGACCAGGACCAAGCTAATGGTATACGACACCATTGTGAAGGCAGGTCTCACCTACACCCGCCCCACATGGTGCCAGCTCTTCAGGACAAGGAGAGCGCAAATTCAGCAATATATATATAATATATATATATATATATATATATATATATATATATATATATATATATATATATATAAATATATACATATATATATATATATATATATATATATATATATATATATATATATATATATATATATATATATATATATATATAAAGGGTGATTCATTTAGAGGTACTTTTTTTTAAATAAAAAAAAATGAATAAAAACAATTTTATTTTATAATCTTTATTATCATATAAAAGAACCATTCTTTACAATTATTTCTTAAAGATAATTTCTTTCAAATGTTGTCCGCGACTACGGTTAACAACGTCCATTCTGAAGTTCCAATTTTCAATGACGCGTGTGAGTATTTCGAGTGGTATTTGGCCAATGACTCGAGTAATATTGGCCTCCAATGCCTTAATTGTAGCTGGCTTATCCATGTAGACTTTGGACTTTACATAGCCCCAAAGGAAAAAGTCAAGAGGTGTGATGTCACATGATCTAGCCGGCCAATTCACTGGTCCAAAGCATGAAATGATCTGTTCACCGAATTGCTTTCGCAGTAAAGCCATGGTTTCACGGGCTGTATGGCAAGTGGCGCCATCTTGTTGGAACCAAATTTCGTCGAGACCACGGGCTTCAATTTCTGGCATCAAATAGTCTGTTATCATGGCGCGATAACGGTCACCATTCACAGTAACATTCCGGCCGGCCTCTGTTTTGAAGAAATATGGACCGATTATTCCACCGGCCCATAAACCACACCAAACAGTTGTTTTTTTCTGGATTTAATGGCAGCTCTTGAACCTCTTCAGGTTGTTCATCACCCCAAATACGGGCATTTTGTTTATTCACGAACCCATTAAGCCAAAAATGGGCCTCATCGGTGAACAAAATTTTTCTCGAAAACAGTGGATCTTCTGCAAGCTTGTCAAGAGGCCAACGACTAAAACGGAAACGATTCGGAAGGTCGGTCGGCTTCAGTTGTTGCACTAGTTGAATTTTGTATGCTTTTAAAGAAAGATCCTTACGTAAAATACGCCAAGTTGTTGAATATGACAGGCCAAGCTGTTGAGAACGGCGACGAATCGACACTTCACGGTCTTCGCGTACACTCTCCGCTACCGCCCCTATATTTTCTTCACTACGTGCTGGATGTGGTCTATTCGGTCGAGCATTATCCAATAATGAAAATTGGGTCTCAAACTTATTGATGGTAGAGCGAACTGTGCGTTCGGTAGGCCGATTATGTGAACCATAAGTTGCTCTAAGCGCCCGATACACATTCCTCGTAGAACGCCCATTTTCGTAATAAAGTTGAACAATTTGTAGACGCTGTGCCGGGCTAAGTCTTTCCATTATGAATTGTCAAACACTACTGAACAGGAATGCCACTTCAGTTGACACGACGCATGCGCAATCTGCAATTAAATCCCCATCACAAAAAGTACCTCTAAATGAATCACCCTTTATATATATATATATATATATATATATATATATATATATATATATATATATCGATTTTGCAGTGTTTATAATTCGTTTGAAACGAAGTAAAAGCATCATGGTTAAAACATGTTATTTAACTCCAGGTTTATTGACAAAATGGTGAACAATAAAATTTATTTTTAAAGGATATTTCGACATAAATAATATGTTTATCATTATGGTTTTTAAATGAATTTATAATATTCAATCAGGTGAACAGTTCTCTTCTGATAGGATAAGATGGAGCGATGACATCAAAAGATGTGGCAGGAAATTGGGTTAACACCGCTCAGGCCAGAGATCAGGGGTAGTTCTAAGAGGAGACCTATATCCAGCAGTGGATAAGGACGATCGATGGATGATGATGTGACGCTAAAGCTATCTAACGCGAAAAGAGCTCGATACTTTTTTTGGCAATTAACTATATCTAAGAAGAAAGCTATTCAAACAGAAATTTTGTGCCAGATTGAACGTTACAAAGTATATTAATGGAGACTAGTTTATTTGTTAGAAGGAAACGTAATAAAAACTTCCCAATGCGACGTATATCGCTGAGAGAAAATCTTCTTGTTTCACATTCATATACTTAGATTATTATAAAGCTCATAAGATATTCGAACAATGGAAACGAATACACTATAAGTCTGCTGTTGTATTCCAAATAAGGTCGAAGTGCATAAACTATGAAGAAAATAGAGTCATTACGATTGTTAACGTACAATGACATGATTCTATAAGTGTTCTTTTGTTATGTTAAGTTACATCTTTTAATGGTGGAGTAACAAAGAGTCGTATAATATTGTGGAATTTTTAAATAATAATTTGTATTCAAATGATTTATTTCACTTTAATTTTATTAGAGACAAAACTATATACATCGTCCGGTAAAATAGACTGTTGTAATATCATAATTGGTTCAAATCTTAAATTAAAATTAACATTACAAATTTAAAATGAAATAACTTAAACCACAAATTATTGTATTAATTTATATTCAATGATTTATTTCACTTTAATTTTGTTAAAGACAAAATTTAAATTACAAATTACACAGGTCAACAAAAAAAAATATTTGCAAAAACTTTTTAAACCAGTACATCTAAGTTTTGGGTGCTGAAACCGTATCTGGTATCAGTTTTTTTGTATCATCCACAGTTCTCTCACAATATGGCATCGATTAAATTTCAAAATAGCGAAAATTGATACATAAAAATAAAAACTTAAACCGTACTTTTATGTGATTAGACTTTTATTTGATGTTCCAGATTCCAATAAATGTTTTTTTTTTCAGCCTAGAACCAAGCAATTCTGCTTTTTCCGTAGTCAAACGCAAATCTCTCACTAAATCATCAACGCTGCAAAAATAACAATCATTTGAATGATTTTCTTACTCTCTCCATAACATGGGTACTGCAAATCTAAACCATTTCCTAAGATCCTCTACACAAACGTAACATACTTTGTGAGGAGCCCAACATTTTTCTTGATTACCGATTTCTACACCAAAATATGCAAAGTATACTTTTTTTACAAGTTCATTAATGTTTTTTTGATGTTTTTTAACTACAGACTCACCACATATATAACAAAAAGTGTTGGGAGAGTTTTTACAACCACGATTAGCCATACTTTGAGTGTGAATTAAAGCACATGGGTTAAACACTGCAATGGATATATAATATTAACTGGAAGAAAACAAACGGCTGTGACATTTATTGGAACTGTCAACCTAATAGACAATAGACAATTTATTCATCTTTTCAGCTACAAAAGTTGTAGATAAGATATGTCATCAAAGGGATGTATGATCCCAATTTAGGTAATATCAAAAATAATAAATAGAAAGAAACAAAAAAAATAAGAAATCTTACTATTAAACACATTAATACACAGTAAATACAAGATATAACAAAAAAACCGGTCAAGTGCAAGTTGAACTTGCACAATTAGTGTTCCGTACGTTGATTGCTTTTAAAATAAAAAATTTTGTTAGGGTGGTATAAAATGATCAGTGACTTCCCAAAACACACCCCAAATGAGTTTTTCAACAAAGTTTGTTTCCAATCTTTACTGAAATCTGATGACCTTGAAATTTTTGTTTTTTTTTATATACCATACAAATTATTAAAGGTAATGCACTCGTGATAATTTTCGTTCAATCTACACCCCGTGGAGAATATTCCAGAATTTTTTCGAAATTTTTTTGATAAGTACTTTTCGAGATAAGGCCCGGGACAGCGATTTTTCGCGAATTTTTAAAAATAATACAAAGAAAAGTGCGCGCAAGTATAATATTATATATATATTTTTTTACTCGTGTTTTCACAAGCTTTCATTTGACACTACACTCGATGACCTAGTAAAAAAATTTTTTTTTTCGCTTCCGACTTCACCCCCCAAAACTAACCCCTTAAGTCAAAATTTAATTCTCAAAACTACATGGCTCTGATGAGGCCATCAATTCCTATATTATTACCAAATTTCACCTTTCTATGTCAAATAGTTTCGGAGAAAATCGGGTGTGACAGACAGACAGACAGACAGACAGACAGACAGACAGACAGACAGACAGACACCGAAGTGATCTTATAAGTGTTCCGTACGGAACACTAAAAACATAACATACAGATTTATAACAAACAAAATAAATACTGAAGATGCTTTAATTAAGTAAGGATGTTATAAAGAATAACATTCACACTCTGCCCAGCAGATAACTTTCAAATTCAGTTACAGAATAAAAAGTTTTACTTAATAGTATAGTTTTTATTTGTTTTTTTTACATTTTCCGGCAATAAGTTAAATAGTCTGCAACCTAAGTAATGACTAGTTTTTTAGTGTTCCGTACGGAACCCTTATAAGATCACTTCGGTGTCTGTCTGTCTGTCACACCCGATTTTCTCCGAAACTATTTGACATAGAAAATTGAAATTTGGTAATAATATAGGAATTGATGGTCTCATCAGAGCCATGTAGTTTTAAGAGTTAAATTTTGACTTAAGGGGTTAGTTTTGGGGGGTGAAATCGGAAGTGAAAAAAAAAAAAATTTTTACTAGGTAATCGAGTGTGGTGTCAAATGAAAGCTTGTGAAAACATGAGTAAAAAATGTATATATAATGTAATACTTGCGCGCACTTTTATTTATATTATTTTTAAAAAATCGCGAAAAATTGCTGTCCCGCGCCTTATCTCAAAAAGTACTTATCAAAAAATTTTGAGAAAATTCCGGAATATTTTTTACGGGGTGTAGATTGAACGAAAATTATCACGAGTACATTACCTTTAATAATTTTTCTGGTATTTAAAAAAACAAAAATTTCAAGGTCATCAGATTTTAGTAAAGATTGGAAACAAACTTTGTTGAAAACTCATTTGGGGTGTGTTTTGTGAAGTCACTGATCATTTTATACATCTGTAACAAAATTTTTATTTTAAAAGCAATCAACTTACGGAACACTAATTGTGCAAGTTCAACTTGCACTTGACCGGTTTTTTTAACATATTCATGATTGTCTTTTTCAATATAAAAATTTTCTCTGTTTCGAGTCGGATAACTATGAAAGATATACATTAAGAGTTTATATATATAAATACTTGTAACTGTTAATATTTTTCTATTCTTAAAGACTTCCCTACAGGATACGTTATCTGGCATACTAAAAATTAGTCTCATGATTCGTTTTTGCATTACCAGCACTCTGTCCAGTTCCTGCGCACTTCCCCAAACCGCCAGACCATAGGACATGGCTAGGTACGCATTAGCGTAATAGACAGTTATGAGATTGGGAACACTTAATGAGTTTTTTAAAGACTTTATCATAAAAAAACATTTATTTAGTCTTGAGCAAACGTCACCTATGTGCAAACTCCATTCGAGGTTAGAATCTATTATGATTCCTAAAAAACTTTGAACTATGGCTAACAGGCAAATTCATATTATTAAATACAATATTTAGGTTTATTGGCATGCGCATTTTTGTCTTAAATTCCATAGATATGGTCTTCGATAGATTTATTATAAAGTTATTCTTTTTACACCAGTTTGAGAACTCAGTCAATATTATTTTTAATTTTTTTCTCCAAAAGTTTCTCATCTTTGGCTGAGATGACTATAGTCGTATCGATTCCACATGAAATGTATTCAGGTAAGTCGTTTATGAACAACAAGAAACATTTAATAACATTTGATTTTACTGCCAACCTTATAAAATTCTGATTTTATTGCCAACCTAATAACATTCGAATGATAAAAAATAAACTTTTAATATTTTGAATATTAAAATGTGAAAAATTGGTGGGTGATTTTTTTATTATTATTTTCGGACTCAGCACACCAAAAAATATAAGAATCCGGTAAAATTATTAAAAAAGTTCTTTCATCATTGGCCTGTTTTTTTTTTTTTTTATGGGTCTAGCTCACGTGCTGCAGGGAAATCTCTATAGGGCACCAGGAGCGGCACGAGTGCGGAAAAAGCGATTCACGTTGTTCTTGAATCGCTGTAAAATGTACTCGGTGGGAAACACAGCGCTGGGCAAATTATTCCAAAGGGATGACGTTCTCCATATAAAAAATTGCTTGAAAAGCGTTGTACGCGGAGTAACAAGCTGAACCTCATACGGATGCGAAGCACCAGCGCGACGTGTATTTCTAACATGCATGCTTTGGGAGGAATTAAGCGGGCTACATCCTTCGAACACTTTCTATGAAAATACTTGTAGAACAGACTCAAGTCGCCAACCGTTCTTCGATGTTCCAGCGAATCAAGGTCGCCGGTCAATTCCGGGTCTCCAATCAGACGGACCGCTCTTCTCTGAACAGAATCCAACAAATGCAGTGTATGTTTGGGAGCGGAGCCCCAAACGTGGGAGCAGTATTCCATAGTTGGTCGAATTTGGGCTCTGTAAAGAATTAACAGTTGCTGTGGGGGTAAAGCTCTCTGGTTCTAAATAATATTCCCAACTTTTGAGAAGCTCTCCTTGCTATGCCTGCAATATGTTCATGCCAAGACATATTTGCTCCCAAACTAACGCCCAACAAATTGAGCGACGATGCTAGGGGAATGGAGAGCCCCGACATAACTATGTCGGGTTCAGCAACGTTAACTTTTTTTAGAAAAAACTGCCGCTTGACTTTTTGTAGCGTTAAATTCCACTTGGTTACTGTCACTCCAAGATAGAATTTCTTCCAGGTCTTTGTTAAGTTGAACGACTTCCTGCTGCCTGCGGATATTCGCCTGAGCAGCCGATGTCCGAGCGTTCAAGGTGAATGAAGAGACAAGCGTACTGTCATCCGCAAAGCTATAGATTGGATTCCCGGTCTTTTCCAGCAGATCGTTAATGTAAATGAGAAAGAGAGTAGGAGACAGTATGGAGCTCTGGGGCACACCGGCGTTGATAGTGAGGGTGTTAGAAAGAAATCCGTCGACCGCCACTCGTAAAGAACGCTCTCTGAGGAAACATGAGAGCCACAAACAGAACCTTTCAGACATACCATAAGAGCGTAACTTAGCCAACAGTCCATCGTGCCAAACACGGTCGAATGCCTTGGATACGTCAAAAGCAACCGCTCGAGATTCTCCAAAGTGTTCAATTGCGTTGTTCCAAACATGTGTTACATAAGTCAGAAGATTTCCTGTTGATCTATGTTTACGAAAACCATATTGGTGATCGCTAATAATATTGAATCGTTCAAGATATTTTAGAAGATGCTCATTGATAACCTTTTCCATGACTTTCGATATTATTGAAAGCAGTGCAACTGGTCGGTAGTTATTTGGCAAGGTCTTCTTACCTTTTTTAGGTATCGGCTGAACCGTGGCACATTTCCAGCAGGATGGAAGTATTCCCTTTCTGTAGGATAGGCTAAAAAATCTACAGAAAACTGGTGTTAGTTCCCTTGCACAGTTTTTGAGAACTATGGCAGGTATTCCGTCAGCGCCAGAAGCCTTCTTGGTGTCTAGCTTCATTAAAATACGCTTTATGATGCGCTGTCTGAAGACAATACCGGGCATCCTTGACTGCAATATGGGAATAGTAGGTGGTGTTTTTCCTTGAAAATCGACAGTAGAATGTGAAGCAAAGAGTTCTGCCAACAAGTTCGCTCTCTCAACAGGTGTGGTTGCAATGGAATTATCTGGCCGTGTGAGTGGTGGTATGGTGGATTTGGTAAAATTTTGACTAACTGCCTTAGCGACTGCCCAAAAGGACCTGGAATTGTTGGGACAAGCGAGAAGTTTGTTTCTAATTCGTTGATTGTGTGCCTCCTTGGTTTCGTCGATAATTCCCTTGCATCTGTTCCGGGCATGAACAAAGATGTTACGATTTACGGTGTTATTGACGTAGAAATAAGAAGTAGGTAAATTGTCGTAAAGATATAGTAACGCTGGGTTGATAAATTCTTTTTTTCCCGGTCCCTGCATTTTAGATCATTAACATTTATTGGTGTGTCAAGTCCAGAAGGCGAAATTTTACAAGTTCATTTAGCTGGGTCTTAAAAATATTCGAATTGCGCTACAACTTTACTACTTTTTTAACATGACGCATATACAGTGATTTTCCTGCAATAACTAAAGAATTTATTTATCAAAATTCGTATACTAAATTCGACAAGTTGACAAATAGCTTAAATTCATGGTAGAGTCCAAATTCTGGCACTCTATGTATACATAAACACCGAGAACTTACTTTTCGTTGGTTGGTTATAAGCCATTAAATTGGTTGTGGCCTGATAGGACATAGTAAATTCAGGTAGTAGGTTCAGGTTCGCCAAACTGTCCCGAACAAAATGAAAGATAGGGCTTACGACCATATAACATTAATTAGATCCTAAACTGCTAGAGTTATTATCATAAAGAACACCCCACCGATCTAAAAATTGAGGTTGAGAATTGATGGAAAACTTTTTATATGCTTGATTACTTTTTATATTCTTTGTGAGACTTTGAGACAGGGGTAAGTATAAATGGAGCTTAGACCTTCTATGTCTCTTCTATGATTGATACAGTTGGTACAATTCTTGATGTAACACATTTCTAAGAACTCTCATTTAAAGAAATTACTTTCATTATCAAGAATAAAGCTATCTTTATATAGGACTTTGTGTTCTCTACTATTCACATGAATACTAAGACTAGTAGCATTCGGTTTCGGTTTACCGTCACTGTTGTGTAGGTTCAGTCTTTTTGACAATTTTTGTGAGGTCTGCCCTATATAAAGGGTGATTCATTTAGAGGTACTTTTTGTGATGGGGATTTAATTGCAGATTGCGCATGCGTCGTGTCAACTGAAGTGGCATTCCTGTTCAGTAGTGTTTGACAATTCATAATGGAAAGACTTAGCCCAGCACAGCGTCTACAAATTGTTCAACTTTATTACGAAAATGGGCGTTCTACGAGGAATGTGTATCGGGCGCTTAGAGCAACTTATGGTCCACATAATCGGCCTACCGCACGCACAATTCGCTCTACCATCAATAAGTTTGAGACCCAATTTTCATTATTGGATAATGCTCGACCGAATAGACCACATCCAGCACGTAGTGAAGAAAATATAGGGGCGGTAGCGGAGAGTGTACGCGAAGACCGTGAAGTGTCGATTCGTCGCCGTTCTCAACAGCTTGGCCTGTCATATTCAACAACTTGGCGTATTTTACGTAAGGATCTTTCTTTAAAAGCATACAAAATTCAACTAGTGCAACAACTGAAGCCGACCGACCTTCCGAATCGTTTCCGTTTTAGTCGTTGGGCTCTTGACAAGCTTGCAGAAGATCCACTGTTTTCGAGAAAAATTTTGTTCACCGATGAGGCCCATTTTTGGCTTAATGGGTTCGTGAATAAACAAAATGCCCGTATTTGGGGTGATGAACAACCTGTAGAGGTTCAAGAGCTGCCATTAAATCCAGAAAAAACAACTGTTTGGTGTGGTTTATGGGCCGGTGGAATAATCGGTCCATATTTCTTCAAAACAGAGACCGGCCGGAATGTTACTGTGAATGGTGACCGTTATCGCGCCATGATAACAGACTATTTGATGCCAGAAATTGAAGCCCGTGGTCTCGACGAAATTTGGTTCCAACAAGATGGCGCCACTTGCCATACAGCCCGTGAAACCATAGCTTTACTGCGAGAGCAATTCGGCGAACAGATCATTTCACGCTTTGGACCAGTGAATTGGCCGGCTAGATCATGTGACATCACACCTCTTGACTTTTTCCTTTGGGGCTATGTAAAGTCCAAAGTCTACATGGATAAGCCAGCTACAATTGAGGCATTGGAGGCCAATATTACTCGAGTCATTGGCCAAATACCACTCGAAATACTCACACGCGTCATTGAAAATTGGAACTTCAGAATGGACGTTGTTAACCGTAGTCGCGGACAACATTTGAAAGAAATTATCTTTAAGAAATAATTGTAAAGAATGGTTCTTTTATATGATAATAAAGATTATAAAATAAAATTATTTTTATTCATTTTTTTTTATTTTAAAAAAAGTACCTCTAAATGAATCACCCTTTATAAACTCTCATTGACACTTAATTCCATATGTCAAATTTGATCTATCCCAGCTATTTGTTCTGTCTGAATTTAATTTTTTAAAATTATAGTTAGCTTTTATTATATTTGTATTTTTGAACAAGGCACCGATAGACTCCGACGTCCCCTTAATATATTGCAATTTAGCAAAGTATATTTCAGTATTCTGCTCTACTACCGGATTGATAACAACTTTTTTATCAAGTTCTTTGGATAATTATTTTGAAGTAATAAAGATTTCAGTTTTCAAATTTTTTTGTTTAAAGGAAGGATGTACAATTTTTTCTATTTTATTTTTCAAAGAAATTACAGTATTAACTTTCTGCTTAATGGGATGACTAGAGTGGTAAGTAATATATCTGCCCGAGCTAGACGCCCTCCTATACCAATCCAATCTGATCTAATGGTAGAGGAGGGTGTCCAAAAAGACTGAACTAACACGAAAGTGACTGTATACTGAAACCGAATGCTACTAGACTTAGCATTCATTTGAATAACAGAGACCACAAAGTCCTATATAAAGATAGCTTTATTCTTGATAATGAAAGTGATTTCTTTAAACGAGAGTTCTTAGAAATGTGTTACATCAAGAATTGTACCAACTGTATCAACTATAAAAAAGACTAGGTCTAAGCTTCATTTATACTTACCTCCTGTCTCAAGGTCTCACAAAAAATATAAAAAGTAATCAAGCATATAAGAAGTTATCTATCAATTCTTAGCCTCAATTTTTAGATCGGTGAGATATTTTGTATGATAATAACTCTCGCAATTTAGGATCTAATTAATGTTATATGGACAGTTTGGCGAATCTGAACCTTATTTATATTTAATTAAAATACTGTATTAAGTTGACAATGACGACTACTAGACTTTGACATATCAATCACTAAATCTTAAAAAATGGCGACAATATTATGAAATAACCGCTGTTGTCTTTTTCCTTCGATTATGATTGTTTGTGATGTATAAGTGTTTTAGATGAATTGTAGTGGTAATAGAGGTAGTTATTGTGTGGTTTTTTTACTGTTTTTAGAGAAGAAAAGATTTAATTCTTTTATATCTGTACGGAACACCTCTCTGAAGATTCGGTTATTTTAAACGTTCTATAAGTATATTCCTTAAATTTTAGAAAAAACTGAACAAGTCCTGCGTTAATAAATGTTGCTTCTCATAGCTTGCATATTTCAGATATCCTGATGAAGTTCATATATATGAACGAAAGCTTGAAGTAAGAATATAATAAAATACCAGTTCAGAGTACATTACATCTTATCACTCTCAAAAGAGCTTTCCCAGTCAATAAGATATGATTTAGTTTTATATATATATATATATATATATATATATATATATATATATATATATATATATATATATAAAATAATTTTGTAATCAAGAATGGTTTTATTGCAAGAATATTACTCATATTAATACTGTTAATATACAAGGAAAAAACCAAATGTAGTCATGAATAAGTCTAAAACAATCATTACACTTATCTGTTTCCTTCTAATTATAAAGAGGAACATAATAATAAACAATTTTCTGTAGGTAGACCGTCTCGGATTTTGTTAAGAAAATTCCTAATGCCTGGAAAATACGTCTGAGAAACTAATTTAATCTTGGCTGATGGCATTTCATTAGAGAATTCCTACAAGTGCTATTAAAGTATTATATATAGTACATATTCTTAAAACTGTTTTATTTATTACGTTTTATAATAAAACTGTTCAAATTGTATGTTTTAATAAAAAAAGAGCCAGAAATAATTAGTTTTAGTATCAGTTTTTACGATACACATGCATTTACGATATTTAAAAAGAGTCTACATACTACAATAACTATATATATATAAATATAGATTCTTTGGTGTCCCTGCAGATTTCGCTGTAACAGTGTATTATTATTATTGATTTAATTTGTTCTGATTAACATAATCATTTCCGTTATTAAATATACTTTCAGTTAGTTTATTACCTACATTATGCTGTAAATGCTCTTCATTTTATCTAATTGAAGTTGTATTGCGATATATTCCCTTGTGACGTGTGTGCGTCCCATTGACTATGAGCTTAGAAGAAAAAATGGATATTTTCCACTAGCTCTGAAGAAATAAATTCTTTAAGTGCAGTTTGTATTACTAAAAAGTTGTTTAAAAAAGCAGTAGATTATGCTGACTAAGTAGTGTTTCGTCTGAAGAAAGGTTTAAAAATACATGTTGAGGTTCAAAAATTAGGAAAGCCGTTTTGAAACACAAGTTTTACGAAGTTTAAACAGGACTTTCATAGAATTCTCAAATAAGTTTCAGGAAAATTCCACGGAAATTTCAACTAACACCAGCATTTCCAGAGTCATAATCACTATAAAAAACGTGGATTATTTACATTAAATGACATTTTTAAGGGTATTTTTTTTGTCAGCCTCTCAGAATGCAGTGGAATTTTCAATTGAAAAATTCTATCGATACCCAAAAATTGTGTGATAGTACAAAAGCGAACTGGGTAAACTCATTGAATGATAATATTTTGAATTAAGTTTTTGGAGACATTTTAATATACGTTTATAGGTTCATGTGTCAATTATTTTAAATTTAGGGACTATTTATTATTGTCATGTAATCTTACATCCTTACTAAATATTGCTAGATTATGAAACCGTACTAACAAAAACATTGTTGATTAGTCTATACATATATACATATATACATATATACATATATACATATATATATATATATATATATTTATATATATATATATATATATACATATATATATATATATATATATATATATATATATATATATATATATATATATATACATATATATATATATATATATATATATATATATATATATATATATATATACATATATATATATATATATATATATATATATATATATATATATATATATATATATATATATATACATATATATAGAATAAAGAAAGAAAGCAAAAGATTGCCGTATCTACCAAAATTCTTAAAAATACAATCTTAGTTGGGGAACTCGGCAAAAAAGGGGGCGTGATAAGAGATCACACAATTTTCATTAAGCCAATATTTCGGTCCTAGATTGGGACCTTCTTCAGGGCAGAAGAGAAGTGCAAAGATTTCGTTAGCCTGAATGGCCGTAGGTAGCTTATATATAATAAAGTTGTTACATAAAAAAGTTGGTTAATCCATAAAATATATAAAATACACACTATAACACTGTAGACAAAATTATCAAAACAAAATTTAAAACATGGATGTAATTGGGAACCTTGGATGTTGAGAGCATTGTTGATTATTTCATCTGTGACTACCACACATGGCCACCGCCATATATATATATATATATATATTATATATATATATATATATATATATATATATATATATATATAATACATTAAAATTCCGGGTTTCAATCCGTTCGTCTAACAATGAATTTGCACGACGTTTCGCCAATCTCTCACTTGGCATTTTCAAGTGCTCTTGCCGCTGCTGCTGCTCGATACTGTGATATTGCTGCTGCTGCCGCTCGAAGTTAACTGAGAAACCGAATCGCGGTCGCAGTCTTTTATAGGTCGGCGTGTGCGCAGATTGGAGGTGGGGGGATCGGGAGTATTCGTTCGAGCATCGGTGTTTGCCGGTTGGTTGCCTGTATCAGTAGTAATTAAGGGTACCGGCGCTATGCTGACTGCTGTGATTTGTGTAACCGAACCAGACACGAGACAGTAAAATTACATTCTACCATCCGTGAAAACCTCTATTGTATGTATATATATATATATATATATATATATATATATATATATATATATATATATATATATATATATATATATATATATATATACACTCCTGGACAAAATTAACGCAACAATATATTAAATAATACAAATCTCTATAATGAATTAATTTTAATAATTTTTTATGAACATTGGTTACACTAAAAAAATAAGTTAGAAAAAACATATTCGGATACTTTAAAAGTGAATTAGCTATCAAATTTCTCTATAAGATTCGAATTAAAATTATTCTTAAGACCTTAAAACAAAATCGTTGAAATTATGTAATAATGAAAAAAATAAACTGGGGCACTAGTAGCAAAATTAATGGTGTAACTGGGACACTAGTAGCGTGTGTTGCCTCCTCTACTTCGGATGACAGCGTTTATGCGCCTAGGCATGCTTCTAATTAAATTTTGGATAAAATCTTGAGGAATTTGCTTCCATTCTGTGATAACTGCATTTTCAAGTTCCCTCAGGTTTCTAGGTGCAGGTATATGACGTTTCACATATTTCTTAAGGTGATCCCATACATGTTCTATCGGATTCAGATCCGGGCTTTTTGGTGGCCATTGCATAATCGGTATATCAACTTGATTAAGTTAATCGAGTACTTCCCTAGCTACGTGAGGTCGAGCGTTGTCTTGCATAAACAGGAAATTGGGCCCCACAAAATGACCGAAAGGCATCACATGTTCTATTACAATATTCTCAAGATAGTAGTCAGCATTCATGGATCTCGTACGGACACGAACTCTATGCGAGCATCACAGCAGATGCCCAAAAATTGTGTGATAGTACAAAAGCGAACAGGGTAAACTCACTGAATGATAATATTTTGAATTAAGTTTTTGTAGACATTTTAATATACGTTTATAGGTTCATGTGTCAATTCCATTTATGGATCTCGTACGGACAGGAACTCTATGCGAGCATCAAAGCAGATGCCACCCCAGAACATAACAGAGCCACCGCCGAATGGAATCCTTGCAGAGATATTGCAAGGAGCAAAGCTCTCTCCTGGTCTTCGCCATACTCGCTCACGACCATCTGGATGTTTTAGACTAACCCTAGTTTCATCATCTGTGAAAAAAAACTTGTTTTTCAATCATCCACAGACTAGTTTTCGTGATTTCGAGCAAGACGTAACCTGGCAACTCTGTTCTCTCTAGTAAGTAAGGACGCAGTGTCTGGTCTCCTACTGTTTAATCTAGCTTCATTTAACCGTCTTCTAACTGTTTTAGAAGAAATTGTGACATTGCGAACAGCTTCGAGTTCGTTTCTTATTATAGAACTAGTGACAGTCCTCTTTCTTAAAGCATATTGTCTTATAAAACGTTCATCTAGGTCGCTAGTGCATCGTTTTCCCCTTGCCCTAGCCTTCTAGAATAAGTTGCTACTTCATTCAAGCGTCTTACCATACGACTTATTGTGGAACGATGTTTGCCTAAACAAATTGGCAACATAACTCTGACAATATCCCTCGTCCAATAAAACTGAGGCTCGCACTACCTCGTGTTCAGTTAAATTCCTTGTTCGATTCATTTATTTAATTCTTCGAGGTCAAAAATAAAACAGTCTACCACAAAAACGTATTACTTTGAAAAAGGGAACAATTTATAAGCTTACTTTTAAAGAAAATCTATCGGATTATTACAGAAAATTGTTTATCTTCTAAAAAATTCTTTAAAACTGTAAATCTAAACGAATTGTTTTGATTTTTGTCATGAACAACGAAACAAAATATGCATAGCCTACTATTCAAATACTCGATAAACTTTAAAAACTGACATAAGAAAAAGATAAATTAATTTTCAGATTGTTGCGTTAATTTTGTCCAGGAGTTTACATATATATATATATATATATATATATATATATATATATATATATATATATATATATATATATATATATATATATATTTATATATATATATATATATATATATATATATATATATATATATATATATATATATATATATATATATATATATATATAATTTGCTTTCCTTTTTGAACCTTGTTATTTTTATTAATTACGTGATTTTTTTTTATTACTGGGTATTTAGGTTCGTTAACACACTGACGTATACACATTCAAGGTGCATACTTCGTGAATCCTAAAAAATAAGGTTTATTTGAAGTGTTATCGTGTGTTTTTAGAAAGTAAAATTTTAAAATGTAATAGAGAATTCTGTTTGTTTTTAGATTTGCAAAAAAGAAGCTTTGAAAATGCCCAAAAAATTGGTCGAAACGTCAGAAAAAATATATTTATGCCTTTTTCTTGTTAGATAGTTTTAGTGTTATATATATGAGTCGCATCGGGTCATACTTAGCGTTAGCGACCAGGACCAAGCTAATGGTATACAACACCATTGTGAAGGCAGGTCTCTACCTACGCCCGCCCCACATGGTGCTAGATCTCCAGGACAAGGAGCGCGCAACTTCAGGCAGTGCAGAACAAAGCTCTGAGGATGATCACGGGAGCCCCATGATTTATGAGAACCACCTACATAGAGACCTCGGTGTGCCGTCCATAAAGGCACACATGAGGAAATCAATCAATCATCAGGAACGCCTTCTTGATCTACCCACATGCCCGTCACCAATACCCGAGACCTGCAGACCCTCTCTCTAATGAAGACGATGACCGACACCACCCACCATGAAGATTGTAAAGCCAGGTTAAGTTAGCATAACTCCTAGGTTAGGTTAGGTCACAATTATGTAAAATCAGCACATTTCCTAGGTTAAGTTAGTAGGGGATCACTTTTGTAAATGCTTAGGTTAAGTTAAAATAAATAATTTTTCATACCATGTAGTAACAACTATTCTTAATATAAGTAAAGTTTGCTTGTAGCCAATAACGACAATGCCAAAAAAACTTAGTGTCAATTTAACCCACACCCACAAGTAACATTGTTTGCTGACTACATAGTGGAAAACTTCATCGATGATAGTGCACCTTACCCTACAACCCTTCAGGCCGCGCTCGACGCCAGCGTTCGGAGAACTAATAACGGGATTGAGACGTTTCATTCAAAATTTGCAAAGGATGATGATGATGTTTAAATGTAAGGCGCGTCGACAACTGAGGTCATTTGGCGCCTGTATTAGATTATATCTTAGTACAAAGATCTGCTTCTTTCAAGAATTTTATTAGAGATTGTACGTTTTCTTTATTTGGTATCAGAATTTCCTTTAGTGGTCTTCGTAGATTGTATTTAGAACTAATGTGAGTATAATCATGAGACAAAATATGCTTTATTGTAAGTGTTGTGCGATGTGTTTGACAGCTGGGTATCGGGTCATTTTTGAGAAGATACGCATGAGTAAGATGTGTATGTCCCGTAGCTATTCTCCTCCATACGACATTTTCTCTTCTGCTCAAGCTTTGAAGATGCAAGGGTGGGGATACATTTGATTTCGATTCCCAAAGTTTATTCTCATCTTGTAGATCCCATGAAAGTTGGAACATATGTTTTATGGATTTATGAAAATGAGAGATTAGATCTGATGGTGATAGAATTTTGTTTTCGATTTTCCCTGATGTGATTGCTGATTTTGCATTTGTATCCGCTAAGTCATTCCCTTTTTGTGTTGACATGGCTGGGAGACCAAAAGAAACACAATTTGTATTTAAGCGGACATTGCATATTTGTACGAGGTTCATTATGTCCAGGATTAAGGGTATAGATGTTTTAGATGCATTAATGGATTGTAGAGAACTGAGTGAGTCTGAGATGATTAAAATGTTTTTATTTTTGTTGGATATTGCTGATCTGATGGCTCCTCTTATGGCTAACAGTTCAGCTGTAAAGATCGATGATATGTCGTCTAATTTGTATCTTGATTTGGATATAGGAGAAATTACCGCTGCGCCCGTTCCCAATTTGGATTTAGATCCATCGGTGTAATATTGAGTAAAATTTTTATATTTTTCCTGTATTGTTTGAATGAATAATGATTTTAATATTATTGGTGAGGTAGAATCCTTTTTGTATTTAGTGAGACTGAGATCAATTTTAAGTGAACTGTTTGTCCATGGTGGGAATATTAAATATTTTGATGTGACAGAGGTGTCAAATTTAGTGTCTTGAGTAGAAAGAAAAGTTTTAATTCTAGATTGTATTGTATTAGGACTATATACGATTTTTGTGAGATATTTTGCAGATCTAGTGATCTTGCTGCATGGGTTCTGAATAGTGAAGTGGAGTAGAAACGCATCAGCAAATTTGCAAAGGATAGTCGTTCGCCTCATCCGCATTTTCATCAATTCTTAGACGTCATCAAGGGTTTCCAGACTGAAACATATGTGAAAATCAACGCTGTACAAAGCAGTGCACCAAAGTGTTCGACTAATAGGTATAATTTAACATTTTTAGAAAATAAGATAATTCAATATGTACATAAAGAAATTGATGCTGTAGCGTTTGTCAAATGCATGTCTTACAAATATAGTAATTACTGAAATATGCCTTTTGCTTTAATTTTCACACATAACTTGCATACTTATAGCTCTATACCCGCCTGTGACAGACCGCAACTCGGCCGTCAATTTTGGGTTCGAAAAAGGTCTGTACTACAACTCAGAACTTTTTATTGCCTTTCACCGACTCTTACCGCAACTCGGTACCAACCGAAATACATTTCCCTTGGCTAATTACTTCTAAAACTCTTTTCTGCAGATAGTAGACGTAACTTTAAAGGTTTATTTAACATATTTAAAAATATATTCTGAATAACCTAAAACAAAAGTTGAATTCTAAAAGTTGTAAGAGCAATTTAGTATCTTATTTCGCTTCGTTTATACCAGAAGTTCCAAACTTTTTTTTCTCGTAGACCACTTTCAAAATTTTACTGGTTTCGGTGGACCCCCTGCTGCTACATTTCTACCATATTCCCAAAACTCGTCAAAAAATGTGAAGATTAGATCTAACGATGGAAATTTGCGTCGTGACTGAGTTCCAACCCTAAATTCGGAGTGGTAAAAATAAAAAGAAAAATAATATATTTTCTTGTGTTCTATTTATTAAAATAATATGATTACAGACTTAATAGAATTAAAATTAAACATTAATAATGTACCGTAACTTCAACAATGCAAATCAACAATTAAAAAAAAATAGTCATAATTTTAATGGGAGGGATGTACTTGATGGATTGACAGCAAATTATCAATATTTGGCTTCAGTTTTGTAAGGAATAACCGCAAATCTCCCCGTTCTGTGACGTTCAATCTGCTCCTTTTTTTGTTAATAAGTTTGTAACGACACTAAAACTTTGTTCGACAAGGTATGACGAGGGAAACGCTATCAAAAGTTTTCTCGCAATTTCCCACAGCCCAGGATATTTTTCGGGTATTTCTGCCTGCAGCCAAAATGTTTGATAGCCTTTTTTAAATTTCACCTTCAGCTCCTCATTGGTGCTAAGCTCGAGTAGCTCCTCTTGTAATACCACATTCGCCACTTCCATTTCATCAAAAGAATTTATGAACCATGGTGGTATTTCCATCGTCAGAATATCTTCAAATCTATTTTTGAAGTCATCATGAAGGGCATTTAAATGTTGAACGTATGTTTGAATATCCTCATCAAAACATTCTGCCTGTGTCAAGTTTGGAAACTGGGAGAATTCGCGCCGACTAATATTTTGCTTCATAAATTTCAATTTTCTAAGAAAAGCCGAAATTACACCCTTTGTTTTTATTAAATTTAGGCTGTCCCCTTGTAACTGCAAGTTAACGTCATTAAATTTTTTGAACAAATCTGTCTGCTTTCAGTTTGATCAGGTTTTCTTTTAAATTTGGATCTTTACTTTCCAGAAACTCTAAAACTGATTCAAAAAGTGAGTAAGATCTTGTTAAACATGCACCTTTCGACAACCAGCGTACTTCAGTATGTAAGAGCAATCGTTGGAAGCCTTCATCATTTTCGTCGCACAATTGTGCAAATAAACGGGTATTCAACGCATTGCTTCTTATTTTGTTAACTGCTTTAATCACAAATTGAAGAGATTGGTGCAAAACTCAAATTTTTCGCTACCAGGTGTTGTCGGTGGATGACACAGTGAATTGCAGTTACTCCTGGTATAATTCTTTTAAGATGGCTTATAAACCCACGATATCACCCGAAGATGGCAAGAGCTCCATCTGCTGCCACCGAAATAATGTTTGTAAATAGAATCGATTTTTCCTTAAAAAAATCACTCAGGACATTAAATATTGATTCGACTTTAGTGTCCGTCTCCTTCATTACCAGGTAAAGTTGACTAGCCAAGTTGAATAAAAAAATGAGTTGTTTGCACATAATTACACAAGAAGCTTTCAATATCAGAGCTCATTTCATCAATACGCCTTTGTACAGTGTTGTTACTCAAAGGAATTCTTTTGAGTACGTCAAATGGAGGTTTGTGCAGAACAGTTTTTAAAACCTCTTCAACAGCGGGTAAAATTAACTGTTTTCCGATGGTGTGCAGTTTTCCGGATTTCGCTATAAACAATGAGATATTGTAAGATGACCGCAAGCCATCATCGTTACTTTGAGACATTGAAGCGAACATACTGTGCACGGTGTGTGTCTCTTTTCATATTTTTCCTTCATTGTTTGAAAATATTTTAAATCTTTACCTATTTTATCAGCTTCTTAGATGATCTTCGAGCTTCGATGGTTTCATAGAGTCACTGCTCAAAACTTTGTTGCATAAAAGGCATATGGGCAATCGTTTGTCTGCCTTTGATGGAAGAAAAACCAAATTTCAAATAATCAATACTGTACTGTCGACATTTATTCTTAGATTCAGGCATGTTTCGTATCAGTTACCTACCTGTAAAGAAAAAAAAATGTTTGTTTTAGTAATCATAAGGCGACTTTAACAGGATATGGCTATTTTAACAGAATAAAATAGGATTAATTAATTATTGCAATGAAAAAACCAAAATGCCGGCGGCAAAACTGATTTTAATTATTAAAAGCAATAAACTGCTAAGACCAATATAGAGGTTTTCATAAAACGGCTGAACCTATTTTAATGTAATATAAAATATTTTTTGATTAATTATATTTTGATACATTTCTGTAAATTCGAGAGAAAATACTTTTAAAGAATATTTTGACATCAAAACTCCGCGATTTTAATGATTTATTTATTACTTTGATGTACGTTACGAGTGGTACACAAAGACACGTACAATTTATGAAAATATTTTTAGTCAATTAGCATTAGCAACTACGAGGGCACTGAAATATGTACAAACATGCAGGTCAATCATCTCTCTCTCCTTTAGTGAATCACCACAGTCGGGTAAATAAATAATTTTATAATAAAAAATACTAAAAGTTCAATCTTTCTCGGCATTCTCTTCTTTTATAGAAGTATCGAATAATGCCCTGTTCCGTATTTAATTTTTATTACGTACCTACTACACGCAAACATAACAAATATAATATTATTACAATATAAAATAAAAGTATGAATAACAAATAGGCAGGTACTTACTTTTTCCGGCACTGGCAAACATTGACGTCGATTCACTCACACTTTTCTTTTCAAAATTCCGGAAACAAATGAGTAACGTTTGTCTTTGGCATTCATATTTATATTGGTGAAGAATCAAACAAGTTCATGCAAGATTGCAAGCACAGCACAAGTCGTATTTCGTCCTTTTGCATGTCTGAAGGGGTTGCGTTGCGGGCGGGCGGGGCGGCGCTTTGCAAGTCTCGACGCGCGTTGTACTGAATATCGAATATGCAAGTTTTTACAAGTAAACGTCGCTGACCTTCTAAAATACACTACTCAACAAAATTAAGGGAGGTTTTTAAAAGAAGAAAATTAATGCTAAAATAAACAGGCATCTGATCCATATGCCGGCCTAACCGAAAAAATTTTTTTCAAGCCCGTGGACCAAAAAAAAAGCAAAATATTTGCAATATTATTTTTTCGCGCTATCTGTTAAGATTGCATGAGAACCGTAGCTTCTAAAAAATTTTAGCCAAAAAATCTGAAAATTAGAATCTTAAAGCTTCAAAATCCTTTTTTTTTAAAGTCTCAATACGACCATTTTTCACCGAAATACAGCCTGTCAAAAACCACCGAAAAATTTTTTTTGCTCCCTTCATTTTTTGAGTAGTGTATTATTTGCCTACATTAAAAGGTAAAGCCAAGCCAACATTTTTGTTCTTTACTATCGAAACCAGATAAATTTTCGTGGACCCCCATTTACAACTTGTGAACCCCCATTTTTTTTTCACGCCAACGTAGACTCCCTTGAGTCTCCCGTGGACCCCTGGGGGTCCACCTGAACCACTTTGGGAAACACTGGCTTATACCTTTAAAACTCATACAAATATGTAAGTCATAAAAATTAGAACTCTCATGCACTTAAAAGTTGCCAATTTCAGTATTTGATGAAAAATATTTTTTCATAAAGTTTTTACATATATTCAATAAAATTTAATCGTAGACGGTCCTTTTTACTGCTGACCAGATGGTGACTCTTATTTAGAAGTTACATCATTGTTATAAAAATGTAAACAAGATTATTGTCAAAAAAGTCTCCATACACTCAAAAATTGCATTGAATAAAACACGTTATAATCAGCCACATTTTATCAAGCTATCTATTGCTCGGTAAATTGAAAACAAATGAATAAAACAATTTTTTTGTTACAGTAATTTTAAGAAGAAAACAGATGTCCCACTCGTTATTTCGTTATAAGGAAAAACCTCCCCTGATTATTTTTATATCAGTCATAAAATTCAACTAAATTTGATGCATACTTAACATTTATACATTTATATTTTAGTAATTTTTTGGTTATTTATACTCTTGTACATTTTCTAGCCGTGACCTGTCAATATAAATTTAATCTAAATGTCGCCAACGCCAGGCGTGCAAAAGTTCCAACATTCATTGTAAATCTAATATGTGTCAACGGATGGCGAAGAAAGGCGCAGTATTAAATAAATAATGAAATTCCAAAACCATGTAGGGATCATTATTAAATTTATTTTTAAATTAAGCGCTAGAAGAATTAGGCCGGTATCCTCAAAATTTAATTAAAAAATAATCCTGACGGTTGAAATTAGTGAAAAAGGATATATATTTTACTGTACAAGTAAAGCATTACAGAATCAGAATATGAGAAAACACTTATTGTTAAAATAAAACTTTAAAGCAGACAAAATGTGCGTTAAGTAATAATTTTCTCCAAAGCTATAAAATATATCGCGATTCTTGAACTAGGGAATAAATATAATATTGTGCTCTATTACAAATTTATATAAAAAATAATTTATTCGGAAGCTGCCACCTGGAATTTAGCACCAACTTACTAGTGTATATATATATATATATATATATATATATATATATATATATATACATATATATATATATATATATATATATATATATATATATATATATATATATATATATATTATATATATATATATATATATATATATATATATATATATATATATATATATATTTATCCTGGGTTCCACAGATTCCTTCCACTTGTTTTGGGCCATTTTGTGCACTTATTGATTACTGTCCTCGTTCCATTGACAGTGTCTAGCGTCACCCCTTCATTACCTCCTGGTATTTTCAATCTTCATATATTTCTGCAAACAATCTCTTCCTCCTTCATATATCAACTAAAAATTAACAGAAAAATTAATATAATAGAGAGATCTTCCTCTTTGTTGCTCCCATTATTCTCTCTCTCACTCACCCTTTACCTGAAATTAGGTTATGATGTATATATATATATATATATATATATATATATATATATATATATATATATATATATATATTATATATATATCGGCGACTTCAATGCCAAAATACTGAAACCAATGAATACAAATGAGAAGAGTGTCGGAAAGTCCTGCTGGAAATGTGCCACAGTTCAACCGATACCTAAAAAAAGCAAGAAGACCTTGCCAAATAACTACCGACAAGTCGCACTGCTTTCAATAATATCGAAAGTCATGGAAAAGGTTATCAATCTGCATCTTCTAAAATATCTTTAAGGATTCAATATTATTAGCGACCATCAATATGGCTTTCGTAGACATAGATCAACAGGAGATCTTCTAACTTATGTAACACATGTTTGGAACAACGCAATTGAAGGATCTCGAGCGGTTGCTCTTGACATATTCATGGCATTCGACCGTGTTTGGCACGATAGACTGTTGGCTAAGCGACGCTCTTATGGTATGTCTGAAAAGTTCTCTTTGTGGCTCTCATGTTTCCTCAGAGAGCGTTCTTTACGAGTGGCGGTCGACGGATTTCTTTCCAACACCTTCACTATCAACGCCGGTGTATCCCACTGCTCCATACTGTCTCCTACTCTCTTTCTTATTTACATTAACGATCTGCTGGAAAAGAACGGGAATCCAATCTACAGCTTTGCAGATGACAGTACACTTATCTCTTCTTCATTTTTGAACGCTCGGACATCGGCTACTCAGGCGAATATCCGCAGACAGCAGGAGGTCGTTCAACTTAACAAAGACCTGGAAGAAATTCTATCTTGGAGTGACAGTAACCAAGTGGAATTAAACGCTACAAAAACCAGGCGGCAGTTTTTTTCTAAAAAAGTTAACGTTGCTGAAACCGCCATAGTTATATCGGGGCAACTTATTCCCCTAACATCGTTACTCAATTTGTTGGGTGTTAGTGTGGGAGCAAATATGTCCTGGCAATGTTGCAGCCATAGCAAGGAAAGCTTCTCAAAAGTTGGGAATATTATTTTGAATCAGAAAGCTTTACACTCCAAAACTGTTAATTCTTTACAAAGCTCAAATTCGACCAACTATGGAATGCTGCACCCATGTTTGGGGTTCCGTTCCCAAACGTATACTGCATTTGTTAGATTCTGTTCAGAGAAGAGCTGTTCGTCTGATTGGAGACCCGGAACTGACCGGCGGCCTTGATTCGCTGGAACAAAGAAGAACGGTTGGCGACTTTAGTCTGTTCTACAAGCATTTTCATGGAAAGTGTCCGAAGGATGTAGCCCGCTTAATTCCTCCTAGAGCGGTGCATGTTAGAAATACATGTCGCGCTAATACTTCACATCCGTATGAGGTTCAGCTTGTTACTCCACGTACAACGCTTTTCAAGCAGTCTTTTATATGAAGAACATCATCCCTTTGAAATAATTTGCCCAGGGCTGTGTTTCCCACCGAGTACGATTTACAGCGATTCAAGAACAACGTGAATCGGTTTTTCCGCACACATGCCGAGCTCCTGGAGCGCTTTAGGGACTTCCCTGCTGCACGTGTGCTAGACCCATAAAAAAAAAATTTTGGTTTGGGTAGGAGGAGCAGCAGAGGAGAAATGTTATCAAATTTTGTAAACGAAAATAACTCGTACGCTAGGAACACATTTTTTCAAAAGCCAGAACAGACGATGGACATGGAAAAGCTCAGATTGTATGATAAAAAACGAAATTGATTATGTTTTATCAAATGACAAGAATATTGTAATCGACATGACAGTCCCGAACACGATAAGCATTGGCGGTGACTAACGGATGCTCAGAGCAAAAATAAGAATAAATTTGAAGCAGTAGATTGATAACGGTTACAAACATAAGGACACCAACAGAAATATTAAAGCAAAAGACAGACGAATATCGACAAGCACGGGAAAATCATATATAATACATAAAAGTACCAAACAGAACTTGTTGAACTAAACGCACAAATAACCACTACCTACTCATGACTACGAAACAAATAGCAACATCGAGAAAAGACAAAACACAAAAATTAAGTAAAGAGGCACAAAATTTCATAAAACAGAGAAAACTATTACAAAATAATCCTGCAAATAACAAATTAGAATTGGCAGAAATAGACAAAACAATAAAGAAAAAGATCAGAGACGTCCGACATTACGGAAATTCGAAAACAGAAGAAACTCTTAAAGAGAGAAAAAGAAGAAGGAAATAGAATGATAGTACGAAATGTGGACTCTCAAGAAATTCTCTACAACATCTGCACAACAACAAAACCAGGGGACGATGAAATAACTATAGAAATGATAAAGTATGAAGGGGCATCGATAATAACATCTCTTTAAGCTCTAGTTAACAGGTGCCTTATAGAAATTAAAATACCAACACCTTGGGTAAACGCCTCGATTGTGCTTATTTTTGACTAGGGGAACAAATTTAAACTGGAGAATTACAGATCAATCAGTCTGTTATCGGTACTATATAAAATTCTCACTAGAATTATAACATATAGGTTAGGTTAACGAACAAATTAGACAGTTATCAATTACATGAACAAGCGGGATTTAGACTGAGATACATCATTTCGGACCATCATCAAACAATTAGATTACTAGAGGAAAAAGGAAATGAATATAAGGTCACCTTGTGGATAGAAATGGTTGACTACGAAAAGGCATTTGATTCGGTAGAAATATGGGCAGTCTTAACGCCTTAAGTAACAGCAGAGTGGATGAAAGATACACAACTCTTCTTGAATACATATATAAAAATGCCACTTCAGAAATAATGCTTGAAGGAAAGCCAAATAGAATAAAAATTAAAAGAGAAATTAGACAAGGCTACTCGAAATCCCCAAAGCTGTTCACGTTGACTCTAGAAGACATGTTCAAATCGTTAAAGTGGGAAAATAAAAGAATACTAATGGACGGTGAACGATTAAACCACCTAAGGTTCGCAGATGATGTCACTCGGACCGCGAACACAAAAGAAGAATGATAACAGATGGACATGCCGTATAGTTGAATGGAGGCCTTGAGAACGCTAAAGATGTAAAGGTAGACAAGATATACGCAGGACATAAAAGATTAGCAGGATACAATTGTAGTTACGACACTTTACCTCTATATACAGTCGATATATATACAGTCGACACTGTTTATAGTGAAACTCTATATAGTGAAAAACTCTTTATAGTGCAATTTTTTCAAGACCTAGAATATTTTAATGAAATTTCATGTAAAAAGCCCTGCATATAGTGAATCTGTAAAATAGTAAACAATCTATATAATAAAATTTTTACCGGAATTTTATGTATAAATTTTTATGCATTTATTGAGATCTTGGCCATTTCGGGTTTCCAATTTTTATCTAACATTAGCACGAATTCCATTTTTATGATGCATTCTTTTGAAAAGGTTCTTAACGCGTTTATAACGCCTAATGGTTGGCAATAAATCAGGTAAATTTCTGTGAGAAACCCGGGAAATAACCTATTTTATAGAAAACCGGGGAAAACCCCATTTTATAGTCGAGGCCTAGTAATTCGCAAATTCAGGTTCATTTTCTTTTTGTTTAAGAATCAAGTAAGATGTCCAAGCGAGTGTGTTTAAGTTTAGCTGAGAAAATTAAAGTTTTGGAGGAAGTTGATAAAGGCTGCAAAAAAATTGATGTTGCTGCAAAATTTGGTGTTTGTCCAAGTTGCCTCTCTCTGATAGTAAAAAGTCGCGACAGTATCATCAAGAAACCTAGTGTTCCAAGCAGTCGAAAACGACTACGGGTGAGTACTTACGAGGATATAAATGAAGCAGTTTTACGATGGTTTCAAGTGGACCGTACGCATCAAAACGTACCAATATCGGGAAATTTAATAAAGCAAAAGGCTCTACAATTTGCTAAAGAATTTAACTGCGTTAATTTTCAAGCTAGTGAAGGGTGGTTGAATGCCTGGAAGAATCCCAGTTTAATTGTTTTCAAGACGGTGTCTGGCGAGAGTACAAGCGTTAGTCAGGAGGACTGTGACATTTGGACTGAAACTTGAAAAAGTACGAGCCAAAAAAACGTTTTCAATTGTGATGAAACCGGTTTGTTTTTTAAATGTTTGCCAAATAAAACTTTTGCTTTTAAAAGTGATAAATGTTTTGGTGTTAAAAACAAGTAAAGAAAGGGTGACACTTATGGTTGATGCAAACATGGATGGCTCAGAAAAACTGAAATTACTGCTCATAGGTAAACGCAAAAATCCCCGTTGTTTAAAAGGAGTTAAATCTCTGGAGTTAGATTACGCCAATAATAAAAAGGCATGGACGACTTCTGAGATTTTCGAAAGATGGATCAAAGAACTGGACACGAAAATGAAAAGCCAAAAGCGAAAGATTGTGATGTTTATAGACAATTGTCCTGCACATCCAGTTACTGTAAGTAAAAAATTAAGGAATATTGAATTGATCTTTTTTCCACCAAACATGACCTCCAAATTGCAACCTATGGACCAGGGTATTATAAAAAACATAAAACATCATTACCGAAACAGAATTGTTCACAAAATTGTTAATGCGATTGATAACAACCTTCCAGTCCAAAAAAATTGATTACCCTTAAAGAGTGTATAACCGAAGTCGCTAAAGTATAGAGTGAAAATGTTTCTCAGAAAACTATCAAAAACTGCTTTTCTAAAGCAGGTTTTACTGAAAAAATTGACGAATGGGAAGAAAAAGACGAAATTGATCTCGCTACATTAAAAAGGCAATGGGGTATTCTACAAAAAACTGCTACCGTCGACGCAGATTTTTTACTTGAAGATTTCTTAGAAATCGACAATGATGTTGGCACGACAGATCTCCCAACTGACCAAGACATAATTGACGATATAAAAAGTAAAGAAGATCATGAAGAAGAAACTGAAACCGGGGAATGTCCTGCTAAATTTAGTGAAAATGAAATAAGAAATGCATTTGTCATTGTGCGAACTACTCTCAGGGGCCAGAAAAGTGTACCTGATCAAATCTTTAAGCATTTGAATAAATGCGAGAATTTTATTGAGCAACAATTATTTTTCAAAAGTAATGTCCAAAAGAAAATAACTGATTATTTTTCCTAGTACGTATGTAAGTAGTATGTACATATGTATTAACAGATTTTGTATTATTCTTTTTATTTCGTATGTAGTACATACATACATGAAGTCCGTACGTTATATCTTTACTCGTGCGTCATAGTTTTCAGGCAATATCCCAGACGAATATTATATTTTTTGACTCTTTTTATCAATAGCTACGATTTATTAGTGAAAAGAGACAAATAATATAATAGTCGTCTGTTATATGGCCTGAAAACTATGACGCACGGGTAAAGATATAACGTACAGACTTTGTATATGTATTTAACCCTGTACATGCTATGTACTATTTAAACTTTCAAATGTTTAATAAAATCTTTTCTAATAATTCAATTTTGCAATTTTTTTTGTTGCTTGTACCTTATAAAATACAAGTAAATGATTACCAATATAAAATACATACATAGCAATATATACGGATTTTTTCTTTATATAGTGAAAAACTTTCTATAGTGAAATTTCGGTCAACATTTTGGCCTTTCACTATATAGAGTGTCGACTGTATATATATGTATGTATGTATATATATATATATATATATATATATATATATATATATATATATACATATATATATATATATATATATATATATATATATATATATATATATACACATACATATATATATATAGTTACAATTGATGTATGCACCCAGATAACTAACGGCAAAATTTTAAAAAAAATTCAGGTAAATAAAAAATTGGCCGATAGTTGCTAGCCTCGTGAGGCGGTGCCAGGTTTCCTAATTAGGATGATCTCAGCTTTATTCCAGCAGCGCGGGAAGTAGCTGAGTCTCAGGATACCGTTTATTATATTTGTAGCTTCTGTGACCTGCTTCTTTAGGAGTTTTTTCAGGGCTTTGACACTGATATTTTGATATCGTGCCCTGAGGCTTTACGGATTGAACATGAGTTAATAATTGTTTGGGCGGCACAGGGGGCAGTGAAATAAGTATTGGGTGGAGGTTGGACCGGTTGGAAAATCTGAATGACGGAGGCAACCCTTTGCTCTCGGGAAAGATTAGGATGGGCTGGGGGATTAGGAAGGAAAGGAAGAAGGAAAATCTCAAAACATTCAAAGTATTTAAATAAATTTACCTTTCGTTAATAAATATTATTGTACCTGTTTTTCTGTATATTTTTCAATAAAATATGTTGCTAGAGAGTTCTTGAAAAAACAAAAACCACAAACTGCAAGTAATGGGACAAAAATATTCAATAAATTGTCTGTATGTAATGTACGAAAATCAGAATTTTTTAATTATTAATAGTAAAACAAGTAAAATATAATTCAAAATGAGAAAAATAAATCTTATATTCTTAACTATGTTGGGAATACGGAATCTTTGGCACAATCACACTACTCAGTATATGTCACCAGTACACTAAACACTTTATTTTTGCACTCGACTCGCGTTTCGCTAACCATGTTAGCTTCATCAGGAGCGATGATTGACTAAAGCTAAACTAAAATCTACCTATTTATAATAAGCCTGAATTACTCAGGCGGAACTAATGTCATAGGCGAGGCGATCAGTTCCGGTCAAGTAACCAGTAGAGGGGATTATAAGGAATAGGCCCTCTGTCTCTTCTTTAGGATTCATTAATAAAACAAAAGCTCTAGTACTCAATGAAGGTGAAATCTTAATTTCTTTTGGTGTCAGTTCTTTGTTTTTAAGTGTGCCAATACCACAAACTTTACAATATCTCCAAGAATTACTTAGGATGAATGACTTTGAGGACGAAATTATTCATGAATATTTAACATTATCTAAACCTTGTATGGAACAAAATTATTTTCAATATAACAGTCAATTTTATGTTCAGAAAGAAGGAGCAGCTATGGGTAATTGCTTATCACCTTTCACAGCCAATTTATTCATGAGTAAGTTTGAACCCGAAGCCAGTCAAGAATTTGAGTTTTTCCCAAGGGTATGGTATAGGTATATGGATGATGTTTTCGCGATTTTTGATACAAAGAAAACAAATATAGATGATTTTATTTCCAAATTAAATAGCCCTTAAATTTACTTACGAAATGGAGAACAAAGGACAACTACCTTTTCTAGATATTTTAATTATTAAAAATAATAATAGATATCTATAGAAAAGACACAGTAACAGATATATTCCTAATGATTCATTTCATTGCAAACAACATAAATTAGCAGCATTACATTTTTTTAGTTCATCGTTTTGTCACTTTTCCTCTAAATAGAGTAAACTTCAAAAATGAAAGGAATTGTATTAGAAATATAACTAGAGTTGATGGTTATGACGCTGACTTAGTTAGCAAGTTAATAAATCGACATAAATTCAGGTTAAATATTCAGAATTCTACCTTTTCTACAAGCGAAGAAAATAAGACCAAGCATATCTTCATACCATATAATCCGAAATATAGCAGGGGACTCAATTATTTAATAAGGTAGTCCTCACCTTAGTCTATAAATCATCAGACAATCTGAGGAATATCTTAGGAAATCCCAAAGACAAGATTCCTAATTATGTGAAAACTGGATTTTAGTTGTAATGATTAAAATACAAAAGTTTAGCATTGCTGAACATGCCCTTGAAGCTGATCATACTGTAACATTAGATAATCTAAGGATAATGAAAGATGTATCTGATAAGAGATTGTTCAACGTATACGAAAGTATGGAAATTATAAAATATAAGAGTAGTTTAAATAAAGACAGATGGCCTATTCCTTATAGTCTCCTCTACTGGAACTGATGGCCTTGCCTGGGCCATTAGTTCCTCCTGAGTAATTTTGGTGTTAGGCTAAGTATAAACAGGGTAGATTTGTAGCTTAGCTTTAATCAATCATCGCTCCTGATTAAGCTAACATGGTTAGCTAAACGCGCGTCGAGTGCAAGAATAA
The DNA here is from genome assembly GCA_019049505.1 of Pachyrhynchus sulphureomaculatus. Taxonomy (NCBI): domain Eukaryota; kingdom Metazoa; phylum Arthropoda; class Insecta; order Coleoptera; family Curculionidae; genus Pachyrhynchus; species Pachyrhynchus sulphureomaculatus. The sequence goes on from CM032454.1 coordinate 11,785,126, forward strand.
AGTGTTTGGTGATGTATACTAAGTAGTATTATATTCTTTTACCAAACTACCTAATATATTTCAAATTCAAAAAATAAAAATTTCCTTGTGATTATATTTTTATTGGCCAAAAACTGACGAAATACGATTTTTATCCAATCTATCAAAAATTTTGCGCACTACCATAATATAAAGTTCCAAACACTTTTTGCTAATAAATATTTTGGATAATGTAACAGTCATTTTTGAACTCTAAGTTTTAGAAAATTTAAATTTCGCGCCAAACGACAAATGACAATTATTTTTTGGGTTTCAAGTGATGCAGAACTCACCTATAAACTCACTTTTCTTCTAAATTTAATAATAACTTTCGGCCTGTCACTATGTATCTTATTTTTTCTGAAACTCATGGCTTCAGCTTAGAAATTTATGTATATAATTTCAAAACTGTTTTTCAAGTCATTAACTTCAAAAGAAGGAACATGCTGTGACATCGTCGCTTAAAATGTTTCCTAAGTAAACTTGATATTGTATAAATCATTATCTCACATAAATAATACATGAGAATGTTCTGAAAAATAAGATGCACACGATCTAAATTCAGCAATTTAAAATTCGAAATGAAATGTTGCGGAGTATTCAGAATTTATTGTAGCCGAATTATTTATTTTTTCTAATGACACTTATGAGTTCGGTGTCCGTCTGTCTGTCACACCCGATTTTCTCCGAAACTATTTGACAGAGAAAGTTGAAATTTGGCACTAATATAGGAATTGATGGCCTCAGCAGGGTCGTGTAGTTTTGAAAGTTAAATTTTGACTTAAGGGGTTAGTTTAGGGGGGTGAAATCAGAAGTGAAATCGAGTGGGGTGTCAAATGAAGGCTTGTAAAAAGACGAGTTCAATAATACATATAATGTAATACTTGCGCACACTTCTCGTTATATTATTTTTAAAAAAGTGTGAAAAATCACTGTCCCCCGCTTATCTCGAAAAGTACTGATCGAAAAATTTTGAAAAAATTCTCGAATATTCTTTACAGGGTATAGATTGAAATTATCACGAGTGCATTACCTTTAATGATTTATCTGATATATTAAAAAAAAACAGTAATTTCAAGGTCATGATCGAAAAATAACTTATTTGGGACGGGTTTTGTGAAGTCACTGATCGTTTTATACTTTCGTGACAAAAATTTTTATTTTAAAAGCAATCAACCAACGGAACACTAATTGCGCAAGTCCAGCTTGCAATTGACCTGTTATTTCTTATATATTAGGCTTAGCTTTAAGTAATACAGTATTATGTAAAACGTTCTTAAGTTGCGGGGCCGGCTCTAGGCGGTAGGCAAGGTAGGTAACTGCTTACGGCGGCAACACCGCCTGAACTACTAGAGCGCAAAAAAATAAACACAACCCTCAAAAATATATTTCGATTACTTGAATCTAGAAAATAAATGAGTAGTAAAATCAAATACAACAGGAATAGACAGGCTTCTGCCAGAAGCCTGTCTATTCTTGTTCTGTACAAAAGTTTTGGGTATTTCTATCCGTAAAGTGTGAGATGCGCCCACGACGGCACTGCGGACAGGATTCAACAAGATTTTTCCACTCACGTGTAAGAAGAGTTAGATTTAAAACAATTCTTTATTTATGCATCAATGTCCGGTGGTGGTAGTGATACAGTTTGAGTCAGTTAGTTACAAGTGTAGTAGCGATTTCATTTTGCTAAAAGGTAAGAGACTTTAGATTCGTATTATAATGTTTGTACTTGAGATTTTTCTATGCTAATAATACCTTGTACATGTACTAATAAATTCGTTATTGTTAAATGTAAATTTTATGGTTAAGTCTCGTCCCCTGTTTAGATGATTTTTAAGCTTTGAATCATGCCCTTGTATTACGGTATCAGATACTTAAATATATTGTTTTGTTTAAGAATGTCTGATGGAAGAAAAAGGCTATCTGGTAGTCAATATAAAAAAAAAATAGATTGGAGAAGCAAAATTAGCTTCAAAAGCAGGCAGGTGCGTTGTATAGCTCCTTAAAAGATGTAAGTAGTTCCAAACAAAATAAAGAGCCAAGCGGTTGCCGAGATCTGAACCCTTCCGTCAATTCTGATTTGTATTTGGATTATCAAGACGACACCTAGAGATGAAACTGCGAGTTATCCCAGACAGGAACAGAATTCAACAAGTCTTGAGACAGTGGATACTACCACGGGAAATGAAGGAAGCCTCAACCTAACTCTATCATCAGACCCAGTATAAGCGACTCAGATCGAATATTTTAAGTTAGAAAAGGTCCATTTTCTCCTTTATTCCATTTCGATTTCCCGTTTGAGAATCAAAATCTAAATCCATCTAGCCACTGAACACGAATTAAGTAGTAAATTAGATCTGAAAGAAATAATTCGCGATTTTGCAGACACTTCGAAAAAAAATTGTTTTAATTTAGGTTTAGGTATATTATTGTACTAGTTTTGTTAATTGTTTTAAAAATATATTTAAATTATCTCCGAAAATAGTAGGTATTAGTTTTAGTTTGTAAGTTCGTTGTTGTTAGCTCGTTAAAAATGTAAACTTTGTTTTTCAATAAAACAATTTTTCGTAAATCTGTATTAGTATTATTGTCTTAATTCAATGACACGTCATTTTCCTGGTTAACATAGTTTTCTTTAACAATGGAAGAAGAAGTCGAAGGGAAAATCAACTTCCTAGACTTAACAATCAGTAAAACCATGAAAAAACATGAATTTGCAATATATCACAAACCTTGTCATACAGATACCACAATTCACAATAGTTCTCACCACCCTAACCATCATAAACTCGCAGCTTATCATAGTTTTTTAGTGTTCCGTACGGAACACTTATAAAATCACTTCGGCGTCTGTCTGTCTGTCTGTCCGTCTGTCTGTCTGTCTGTCTGTCACACCCGATTCTCTCCGAAACTATTTCACATAGAAAGGTGAAATTTGGTAATAATATAGGAATTGATGGCCTCATCAGAGCCATGTAATTTTGAGAATTAAATTTTGACTTAAGGGGTTAGTTTTGGGGGGTGAAGTCGGAAGTGAAAAAAAAAATTTTTTTACTAGGTCATCGAGTGTGGTGTCAAATGAAAGCTTGTGAAAACACGAGTAAAAAATATATATGTAATATTATACTTGCGCGCACTTTTCTTTGTATTATTTTTAAAAATTCGCGAAAAATCGCTGTCCCGGGCCTTATCTCGAAAAGTACTTATCAAAAAATTTCGAAAAAATTCTGGAATATTCTCCACGGGGTGTAGATTGAACGAAAATTATCACGAGTGCATTACCTTTAATAATTTATATGGTATATAAAAAAAACAAAAATTTCAAGGTCATCAGATTTCAGTAAAGATTAGAAACAAACTTTGTTGTAAACACATTTGGGGTGTGTTTTGTGAAGTCACTGATCATTTTATACCACCGTAACATAAATTTTGACTTAAGGGGTTCGTTTTGAGGGGTGAAATCGGAAGTGAAAAAATTTTTTTTTTTTACTAGGTCATCAAGTGTTGTCAAATGAAAGCTTGTGAAAACACGAGTAAAATATATATATATATATATATATATATATATATATATATATATATATATATATATATATATATATATAATGTAAAACTTGCGCACACTTTTCTTCGTATTACTTTTAAAAAATCGCTGTCCCCTACCTTATCTCGAAGAGTTCTGATCAAAAAATTTTGAAAAAATTCTGGAATATTCTCCACGGTGTATAGATTGAACGAAAATTATCTCGGGTACATTACCTTTAATAATTTATCTGGTATATAAAAAAAAAAAACAAAATTTCAAGGTCACCAGTTTTCAGTAAAGATTGGAAACAAACTTTGTTAAAAACTCATTTGGGGTGTGTTTTGTGAAGTCACTGATCATTTTATACCACCCTAACAAAAAAAAATTTTTATTTTAAAAACAATCAACGTACGGAACACTAATTGTGCAAGTTCAACTTGCACTTGACCGGTTTTTTTTACATAGACTAACTAATATCCCCTTATCAGAGGAAAATTTTACTAAAGAATTAAACTACATAAAACAAGTAGCCGTTAACAACGGTTATTCGGTTACTTTATTCAATAATATCGTTAGGAAAAAACTTAGAAACAAGGCAATCTCAGAAATATACCCACGTTTTAAGGACAGAAATACCACATTTAAATGCTTAACCTATTTCGGCAAACCAACGGAAAAACTAGGGAAATTTTTAAATCAAAAAAACATCAACATAGCTTACAAGACTAACAATACTATAGGGAAATATCTTAAAAACTATAAACCACAAATCAATAAAGACAATAAATCGGGGTTTATCAATTAACATGGGGGTCATGTCCTAAAACATACATAGGACAAACTGGACGTACATTTATACAAAGAATTACAGAACACCAAAAAAAAATTTAATACATAGAAAGTCTAATTCAACATATGCTAATCATCTTTTAACAGAAAATCACACATTTAACAAGAATTTCAAGATTTTACACACCCAACAAAAAGATTTAAAGCTTTAGAGACAATGCAAATAAATCGATTAAGGACTACAGGTACTTTACTCAACGACCAGGTAGATTTAAACAATTCACCATTATCAGAATTTATTCTCCTAATTCCAAATCTGTGTGGGTTTTCCAATACTATCAATGTACTCTAATTAAGTGTAATATTATAATTAAGAAATTATATAAAATTGTGAACATTAAACCTAACTTGACAGTGTAAAATGTAGATCTGAAGAAGCTGCATCGACAGCGAAACGCGTCATCGCAATTTAAAATAAACCAGTGGAAAGTAGAAAACAGTCTTTTATTATATATTTATAATGAATTTCCATTAAGTTGAAGCTACAACCATCTAAAATATAAAAAATATTTTATAATAAAATTATGGTACATTCTCAGAGTGATGACCGAGGAAGAGAATTTTAAAAAAGGTAAATCCACTCGTATAATAAAATCTTCCCACCTTTAAAATTTAATGAAATTATCGGCCCTGCTAGCAACAGTATGTTTAGATATAGTAATAACTCTACTTTCCCATCATTTATAGTACATTACGAATGACATTCTTAATATAGACTACTTCTGTCAAAGATAAAACTCAAGATCGGCTATTTGTTTAATTTAACGCAAGGTACAAATCATATTAAACTGTTGCATGAATACGATATCTATGTCTTTTCGTATATGTGATCCTACAAGCTGTACTAGTATATGTAACGTATTCTAGTTCCACATTCTTTAAAATTTATAATATTAAGCTAAAATATTTGGTTTTCGGGGCCCAAATATTTGGCACAGACAAAAAACAAACTAATATATCATATTGTTATTTTACTGTGCCGTAAAACTAAATATACACACCGTACAGTTAAATTAAGGAAAAAAATCCCAGGCAACCACAGGTTTAACCTACATACACTGTATAAATGTTTACTTCGGGCAATCATGTTTATTCTGAAAACATTCTAATTTCTTTAGTAAAAGATTAAGCATATATAATATATAATTTAAAAATGTCTTTAATAAATTAAACCATAAAAAATCATAAGATAATAATAAGAAGATATGTTGCTAGGGAATGATGGTAAGCCATTGGTTACTAGTGTTCCGTATGGAACACTTATAAGAACACTTTGCTGCCTGTCCGTCTCTCTGACTGCCTGTCTGTCTGTCGATCTGTCTATCTGTCCGTCTGTCACACCCGATTTTCTCCATATCTATTTGACATAGAAACTTGAAATTTGGCACTAATATAGTAATTGATGGACTCATCAGAGCCGTGTAGTTTTGCAAATTCAATTTTAATTTATGGGGTTAGTTTTGGGGGTGAAATCAGAAGTGAAAAAGAAATTACCAGGTCATCGAGTGGGGTATCAAATGAAAGCTTATAAAAATACGAGTTCGAAGATATATATAATGTAAGACTTGCGCATTTTTTTTTTATGGGTCTAGCACACGTGCTACAGGGAAGTCCCTAAAGCGCTACAGGAGCGACACGTGTGCGGAGAAAGCGATTCACGTTGTTCTTGAATCGCTGTAGATTGTACTCGGTGGGAAACACAGTCCTGGGCAAATTATTCCAAAGGGATAATGTTCTCCATATAAAAGAAAAGCGTTGTACGAGGAGTAACAAGCTGAACCTCATACGGATGTGAAGAATTAGCGCGATGTGTACTTCTAACATGCACCGCTCTGGGAGGAATTAAGCGGGCCACATCCTTCGAACACTTTCCATGAAAGTACTTGTAGAATAGGTTCAAGTCGCCAACCGTTCTTCGATGTTCCAGCCAATCAAGGCCGACGGTCAGTTCCGGGTCTCCAATCGGACGAATAGCACTTCTCCGAATAGAATCCAACAAATGCAGTGTATGTTTGGGAGCGGAGCTCCAAAAATGGGAGCAGTATTCCATAGTTGGTCGAATTTGAGCTTTGTAAAGAATTAACAGTTGTTGTGGAGTGTAAAGCTTTCTGGTTCGAACTAATATTCCCAACTTGTGAGAAGCTCTCCTTGCTATGCCTGCAACATGTTCATGCCAGGACATATTTGCTCCCAAATTAACTCCCAGCAAATTGAGTGACGATGTTAGAGGAATGGAGTGTCCCGACATAACTATGTCTGGTTCAGCAACGTTAACTTTTTTAGAAAAAACTGCCACCTGGGTTTTTGTAGCGTTAAATTCCACTTGGTTACTGTCACCCCAAGATAGAATTTCTTCCAGGTCTTTGTTAAGTTGAACGACTTCCTGCTGTCTGCGGATATTCGTCTGAGTAGCCGATGTTCGAGCGTTCAAAGTGAATCAAGAGATAAGTGTACTATCATCTACAAAACTGTAGATTGGGTTCTCGGTCTTTTCCAGCAGATCGTTAATGTAAGTGAGAAAGAGAGTAGGAGACAGTATGGAGCCTTGGGGTACACCGGCGTTGATAGTGAAGGTGTTAGAAAGAAATCCGTCGCCTGCCACTCGCAAAGAACGCTCTCTGAGGAAATATGAGAGCCACAAACAGAACTTTTCCGACATACCATAAGAACGTAGCTTAGCCAACAGCCCATCGTGCCAAACACGGTCGAATGCCTTGGATATGTCAAGAGCAACCGCTCGAGATTCTCCAAAGTGTTCAATTGCATTATTCCAAACATGTGTTACATAAGTCAGAAGATCTCCTGTTGATCTATTTTTACGAAAGCTATATTGGTGATCGCTAATAATGTTGTATCCTTCAATATAGATGCTGATTGATAGCCTTTTCCATGACTTTCGATATTATTGAAAGCAGTGCGATTGGTCGGTAGTTATTTGGCAAGGTCTTCTTGCCTTTTTTAGGTATCGGCTGAACTGTAGCACATTTCCAGCAGGACGGAAATATTCCCTTTCTGTAGGAGAGGTTGAAAAGTCTACAGAAAACTGGTGTTAGTTCCCTCGCACAGTTTTTTAGAACTATGGCAGGTATTCCGTCAGCGCCAGAAGCCTTTTTGGTGTCAAGCTTCATCAGAATACGCTTTATGATACGCTATCTGAACACAACATCGGGCATCCTTGACTGCACTATGGGAATAGTAGGTGATGTTTTTCCTTAGAAATCGACAGTAGAATGTGAAGCAAAGAGTTCAGCCAACAAGTTCGCTTTCTCAACAGGCGTCGTTGCAATAGAATTATCTCGCCGTGTGAGTGGTGGTATGGTGGATTTGGTGAAATTTTGACTAACTGCCTTAGCAACCGACCAAAAGGACCTTGAATTGTCGGGACAAACGAGAAGTTTGTTTCTAATCAGTTGATTGTGTACCTCCTTCGTTTCGTCGATAATTTCTTTGCATCTGTTCCTGGCACGAACAAATGAGTTACGATTTATGGTGTTTGGATTTTCGAGCCATTGTTGGTATGCAAGATGTTTAGAAGCAACAGCTTCTTTGCATTTCCGGTCAAGGCTTGCCGTTGGAAGGGCATTTCTTCGAAAAAGGGATGTAAGCCTCCATACCGGCATATACTTTTCTTGGATTCTCCACAGGGTGTAGATTAAAAGAAAATTATCACGACTGTATTCATTACCTTTAATAATTTATCTGGTATATAAAAAAAACAATAATTTTGAGGTTACCAGTTTTCAGTAAAGATCGGAACAAAACTTTATTGAAAACTCATTTGGGGTGTGTTTTGTGAAGTAACTGATCATTTTATACTTCCGTAACAAAAATTTTTATTTTAAAAGCAATCAACGTAAGGAACATTAATTGCGCAAATCCGACTTACACTTGGCCGATTATTATTATTTTATTTAAATTAATTTATTTATTATTAATTAATTTAATATTTTTTAAATTAGTTGAGAGTTTGTGTGACAGCTATTTTTTCGATATAAAATTCAAAACCGATCATCTCACACAACAATGGAACTATGTTTCACTAGTGCTTTAATATTATTTTGAGTAAGTTGACACTTGGTTTGACCATTGCTAAAAACATAGAGTTTTTATTTATTAGTTTTTAAATGTCGTTTTCAGTAAATTTACATCTGTCAGATCAGGCAGCTGTCAACTGTCAAAATATTTTTTTGACATTATGTTCGTATTTAGAGACCTCGAAAACATAAAAAACAATCTTGATAAGTGATTAAATATGTTAAAATAACGATTTCTTTTTTAGTATTTTGACAGTTTACATCTGTCAAAATATTTTTTTTAACATTATTATTTTACACTTCCTCAAAAACCATTATACAGAACTTTAGTGTGACCTTATAATACGGAGAAAGTTGTGCGCAAGTATTACACTATACGAGGCTGGTTTGAAAAGTCCGAGAGGTGGCACCACCGGCGCGTATCGAGGTCATGTTTAGTTAGTAACATCTCTTGAATGAACGCACACCAAGTTTCAGCCATATTGGTCTATTTCTTTGTGTCTGGCATTCGTGTGAATCAAGGAAGTCGAGTGATTTTCAAGAAATGGACGAAAAAGAATTTCGTGTGGTGATTAAACATTACTTTATGAAAGGCAAAACGCCTCAGGAGACTAAAGAGAAGCTTGATAAACATTATGGTGACTCTGCACCTTCGATTAGAACAGTTTATAAGTGGTTTCAAAATTTTCGGACTGGCCATATGGGCACAAGTGACGCTGAACGTTCTGGACGGCCTGTGGAGGTTACGACTCCAGAAATCATTGATCAAATCCATGATATGGTGATGGATGACAGAAGAGTTAAGGTGCGTGAGATTGCTAGTGCTGTGGGCATCTCGACTGAACGGGTACATAATATTTTGCGTAAACATTTGGACATGAGAAAGTTATCCGCAAGATGGGTGCCGCGATTGCTCACGCTTGACCAAAAATGGAATCGTGTGAAGTGTTGCAAGGATGGTTTGCAGCTGTTCCAGAAGAATCCGGAGGACTTTAAGCGTCGTTTCGTCACTGTGGATGAAACATGGATACATTACTATACTCCTGAGACCAAACAACAAGCTAAACAATGGGTTACCAAGGGGGAATCTGCACCAAAAAAGGCGAAGACCGAAATTAATGGAAATAGGATTCCAACTCGTTTCACATCCCCCCTATTCTCCAGACGTGGCTCCCTCGGACTACTGTTTGTTCCCCAATTTGAAGAAATGGCTGGCGGGACAAAGATTTTATTCAAACGAGGAGGTGATTGCAGACACTAATGGATATTTTGCAGACTTGGACAAATCCTATTATTCGGAAGGGATCAACAAACTAGAACATTGTTGGATGAAGTGTATAAGCCTAAAAGGAGACTATGTCGAAAAATAAAAAAGGTTTACCCCAAACACATAAGTAGTTTTTATTTTTGCACGGACTTTTCAAACCAGCCTCGTATATATTTTTGACATCCCACCCGGTGACCCGGTAAATTTTTTTTCATTTCCGATTTCATCCCCCAAAACTAACCCTTTAAGTCAAAATTTAACTTTCAAAACTACACGGCTCTGATGGGGCCATCAGTCCCTTTATTAGTACCAAACTTCAACTTTCTACGTCACATAGTTTCGGTGTGACAGACGGATAGACGGACAGACAGACAGATGGACAGACAGACACCGAGGTGATCTTATAAGTGTTCCATACGGAACAATAAAAAGGGCCGGAAAACCATTCCAGATAACTATAAAGATATTACTCTCCTGCCCATCAGTATGAAGCTCCTCACATACCTACTAAAAGAATATCTAGAATAATGAATCGAAATTAGGGACACCATTTACCCGTGCTACGTATCTTACTGTACAGCTGTTACTATTATTATTTGTTTAATCGTATATAATCGTTCCATATTATTTTATACTTAAATTCAGAAAAACAGGTCTGCTGTATGTACTAAACCGTAAAAGATATGCATTTTACATTTCCATACTTGTTTTCATTCGCTTTATCTCTTTTACGCCAGTCGGTTCTCGTTTAAAATAAAAAGACGCCATAAAATACATAAAAAAGCAGATTAGATAGAGAACTTTCACAATGTGGAAGACATGACAAGAGAGACAATTTTTATTTGATCCACTAAACAGATAATAATACATTTTATATAAAAATAGTCAACTTGGTGTTACAATGTAGTAAATGTAATTTAATAATCAACTTGTGTAAAAGTTGACTGGTTAGGGTACGTTAGGTGCTTATGAAGTTACTGCTTTTTTCTTATTTAAAAAGGTAAAAGCTAAGATGTAGCAAAGGAAAAAAAAATTTAAAATTTTTTATCGAAATTTTGAGTTTAAAAAATTTATACTTATGAACGTGGTACCCAATCAAAAAAAATCCTATGCTACATTTTAGATAATATTATAAAGAATATGTGTTGTAAACTTTAATCAAATCGGTTAAGTAAATATTAGGATATCTTGAACACCAGTTTGAAAACAGAAGTTTCAAAAAAAAACGCAAAAGAAAAAACAGTCCGGCGCACAGTGGGGAAAAACGAAAAATCGTGTTTCAAAATTGTCTAGAGCCTTCAATTTTGGTTCGATTTGGACGATTTTTTTTTTAAATTGAAGCTTATTAAATTCCGAACAAATTTGTCGGAGCCGATTTTTCAATTAAACTTTTGTTTCAAAATGGCGGACGTTGGTTTCTGATTATATAGCTACTGAGACACAGAAAACGCTTACAGTTTCAAACCAAGTTGTGCTAAAATGCGTGTATGTATGTTTTTTTATGTCGCAGATAATATATCTAATATCACAGTTACAAGATTAATAATAATGAACCCAAAATGGCTGCCATGAACAATAAAAGTATTATAAATATGAATAAACGTACCATTATTATTTTATATCCATAACATTTGCATAAATAATTTCATTAAGGTTGTTAATTATAAATATGTTTCAACAGTTGACTTAAAATGACAAATCAAGTATGGCGGATGCCAAAATTGAATCGAGCAAGAAAGTTTCTCTGTGGCATTTAGACTGTGGCAGTCAGATCATTCAAGTTATTCAAGTTTAGTTGCGGGATTTAAATTTTCATGCAGTTATTGCTAGAATATTGCTGCTGTAAATTTTAAGTATCGTAGACAATTTTCTAGCAGATACAAAAAACAGCGATACACGCAGAAAAGGACAGCTCACACAGCTAGAAAATGGCTACAACAGCTAAAACGTTTTGTTAAAATAGGGACAGATAAATATTTTGCTGCACTAGCCACATTGTTTGCTGTTGTAGCAAAAAAGTGGCTGCTGTTGCTTAACAGTGGCTAATGGAGCAAAATATTTAACTGTCCCTATTTTAGCATTTCTCTGCGTGTATTTTGTAAGAGTAATAATAATCTTTATTAACGAGAAAACCCTTTAGTACATATAGAGAACTACTGAATTATAAGAATAGACTAGAAAAATAAGAAAATAAATATGTCTAACCTTAACTTACTCTTACATAAAATATTTAGCCGTCCCTATTTTAACAAAACGTTTTAGCTATTGTAGCCATTTTCTAGCTATGTGAGCTGTCCTTTTCTGCGTGTATCGCTGTTTTTTGTATCTGCTAGAAAATTGTCTACGATACTTAAAATTTACAGCAGCAATATTCTAGCAATAACTGCATGAAAATTTAAATCCCGCAACTAAACTTGAATAACTTGAATGATCTGACTGCCACAGTCTAAATGCCACAGAGAAACTTTCTTGCTCGATTCAATTTTGGCATCCGCCATATTTGATTTGTCATTTTAAGTCAATTTTTGAAACATATTTATAATTAACAACCTTAAAGAAATTATTTATGCAAATGTTATGGATATAAAATAATAATGGTACGTTTATTCATATTTACAATACTTTTATTGTTCAAGGCAGCCATTTTGGGTTCATTATCATTAATCTTGTAACTGTGATATTAGATATATTATCTGCGACATAAAAAAACATACATACACGCATTTTAGCACAACTTGGTTTGAAACTGTAAGCGTTTTCTGTGTCTCAGTCGCTATATAATCAGAAACCAACGTCCGCCATTTTTGTGGATATTTTTTCTAAATTAATCGACTTATGACGATGAAGTCGGAAAAAAAAATCAATCGCCTAAGAGATATTTTCGCGTAAATAGTTAGAGATACGTGAAAACAATGTAAGGCAATATTATTCACCTCAAATAGTTCTACAAAAAAGTCCGCTACAGCATATGTCTACCTACAAAGGTTAACCCAAATTATCGAAGGAAAGATATTAAAAATAGATGTCTTGCAATACTTCAAGAAAGTAATTTAGGTAGGAAAATATAAATCGTCATTAAATTAAGTGCGTTAAAACTGTCTTTAAATTGTAACATTTGGATGAATAGTTTAGATTTTACAAGGGTGTTTTTTAACTCGCGCCGCCCACAAACTGATTTTAAAAGCAGGGGCTCCTGTAATATTGCTAGGTAATTTAAATCCATCAAAATTATGGTGTATGTATTTTCTTATGGCTCTCAAATCTGCATTTTTTTGTGCCATTTTGGAACCACTCCGACGTATTTGCGCATGCCCAGGGGTGAGACAGTGTTGTCAACTCTGCGTGAAGTTGTTAAAAAGGCATTAGAAGAGGTTTGATGTGTGCAAGTGTAGATGCGAAAAAGGCATTAATGAAGTTAGTGGGGTTGTTTTTTGATATAAAGTTGATGAAAGAGGCTGCCTGTCTGCCTATCTGCCTGTGCACGATATTCTCAGTCACTACTGGACGGATTTTATTCCGGTTTTCACTAATGGATAGAGTGTTTCACGAGGACAACTTTGTTCGGAATTTAATAAACTTCAATTTAAAAAAAAAAATCGTCCAGATCGAATCAAAATTGAAGGCTCTAGACAATTTTGAAACACGATTTTTCGTTTTTCCCCACTGCGCGGCGTCAGCGTCAGCGTCTTTAAACCAAATATTTTTTTAAATTACCTTCAATCTGCAATTCCTGGACCGTACATGAGGTCTTCCATTGTTGCCGCGATGTCCTTCGACTCCTTTTGAGCAACTCTTTTCAATTTCCTGGCCTCTTTAGTCTCCTGTTCGGCTCTCATGTTGGCTGTAGTTATTCGTTGAGAATCCAAGTTCTCGGTAAATCGCAGCGCGCTTAGACCAATTACAAGATTTAATAATTACATCATTTGTAATACACTAGTATATCCATCATTAAATATACTAGCTGCAATATAAGATGTAATCTCAACAATGACAGCGTTTATACTTTCGTTGTTATTCTGAGTGTATCCTTCTAAACAGCGTTCTAACAAATCGGTATCAGTTAATCTATCATATACCGGTTCAATTACTTTTTGGACAACTACAGGAATAGGATTTTTATGCTTATAAGATCCAAAGTGCCGGAGGCCTTCGCTTTCTGATACAAACACCAGGTATCTTCGCTGGACGGGTACTTGTCATGCTGTGGCTTTTCATCAGTGGATATTTTATGGTAATAAGTTGCCCATATCGCATTTTTCATTGTTTCAATTGATGTATTTATACTCCTTCTAATTGCAAGACCATAGTAAACTGTTAACTCATCAATAAGCTTGGCTGTCAAATTCCTTCAGCCACCTATACCAGGATTATCTTTTTTTACTTTGCGTATCCATGCGCTTTTGCACGTAACCTATACAGTCCTTTTTTTTAAGAACTAAATTTTCATATGGATTTGAGTCAACAATTCCTTTATAAGTCTTACTATCTCCATCGCCTATGTAATTACCATATCGTACGTTATAAAGTGTTTCGGATCTTTCTACAATACTATCCTCTTCCATTTTTCCAGCTGACCCTTCTTAATCGGCAGAACATTTACCTGAGTGTTCATTGCTCCACTCATCATCCTCCTCAGTACCTTCAAAATTTTTTCAAAATTCACATCTGTACAGTATGAACTTTTTACTATAAGGTCAAGACCTTTTCCTGAGTAAAATGATATAAGAGTAGAAACGTCTAAAAGGGGTGAGAAACCACGTTCCAACTCCTGAAACGGTGAGTTCTACTGCTCAATTCTTTTGCCTCTTGAACAGCAGTTTTCATGGACAATGTACAAATAGTTTTTGTTATAGTGTTAATGTCAGTCACTACTTTATCGGAGAACAATTTGAAAATTGCTTTAGGTAAGTCCATGATTTCACAGAATTTCTCTATTCGTACTAAACCAATACCAAGAAGTCTGAACGCAAAAACTAATCGTCCATTCACATCATATGCTCTACCACTGATAAGAGGGCACGACTTTATTAGAACTGGTTCACACTTAGCACAATTCAATTTTAGTTTAAAACTAAGAACACGAAGAGAAGTTTCGGTAAATTTTATATCATCATCGCACTCTTTACACTTTACCACTTCACTTATTGCAGAAAAAACAGATACAAAGTTAATTCATCGGTACCCGAAAGATGCATCCACATCAAAATCAACGTTTTCACTGCTGTACTAATTGTCTGATGACTTATAGACTAAGGTGAGGCCTACCTTATTAAATACCTTATTGAGTCCCTTGCTATATTTCGGATTATATGGTATGGAGACATACTTGGTGTTATTTTCTTCGCGTGTAAAAAAAGGTGGAATTCTGAATATTAAATCTAAACTTATGCCTATTTATTAGCTTATTTACTAAGTCATCGTCATAACCATTAACTCTAGTTATATTTCTAATACGATTCCTTTCTTTATTAAAGTTTACTCTATTCAGAGGGAAAGTGACTAAACGATGAACTAAAAAATGTAATGAGGCTAATTTATGTTGTTTGCAATGAAACGAATCATTAGGAATTTGCAAACAACATAAATTAGCCTCATTACATTTTTTTAGTTCATCGTTTAGTCACTTTCCCTCTGAATAGAGTAAACTTTACTAAAGAAAGGAATCGTATTAGAAATATAATTAGAGTTAATGGTTATGACGATGACTTAGTAAATAAGCTAATAAATAGGCATAAGTTTAGATTTAATATTCAGAATTCCACCTTTTTTACACGCGAAGAAAATAACACCAAGTATGTCTCCATACCATATAATCCGAAATATAGCAAGGGACTCAATAAGGTATTTAATAAGGTAGGCCTCACCTTAGTCTATAAGTCATCACACAATCTGAGGAATATCTTAGGAAATCCCAAAGATAAGATTCCTAATTGTGAGAAAAGTGGAATTTATGAAATTAGTTGTAATGATTGTGACAAAAAGTATGTTGGGCAAACTAAAAGGTCAATTAGAACACGATTTAAAGAACATTTAGCACACTTAAAATACAACAGAACAGAAAAGTCTAGCATTGCCGAACATGCTCTTGAAGCTGATCATGCTGTAACAATAGATAATCTAAGATTAATAAAAAATGTATCTGATAGGAGATTGTTGAACGCATACGAAAGTATGGAAATCAGAAAATGTAAAAGTAGTTTAAACAAAGACAGAGGGCCTATTCCTTATAGTCCCCTCTACTGGTTACTTGACCGGAACTGATAGCCTTGCCTATGTCATTAGTTCCGCTTGAGTAATTCAAGGGTTAGGCTAAGTATAAATAGGGTAGATTTGGTAGTTTAGCTTTAGTCAATCATCGCTCCTGATGAAGCTAACATGGTTAGCGAAACGCGCGTCGAGTGCAAAAATAAAGTGTTTGGTGTAGTGGTGATATATACTGAGTAGTATCATTGTGCCAAAGATTCCACATTCACAACTTACGTACGTTGATTGCTTTTAAAATAAAAAATGTTATAACGGAAGTATAAAATGATCAGTGACTTTACAAAGCACACCCCCAAATGAGTTTTCAACAAAGCTTATTTCCAATCTTTACTGAAAATTGATGACCTTGAAATTTCTGTTTTTTTATATACCAAATAAATTATTACAGGTAATGCACTCGTGATAATTTTCGTTCAATCTACACCCCGTGGAGAATATTCCAGAATTTTTTCAAAATTTTTTGTTCAGTACTTGTCGACATACGGCCATTTTTCGCAATTTTTTAAAAATAATACAAAGAAAAGTGCGCGCAAGTATTACATTATATATATATATATATATATATATATATATATATATATATATATATATATATATATATATATATATATATATTTTACTCGTGTTTTCACAAGCTTTCATTTGACACCACACCCGATTACCTAGTAAAAAAATTTTTTTTAACTTCCGATTTCACCCCCTAAAACTAACCCCTTAAGTCAAAATTTAACTTTCAAAACTACATGGCTCTGATGAGGCCATCAATTCCTATATTATCACCAAATTTCAACTTTCTATGACAAATAATTTCGGAGAAAATCGGGTGTGACAGACGGACAGACAGACACCGAAGTGATCTTATAAGTGTTCCGTACGGAACACTAAAAATATAGTTTTTGTAATACACGTGGCGATATGTACACTACTGCGTCACGAAGCAAACTGATTCTGTGACGTTGAATGTTCAGCGAGTCTAAACTAGCTCCAATTTTGTGTACCTGAGTTACTTTTAGCTTCCAAAATTCTTCAAAGGAATTATTGTTATAAAGGATTGACTAAAAGAACGATACCCTTTGTCGAGGCTTTGACCGCTGGTGCCGGTGTCCGATCGCTACCTGAGTTTTGGGCCGACTCTCTGCCGCGCTCACTTCTAATGGCTATAACTTCGGAAATAATTTGAATTTTGAAATATTTAAACGTTTAAAATATTCTCAAAAGTGTAAACAATCTAGCAAAAAAAAAATCGATTTTTTTGAAAATTTCAAGGTGGTGTAATAAAAATGGTGGTGAAATAAAATTTACTACGCAAGTAAATCAGTATAAGTAATAGGTTAAGATGAATATTTTCGATACAGTCACAGTGGATAGTCACTCTCAGTTTCAAGAGAGATGTGTCAAATGTGTAACGTTTTCTGTGTAAAATGTTTAGAGTTTTGTAGATGATTTCTGAAAGTTAGTAGCTAAACTTTTATTTTCATTTGATTTTTTATTAGAATGTTGAACAATTGAACCAATTACACAAATACTTCCCATTTTTATCCTGATATCCCATCCAGTAATTTTTAAATTTATTACGTTATCAGACTGAGAATATGTCATCTCAATATTCAATGATGTATTCAGATGTCGATTTCTTCAAAATTATTTAGAAGACAGAATAGATTATCATCCATTACATTTAATTAATTTGGAAACTAGGCAATAGTAACCTATTGCCTAGTTTCTAAAAAAAAAGAACAAACAAACAGAAAATTGTTCAATCAAAAGTTGTTTGGAACAGGAGCATTTTTATTTTGTACAAATTGTCAAAATAGTTTAATTATTAGACAGTGTGTTAGCAGTAGTTACAGCAAAAATTAAATTCATATCTTTGTTTTGTTATTTGTGTATAGGGTGATCATTTTTAGACGCCCGGCTCCGATTTATGGAAAATTGTTGGACATTTATTTTTAAATATAGAATGGTATAGTGTATGTTAAGGAGTATTTGACATTTGGTAGTAAAAAAGACGCTGGGCGCCGTGACGCCACACAACTTTTTTTTCTATCGACATACGTCTTGTAAAACGGCATTAGCCATTTTTTTCTTAAACTGTTTTTTTCTAATTTGTTTTTCAGAAAAGTTACGCAACAAAAGCACTTATTTTTTGGTCATCGCATTTGCCATGAATTGTATGCCACGTTTGGCGGTTTTCCATCAATTTATCTAGTAAGCGGCTGTCATACTTTAATTTGATAGTAATTATAATAATATTAGTTACTATGCTGTTAAGGTTTTTCCTTTAATAAAATATCTTAGAACAATAAAAAACAAGAATACATTATTTTCATTAAAACCACAAAAAAAAAAACTATATAGTTTTTAAAATTACATAACTTATTACATATTTATAAAATTAAACGTTTGAAACTTAAAAAAATAATAAAAAAACACATCAAAAGAAATTTATTATGTCTTCCCTCTATTATATATTTTTCCATTCTTTTCATTAATGCTTGATGATTGTAAATAATTTGTCCAGATATACTATTGCACGCATCTGATATTTTTGCCTTTAGTGCTCAATATCATTTATTGTAGTTTTGTATATAATATCTTTAAAAGTCCCCCACAAGGAAAAATCTAACGGCGTGAGGTCTGGTGACTTAGGTGCCTATTGAACGATTGGGCTGCGAATCTGTATTCATCTTCATTGAAACCGTTCATTCAAATACTCTCTAACAACAGCAGGTGTATGAGGTGGTGCTTCATCGTGTTGATACCACTTATGCCTTCTTAAAATAACGGGAACATTTTTTAATAAAACTGTAGAGTATTAACCAAGAAATTAAGATATCTATTTCCAGTTAGTGTTCCCTCAAAAAAGTGTGATCCAACCAAATGTCTCCCAATTATCTCACAGCATACATTGCGTTTTGGAATTTGATATCTCCCTACTGCAGTAGAGAAATATTATAAATCTATCAAATTGCATGAGAATATTTACTTTAAGAATACTTCATTGTCAATTATATTACTTTGATTTTCCTCAATCTACTTGAACAAAAAACAAAAAAATTGCACCAATCACTCAATCTATAAGACAACGAAAAATGTAACACCAATCACTTACGATAGCTGCCAACAAACAACTATGCTTTGTATCAGTTTAAAACTTAGAACACAACCGTTACAAGAATCAAGCTTACCAATAGTCAAGCCGCTTGACAATATTTGCTGCCATTTCGTAGAAACTTAACAGAGTTATTAATCAATCCTCCTAAACTGTATCATGTCAAACTGACAAATTCAAACTATACATAAGAATAAACTTTGGCTGTGGTGGGGGAGTGTTTTTTAAAAAATATGACATTCGAATTTTAATTCAAGGTTTTTGCAGAATTTTTGGACAATCCTATACTGCGAATTGCCGTATAGAATTATACTTAAATAGTTGTTCCAACCCATTATCGGTATAATTTTATGTACTGTAAAATCACAGCTCCCCTAAATTATAATGTAATGAATTTTGTAAATTCATAAATAAAGTAAAAATCAATGAAAAAACCAGTAGCCCACTTCAATTAATATCGACAGAAGAATGGATTAGACATTATAAAAATCTCCTAACAGAACACAGACCTCAGTACACTCAAAGATCACCAACAGAAGTACAGATACAGGGCGAATCAATATATATAGATGAAAATGTAGTAAAAACAACAATAAAACAACTAAAAAGTGGAAAATTTTCTGGTCCAAGTGGAATAAAAGCAGAACTACTGAAGTATGGGACAGATAAATTATACAAATCGCTAGTATACATATTCACTAAATGAACATGTATGAAGACATACTCGAAGTTTGCAAAACAGCTTATATCACCTCCATACATATAAAAGGAAACAAATTGAACTGCAAAAACTATCGCGGTATAACAGTGACTACCTCAATAAGTAGAGCATACGGAAGAATTTCAAGAGATCTGATTGAAGCAGAATGCAGAAACTTCCGTGCAGGCAGATCATGCACAGATAATGTGTTCAGTTAATAGAAAAAAAAAAATTAGAAAGAAACAGGGCAACACATCTACTTTTAATAGATCTGCAGAAAGCATATGACAATATCATTATAAAAAAGCTCTGGGAGGTGCTCCAAAACACCAACATTAATCAAACAGTAGTTACAACTGTCCAGGCCCTATATAATGATATGAAACCCGAAAAATATCAGATCGCTTTGCAGTGAACAAAGCCTTACGACAGGGGTGTTGTATTTCGCTGACCGATTTATATATTATTATGTATTATATATATATATATATATATATATATATATATATATATATATATATATATACATATATATTATTTTTGAAATTGGTTAAAAGTCATGGAGTTTAAAGTGTTAATTTCCTTACTATTTGAAACAGGTTTTTCATGATGCAGAAAGTAAATATGAGCACACAAATCTATTACACCATAACAGTTATTATATTCTAAATAAAAAGTGACATTATATATAATTTTCTTCGCCAGTTACAATGGTTTTATGAATAGCTACCAAAATTATCTTTGGAACCTACGCTACGAGGAAATTATTGATAACAGATACAGAATAAATATGATATAGGTGTTTTTCCAAAAATTTAGTTTCTAAGATAGAAAATCTAGAACATGATTAAAAGCAAAATTGACGAAACAAAGATCTATACTTGTTCTAAAATGGTAATTTACTTTGATCGAAGAAAACTAAGAAAATGCAGATTCATATTCTATAAATTTCATATATATATATATATATATATATATATATATATATATATATATATATATATATGTATATATATATATATATATATATATATATATATATATATATATATATATATATATATATATATATATATAGAGATGGAAAAAGAAATGCGGTGGTATGGGTATCCAAATTGATAATAACACCGGCCTATATACCCTTCAGTTTGAAAACGATCAAGTAGTATGTGCTAATAGCAGGGAGGATCTGGAATACATGACAATGAAACTGAAGGAAGAATACGAATTATGGGATCTACAAATAAATATAGAAAAAACACAATACCTCTGTATAGGCGAAAAAACAACGGAAATAAAATTAGACAGCAATGAAACAATAAAAACGTGCGAAGAATATACATATTTCGGAGTAAATTTTAACAAAGAGGGGGCAGAAGATAACGAAATAAAACTAAAAAAAAAAAACCGGTCAAGTGCAAGTTGAACTTGCACAATTAGTGTTTCGTACGTTGATTGTTTTTGAAATAAAAATTTTTGTTAGGGTGGTATAAAATGATCAGTGACTTCACAAAACACACCCCAAATGAGTTTTCAACAAAGTTTGTTTCCAATCTTTACTGAAAACTGGTGACCTTGAAATTTTATTTTTTTTTTATATACCAAATAAATTATTAAAGGTAATGCACTCGTGATAATTTTCGTTCAATCTATACCCCGTGGAGAATATTCCAGAATTTTTTCAAAATTTTTTGATCAGTACTTTTCGAGATAACGTAGGGGACAGCGATTTTTCAAAAGTAATACGAAGAAAAGTGTGCGCAAGTATTACATTATATATATATATATATATATATATATATATATATATATATATATATATTTTACTCGTGTTTTAACAAGCTTTCATTTGACACCACACTCGAGGACCTAGTAAAAAAATTTTTTTTCACTTCCGATTTCACCCCTCAAAACGAACCCCTTAAGTCAAAATTTATGTTACGGTGGTATAAAATGATCAGTGACTTCACAAAACACACCCTAAATGAGTTTTCAACAAAGTTTGTTTCCAATCTTTACTGAAAACTTGTGATCTTGAAATTTTGTTTTTTTTTTATATACCAAATAAATTATTAAAGGTAATGCACTCGTGATAATTTTCATTCAATCTATACCCCGTGGAGAATATTCCAGAATTTTTTCAAAATTTTTTCATCAGTACTTTTCGAGATAAGGTAGGGGACAGCGATTTTTTAAAAGTAATACGAAGAAAAGTGTGCGCAAGTATTACATTATATATATTTTTTACTCGTGTTTTTACAAGCTTTCATTTGACTCGATGACCTAGTAAAAAAAAATTTTTTCACTTCCGATTTACCCCTCAAAACCAACTCCTTAAGTTAAATTTTATGTTACGGTGGTTTAAAACGATCAGTGACTTCACAAAACACACCCCAAATGAGTTTTCAACAAAGTTTGTTTCCAATCTTTACTGAAATCTGATGACCTTGAAATTTTTGTTTTTTTTATATACCATATAAATTATTAAAGGTAATGCACTCGTGATAATTTTCGTTCAATCTACACCCCGTGGAGAATATTCCAGAATTTTTTCGAAATTTTTTGGTAAGTACTTTTCGAGATAACGCCCGGGACAGCGATTTTTCGCGAATTTTTAAAAATAATACAAAGGAAAGTGCGCGCAAGTATAATATTATATATATATTTTTTACTCGTGTTTTCACAAGCTTTCATTTGACACCACACTCGATGACCTAGTAAAATTTTTTTTTTTCACTTCCGACTTCACCCCCCAAAACTAACCCCTTAAGTCAAAATTTAATTCTCAAAACTACATGGCTCTGATGAGGCCATCAATTCCTATATTATTACCAAATTTCACCTTTCTATGTCAAATAGTTTCGGAGAAAAATCGGGTGTGACAGAGAGACAGACAGACAGACAGACAGACAGACAGACAGACAGACAGACAGACAGACAGACACCGAAGTGATCTTATAAGTGTTCCGTACGGAACACTAATAAAGAAAGCCAGGCGAATAACTAAAGCATTAAACGGAATATTATGGAGCACAAAAGTAGGTAAATAGAGGAAAAAAAGAATATATGAATGTATGATAAAGTGCACATTGCTGTATGGAGCGGAAACATGGCGTATGAAAGAACACATAAAGAGGAAAATAGAAGCCTCGGAAATGGACGCCCTAAGACGCTCAGCGAGAACATCAAGATTAGGTCGAGTTAGGAACGAAAGGATAAAGGAACAAATGAATGCAAATGAGACAGTCATGGAGAGTATAGAGAAGAAATAGCTTGTATGGTATGGTCACGTTCAAAGGTTGGGAGAAGAGAGATTGCCGAAGAAACTACTGAAATGGATACCACCTGAGAACAGAAGATGGAGAAGACCAAGGAAATCCTGTATCTAGGAAATAAGAAGGTCATTGAGCGAGAGAGGCTTAAGTGATGAAAACAGCAATGATAAACAACACTGGCATTTGGCAATCGGACAACGTCCCAAGACGTTATAAACCGAGTTTATGTATGTACATATGATTATATGTTTATACATATTTTTCTAGAGTTTATATTCACATTGTTTCATAAACTGAAAGACAATTTAGCCTTACAGTCTAAACATGATCATTAAATAATAGTATCCAATTTTAACTAAAATTATTCCACAAAGTTTCGCCGTTGTTATATATGTAGATTTGTATTAGATTATACCTCGCTTAAGGATTCTTGCAAAATTGGTCACGTTTCATGCGAATTACAAACACACTAATACACTAAAAATTTACACCTAGAAAACTGAGCATGTGATTAGTGACCTCGAATAAATAACATATTTTTTAAGTGTATGTGGATTGAATGTTATGAAATTATAATAAAACTCGTATCAAAAGGAGTTGCAAAAAATATTTATAAAGAGTACTCATTGATAATAACAAGTAAAACTAACTTAAAGACATTTTAAACTTTGATTCCAAGAACATCACCATTATTACTCGCCTGATAACTATTTGCCGGTACTTATTTGATACTCCAGTGAGATTCATTATTTGTATCTATTGAAATAAGTAACGAAACAAAGTGTCTCTTCCCGGGAGTTAAAATTTTATAGTAAAAATGTATTAAACACATCAAAAACATAATATAATATGTGACAAATACAAATGTTGCTAATTCTGTTTAATTAAGAGATCTGTGATAAAGAACAGTTGTTACTAAACGTTAGGCAACTTCCATAAAATGTTTAAGAAACTCTTGAAAATTACCTTTTTGCAATATTTAACAAAAAAATTTGTTTACAGCGCGTTTTATGTCATAAACTAAACGTATTATCTTTAAGAATGACTTAACAGGTATGCCATATCTCTTCGTCTTATTCACTCTTACTCACTAATGTATTGCAATGGTAATTTAAGGTAGTTCACACAGTATAGTCCGATAATAAATCCATAAAGTTTAAAATACTCAATGGCAGAGTATTTTATTTTTGTCGGAGACTGTATTCGATACATGGAAACTGTCATATGCAGACACACACTTTTAATAAAAATAAATATGGCAATGCTGCCAACGCGTATACCGAATGCTCTATAGGATGACGTTTATATAGGTTAATTAGGTTATTTATTATACTTTGTGTATGTTTACTGTTTAGAACGTATTACTTCTATTTAAAATAATAAAAAAATATAATTAAATAAAAAATGTCTTTTGATTATAATCAATTGCGATATAAAGGTAAATTTGCAAAGGAAAAGCTCATCAATAAACGCGAAAAAAGTATTTCGGCAATGAATGAAGCGAAAAAAATAAAAACTGGAGAGCTTAATTAGTGTAGTGGTCCACGAATCGTTGAGTTAGATGGGTTAGGAAAAAATGTAAAGTGTTGTTTGTGTAAAAAAAGTCCTTTCACTAGAAAAGATAACTCATGAGAAACGTTTAGGTTGTAATTACATATTACAACCTAAACAAATAAAGAGTGCGTCATGAAAAAACTAATATTACCATCTTTATTGCCTTTAAAAAATGTTATTTCAGATTTTATGATTAAAAGAATTGCATCTGAATGCATAACTTTAGAAGATCTAAAAAGTTCTTATGATAAATTAGGTTCTACAGGAATACTGCAATTATTATCTAGTCGAAAGACAATGGTATACTACATGTAATTAAATATACGCGAGTAGTAAATAAAATAATTAATTACTTTACAAATAGTTTATAATACTTTATTTTTTTACCATTAGTATCATTAATTATTTACTTAGTTTTACGGAGAAGATTTATAAATCTGCTTTTAATATATATTTAATATTGTTATCAATTGA
This sequence comes from Pachyrhynchus sulphureomaculatus, assembly GCA_019049505.1. Taxonomy (NCBI): domain Eukaryota; kingdom Metazoa; phylum Arthropoda; class Insecta; order Coleoptera; family Curculionidae; genus Pachyrhynchus; species Pachyrhynchus sulphureomaculatus. The sequence continues at coordinate 11,810,199 of CM032454.1, forward strand.
TATGTAACAGTGTTGATAAATAAACATAATATTAACTTAAAATATTGAAAAATTATTAAACCTACTAACATATTTTTGTTAAATATAAATCTTTTAAATACTAAAGAAAAAATAATAAATATCAAGATACAAATTCAAAATTTTAATTAATACATTTAATATTTTAATTTGATGATTATAGATAAAGCTGATAAATATATTGTGTTTATTCAATAAATTATTTAACCAGCAAATGAGTTTCTGTTTAAAAATTAACCACCTTAAATGCTGTTTGAATGTTAGCGTCTAAAATATGACGACATACAGCGTTGTCAAATTGTGATATTTGTCCCTCACTACGCGGTTATTCTTTTAAACAAATATCAACTTCAAATATTAATATCTTTTTAACAAATCGATAAAACAAAGTTCTTTTTATTTCAAAATATTTCTATATTTTTTTACTAAATATTAGTTTTTTAAAAAATTTGTACGAAAAATTCTTAAGATATACACGAAACTATGCCTTTTTTATACTTCATTGGCCTATTGCATGTTAATTATGTGCATTTTAATTTTGATTATATTAATATCATATTTCAGTTTCTTCAAATTCTTAAGAAAAGTGGATTTACGAGTGAATTACGTTAAGGTCATTCATCTTATTTAATTTTACATTACATAATCAAGAGATTTGGAAACGTCTAAACTATGTTCAAGGTTTTAAATAAATTGGGAATAATTAATACCGAAGTAAAACAATGGATGTTTTTAGAATTCCACTATATTTATAAACCGTAACAATTGTTTCGACATACAATGTCTTCATCAGACGGATGATAACTTTAAACTAATTTTAAATTAGAACATATTAGCCCATATATACCTTTAGGAGTAGTAAATTACAAGATTAAATTATAAAATAATAAACACTTAATATTATTGTACAAAAGAAGGGGGTAGTACCTATCATTTGTGGGTTTTCACAAAATTAAAATGAAGATAACAATAAATAAGTTGTACCATACTTAAATGATGGATTAATAATGGGTTATTCCGGATAAAGGTTTAATAATGGGGAATTGTTTGTTTCTATTTGTTGATTTAAGAGGAGATTTGAATTTTTGTATTTGTTTATTTCTAAGCTTTCTAAGTAATTTAATTTCTTGGATTTTTTGTCATAATTAAGTATTTTGAAATTATCGTCAAAGACGTGATTTGTTGAAATTAAATGTTCTGCATAATGGGATATGATATTTTGTTTGGTATAGCTTCTTTTGTGTTCGTTGATTCTTTTTTGAAAAGATCTGCCTGTTTGGCCTATGTAAAATTTTGGACAAGAACCACAATTGAGTTTATAAATTCCCGATTTTGCTTTTTTGTTACTTTTATTTTTATTATTTTTTATTATGTTGGAGAGTTCATTATTAGTTCTGAAAGCAATATTTAGACCTATTTTAGTTAATTCTTTAGAAATAAACTGTGTAATTTGTCCGGTGTAAGTGATAGTTTTATAACTTTCTTTATTCTTTTTTGGTTTAGGATATAACTTGTTGATTGCTAGTTGATATGTTTTTTTATTAATCATTCTGTCTAAGATATCTGGTTGGTATCCATTGTTAACCGCTATTTGTTTTATTATATTCATTTCTATAGAGTAATTCTCTTCTGACATAGGTACATGTAAAAGTCGATGGATGAATGAATTAAAAGCTGCCATTTTGTGTGAATATGGATGATTTGAGTTATTATGTATTACTGTATCTGTATGTGATGGTTTATGGTAAATTGAAAAATTGTGTTTATTATTAATATTTTTAATTGTTAAATCTAAGAAGTTAATTGTTTTTTCTTGTTCAATTTCTATGGTAAATTTAATATTGGAATGGATAGTATTAATATGGTTGAGAAATTGTTGTAGTTGTCTATCTGTTCCAGAAAAACAAACTAATATATCGTCTACATACCTATGCCAGTATAGAAAATATTTACTAATTGGGTGTTTGAGAATTATGGATTCTAAATTATCCATGAAAATTTCGGCTAACAATGGACTTAACGGATTCCCCATTATTAAACCTTCCCTAGCCATATAAAATATGTCATTAAATTCAAAGTAATTTTGATCTAAACAAACTAATAGACAATCTAGGATTTCTTGTTTGATTATTATATTAATTTTATTTTTAGTGAGTAGACCTTCTACTAAACTTATTACTTCATTAGGTGGTATACTCGGAAATAAATTTTGGACGTCAAAAGATATAAGTTTAGCGTTTTTTGGAATCTGTAAGTGTTGAATTTTATTGATAAGTTCGTAAGAATTAAGAATACTGTGTTGTGCTTGAAAGTTGCAATATTTTTGTATGATGTCTATTAGTTTGTTTGATAATTTAACAGAAGGAGCAGTAACAAAAGATACAACCGGTCTAATAGGGAAATTATTCTTATGGAGTTTAATTAGTGAATATAATTTAGGGGCCTGCGGATTCATTAGTATTAAATTTCTTTTTTCGAAATCATTAAAGAGTGAAAGGTCTTTAATAACATTTTTGGTAAGTTTTTGAAAGTGTTCTGTTGGGTCAAATTTCAAAATGTTGAAATTATTGATATTAAGAAAATTGATTGTTTTAGAGATATACTGTTCTTTTGTTACCGCTACTATCGATTTACCTTTGTCTGCTCTAGTGAGAATGATGTCTTCACTTTCTCTATTTTCTGACTTATTTTTCTTGCGGTGTTGTATTCACTGGAAGATTGGTCTCTGCGTTGTTCTAGAGGTTGTGTTTTAATTTGTTTTGCTATAATATGTTTATCAGTGATGTTTAGGTTGTCCAATGCAAGTTCGCATTCTACTCCTAGATATTCTCTACTTCCATTGTCATCTCTAGGTTTTAAGTTATAAGAAAATCCTTTTTCCAGGAGATTGGTTTCTTCTGGTGAAAATGTGGTTTCCGTGAGATTAATAAAACGTTTATAAAACTGGTGATCACTGAACTGTGTGTTTCTAGTTTTTGTTCCATTTTTTCTGGATTTCAACAATATATTAAGTTTCTTTTTCTGTTTTATAAATTTATTGTGGATAATTGGTTCGATTTTTTGTCTTATGTGCGAATCGTGAATATCAAACTCTATGTTTGTGAATCTATGAGCAAGTTCGCTATAAATTGTTTTTAAGTAAATATTGTAGATATCTCTTTTATTGTACTGAATTTTTACGTCTTCTCTTAACCATTTCTTCATTCCATATTGTTGACCTTTGTTAGCAGATTTGGTGTTGTTGTTGGTCTTCAAATAAATATATTTGGGAAATACATTCAATCTAATGCAACTGTTTAAGAACCAGATGTTTTGTGTGCAAATTCTAGTTCTCAACAGGAGTTTAAAATACCATGTGGCTAAGAAGCTTGTAGAAGCTTGAATTATATTATTCACTGAGGTAGCCGTTACTTGATGGAAATTCATTGTAAATTAATACCGAAGTAAAACAATGGATGTTTTTAGAATTCCACTATATTTATAAACCGTAACAAATTGGGAATATCTCCATTTCAGACTAATAGTACAAGGCTTACAGGAAGTTCGTAGTCTGGGTCCTATTTGACTTATTTCAATATAGTAAGCTCTTTTTATTATGCAAAATATATAGTATAGATTATATAATATAAAGCTTATGAATATAGGGTCACCTTGTGGATAGCAATGGTTGAGTACCAAAAAGTATTTGATTCGGTAGAGATATGAGCAATCCTTAACGCCCTAAGTAACAGCAGAGTCGTTGAAAGATACATAAATCTTCTTGAATACATATATAAAAATTCCCAATCACAAATAATGCTTAAGAATTCAACGCAACTCGAGGTAATTAATCGCACGCTCAATTTTTTAGGTGTAAAATTTTACCTACATAAATGCATAGCCCACCAAATAAATAACACAGGGGAACAGCTGTTTTGGTGTCGAGGTTTTTTGAGCTGATTCTATATCAATTTGATGTCCTGAATTCAAATAACGTATTCATTTGTACCTAGGAGATCAAATTTTTAAGATATATAATTTTAGAGAAATATAAGTTACATTATTGTAACTCAAATCCGTAAGTGTAGTAAACAAAAGTAGATACGAAATTTTTATTTTAGTTATACAAAATACAATATTATGTCGTACTTACAAACAAAAAAAAAACATTGAAGAAATGAAATAGTCACTCAACACTTGGAAAGCTTCTTTTCCGCGACATTCTTGAATGTTTTTTTAAACAGTCCCTTTTTAAACTCCAGCAGTAATCTGCCATCATGTGCATGTCCCATCTTCTTTGGTAGCGGTCCTCCATAACTTTAATATCTTGGTGAAATCTTTCACCTTGTTCCTCACTCATGTCTCCTAAATTTTCTGGAAAACGGTCTAAGTGGCTGTGTAAATAGTGTATTTTAATACTCATATTGCACCCTAAGGATTTGAAACTATTAAGCATCTTGTTAACCATTTCAACATAGTTTTGAGCTTTATGTTTGTCTAGAAAATTTTCTACAACTGCAACAAATGATGTCCAAGCTTCTCGTTCAACTTGATTCATTGAATTTATGAAGGCAGGATCCTTAATTAATTGTCTTATTTGTGGGCCGTCAAATATCCCTGCTTTGAGTTTTTCTGTGCTCAACTGATGCATTTTTACCCCTATATATGCAAAACAAGACCCATTCTTATCAAGAGCCTTTACAAATTGCTTCATTAAGCCCAACTTTATATGTAACGGAGGAAGTATGATTTTTTCTCTTTCAACCAAAGCGTCGTTAATGACATTCTTTTCCCCAACGTCCATGTTTTCTCTCTGAGGCCAATCTTTTCTAACCCAGTGGTGTGTTTTGTCCCTACTATCCCAGAGGCACAAGAAACACGGATATTTCGTGTAACCACTTTGCTGCCCAAGAAGAAAGTTTACCATTTTTAAGTCTACACAAATCATCCATTGATGTTCGTAATACTTTATCTTCTGCAAGACCAAAGCTATGGTATTATATTCTTCTTTCAGTTTCGTTGAGTGAGCTAGTGGTATTGAACCATATTTATTCCCATTATGTAGAAGGACACATTTTAAACTTCGCTTTGAACTGTCAATAAATAGGCGCCAATCATCTGGAATATATTCAGAAAGTCCCATTTCTTTCATGAGTCCCCTAATTTCGTGACAAAATACAAGATTGTCTTCTTGAGAAAAGAATGGTAGCAGATCTTTTTCTCTTGTACGGTAAAAGGTAATTTTGGTTCCTTGTTCCAATAAATTTTTGTCGTTCAACCTAGAAGCCAGTACTTCAGAAGCTTTTTTCGATAAATTGAGATCCCTGGTGAGATCATTTAATTCATTTTGATTGAAGCGTTGAGGAACTGATGACGTCCCCTCATAATCACTGTTAGTTTCATTAGCATCAGAACTTTTATTAGCATCAGAAGAGCGATCAGAGGGAAAATATTCGTCATCAGAAATATGTGGTAGCTGATGAAATGTTGGAATCGGTATTTCATCTGAGTGCGGGATAGGGCGTATTGCCGAGTCTAAATTGGGATAAGTCCACTTACTGCGGTTATTTCGATTGATTCCATTAGTATTTACTAAACAGAAATAACAATCATTGAAGTGGTTTTTTGGTTCTCTCCAAACCATTGGTACGCCGAATTTTAGACATTTTCTTTTCCCGGTAGTCCACTGCCGTAAATGCTCTGTACAAGTTTTACATACGAGATGCGGGGCCCACGTTTTGTCCTGATCACCAAGCTTAACTCCAAAGTATCCTAGATACGCTCGCTTTACAAAGTCAGTAATAGTTTGTCTGTTTTGTTGAAACATGTATTCTCCGCATATATAGCAAAACACATCAGATTGATTTACACAACTTCTTCTTGAACTGGAACCTGAACTCATTTTAATTCTGTTCAATAACACAAAAACACTCTTTTCTTAACATAAAATAACACGCCGAATTCGATCTACTCTCATTAGTAAGAACGCACAAACTGACCCGAGTTAGGTGATTAAAAGGGTCAGTTCAGGTACCTGATAGGCAATGGTTCCACTATTTATAGATTTACCTGGAATTTACTCAATTACAGACTGACAATAAAACCATTGTACCTACATTAATGAATATATAATAATTTTAGAACTCTCATAAATGAATATACTGAATAAAAACCACATTGGTAGATAAGTTGATGTATCTAAAAAAGTAGAGCTGATAGAGAAAAACGGATTGCATGTATAGATTTAGCGTCCCAAATATAGTTAAAATCAGCTCTAAAATCCCAGGCACCAAAACAAAAATATTTTTTTGTTGCCCTGTGTAATATGTTGCTATGGTAAGAGTAAACAAATGTTTGGTGTGCAGTGAGAAGTTATACGTTAAAAGTTGCACGTGCACGCACGTTGATTAATTGCGTCTCAATTTGCCTGAAACATTTTTTTTAAATTCAACTCCAATATTGAAATGAATTTTTTCCTCTTATCAACTTTTTAAAGATTTGGCAGTGTGTACTTAGTTTAATACATGAAAGTTGTAGAGATTTAATAACTATCCTGTTTAGTAGAAAGTTTTAAAATATTTCTTAAAATGTAGGGTGTTTCTAATTCTCATGAAACGTGATCAGATTTTGCAAGAATCCTTAAGCAAAGTATAATCCAATACAAATCTACATACATAATAATGGCGAAACTTTCTGGAATAGTTTTAGTTGAAACTGGATACCCTTACTTAATGATTATGTTTAGATTGTAAAGCTAAACTGTCTTGCAGTTTATGAAGCAATGTAAATTTAAAGACTAAGAAAATATGTGAGTATAATCATATATACCTCAGAATTTAACGGAACAGTTATGATTTCACAGTACCTAAAATTAAACAGTGGGTTGTTACAACTGATGTAAGGATAATTTTATACGGAAACACTGTGAAATAGGATAGTCCAAAAGTCCTGCAAAAAATTCATATAATTTGAATGCCTTGTTTTTTGAAAAAGAGTCTCTCACCACGGTCAAAAAAATCTTTACATGTAGTTTGAATTTGTTAGTTTGACATTGCACAGTTTACGAAGGTGGACTGATAAGTCTGGTAAATTTCTACGAAATGGTAGACAATTTTATTTTGTTAAAATTAGAAAAATTGGAAAAATGAAGGAACAGTGACTTAAAAAGTATATCACGACATACACGCAATTACCATTTTGGCTCCCTACTTCAATCCTTTCACCCCGTATAGATTTTATAACGGAAAAATTATTTTATATTAAATGTACAGGGTGAGTCAACGATAGAGTAAAGTTCATTATCTCATTTGTTTCGGGAATGACAAAAAATGTTAAATACAATAGTTTTACTGAATGTTAAGGTGCACAGTTTAAAATTAATTTTGTATATACAGGTTACAGTGTGGCCGATATAACATATGTTTTTTTAAAATGGAACATCCTATTTTCTAATTTATTTTTAAATTCTGCTTAGAACTTGTTTATTAATAATGTTATATACCGAAACCTAGTAGTTATTCTAATATTTCAATTTTTTTAAAAAAATACTAGCTTTTAATTTTGTAAAAAATTGCCATTAGCGCCATTGTTTCTGAAGATAGAAAACACAGACACAGAGACAAAAAAGAAAATCTATAACTCTATATTATAACCCACACTGATTTACCATATAGCTCGGAAGTATGGCAGCTGACAAATAAACAAAAAGACAGCCTACTTGCAGTGGAAATGGATTTCTGGAGAAGATCTGCAGGTAAATCTAGCCTCGAGCATGTTAGAAATGAGGACGTAAGGAATTTAATGAAGGTGGAACGCACAATAATTGACGATATCGAAAGACAACAACTAGCTTCGTATGGACACGTAAAACGAATGCCAAGGGAAAGATTACCAAAAAAGATTTCGGAGTGGATCCCTACAGAAAAGAGGAAAAGAGGACGACCACCCACAACATTGCTGCAGGAAATAACAAGGGCAATGTCTGCAAGGAATCTCTCAAAAGATGACTGGGAGGATAGAAATAACTGGCGATTAGGAACCCAAAGGCGGAAAACGCTATATATATATATATATATATATATATATATATATATATATATATATATATATATATATATATATATATATATATATACACGAGGTATATCCACAAAGTAAGTTCCGTTTGGTTATATAAAAAAAAACGTGTACAGATACAGAAAAAATATTTATTGTACAAAAATCTACAACTGTTAAACTAATTTTCTACATAGCTTCCGAAATTTTGTAGGCACTTGTCATAGCGTGGTACAAGTTTTTGTATGCCTTCTTCATAGAAGGTTGCCGCCTGTGTTTTCAACCATATGGTAACATGTTCTTTCAGCTCGTCATCATCGTTGAAGTGTCGACCACCAAGGAAAGATTTTAGGTGTAAGAAGAGATGAAAGCCGCTAGGAGCGAGGTCCGGGCTGTACGGAGGATGATCAAACACGTCCCAGTCAAATTCCTGTAGGAGTTCTTTTGTCACGTTCGCAGTGTGAGGTCGGGCATTATCGTGGAAAAAAAACAACACCTTTCGACAGTAATCCTGGGCGCTTGTTCTATATTGCGCGGCGCAATTTCTTAATGGTCTCGCAGTAAACATTGATTGTTTGGCCTCGTGGTAAGAAATCAATCAGCAAAATGCCTTTTCTGTCCCAAAAAACGGTGCACATGAGTTTTCGAGATGTCAAGATTTGCTTAGGCTTAACTTTCGTTGGGGACGAAGTGTGCCTCCATTCCGTTGATTGCCGTTTAGTTTCTGGGGTGTCGTAAAATACCCAAGTTTCATCCTCCGTGACTATCCGAGAAAGAAAATCATCACCGTCTTCATTGTAGCGTGTCAAAAACTGAAGTGCACTGCCCATCCGTTGTTTTTTGTGTTGTTCAGTAAGAATTTTGGGTACCCAACGTGAGCAAAGTTTTCGAAATTTCAGTTTTTCATTAACAATTTCATGAATTAGGGATCGTGAGATTTTCGGAAATTCCATAGCAAGAGCACTAATTGTAAACTTACGGTTTTGCTTAAGCTTCTCTTCAATTGCGTGAACCAGTTCATCAGTAACCAAAGGCGGGCGTCCACATCGTTCTTCATCGTGCTCTTGATCACGTCCTTCATTGAACTGTCTGACCCATCTTCTAACCATTGAATCACTCATAGCAGTTTGTGCGTAAACCTCGCAGATTTGCCGATAAATTTCACTTGGTTTAACTTTCTTTGCATTTAGAAAACGAATCACAGATCTGATTTCACAAGCGGCGGCATTTTCAATTAAGGCTGACATCATAAAGAAGCACTACAAAGAACACGTCGGCAGCAGCGATTTGAAAATGGCGTATATTTCTTCTGCTTGAGTCGGAGTAACTGCCACGCATGCTCGGAACTGCGATCGCAGCGTTGCCGCGGATAGAAATAGAAACGGAACTTACTTTGTGGATATACCTCGTATATATATATATATATATATATATATATATATATATATATATATATATATATATATATATATATATATATATAATTTTATTGCTGAGCTTTTGAGAAGTGATGTCATTTTGAGGAACACTGCCTTAGCTTTTTCGTTATGGCAACGAATTTTCTGCGAGTAATCCCACTGTTCGTTTATCATGGTACCTAGATACGAATATTGTAGAGTTCTTTGTATTTGTTGATTGTGAACCATCAACAAGGTAGCAGGAACCGGATACTTGCTGATTACCATGTACTTTGTTTTGCTCATAGTTCGAGGCCGTACTTCGTTTATTTTTGTCGTAAGAAGTTGTAGACCCTTTAAGTTAACAGCCATGACCTCCGTATCGTCAGCATAACGAATATTATTTATTCGCTCCCCATTACGCAGTATTCCTTCATCAGCCTCTTTCAATGCCTCTCTGAAGATTTGCTCTATATTAACCAATAGTGGAGACAAGACACAACCCTGCCTTAATCCACTGTCAATCGATATTGCTTCTGAATGCTCCCCTTCTGTCTTAATAAATGCCATCTGGTTCCAGTACAGGTTGCCATTCACAGGTGGCCATGAAAAACTAACGAAACTGACCAAGATATATTACCCTTTTATATTTATTAGCTTATATTGTTTTATTTCCCTTTATAGTTACTCTTATTGTTGTTGTAGTGCGCTTTTTCACTTTTATTAGGATAAAAACCCATTCTCTCTACTTTGTGAGAGGCAGTCGCCAGTTTAAAAACTTTTCTGTGGCAGGAAAGGGACGACAGAGTGAACCGTAACAAACAGCACTAACTAAAGCAAAAATAGTTCAATCGGTGGGAAAAGTGATGGTAACTATTTGGAAATTGGTAAAACAATAACTGGCTCTTATTGCGCACCGTTAGTGGCCCGTTTCTATAGTTAGTTGAAGCAGAAGCGACCAAGATTGGCAAGCAAAATACAATTCCTTCACCGAAACAAAGCGCCTGCTAATAGATCACCAGCTGGGCCTCAAAATAGTTTCTCACCAACCTTACTTGCCATATTTGGCCCTAAAAGACTTTTGTGTTTTCTAACTTCAAAAATTGGTTTAAGGGTAGATTTAAACTTTGTTTTTCTGAGGGAATCAAAAAACTCCTATATCTCTGAACCAAATCTATTGAGTTCGACGGAGATGTGGAGAAACATTTTTTTTTGCAAAAAAATATTATTTACATCAGGGATGCCAAAGATACGGCCCGCGGGCCGCATTCGGCCTCCGGGACGTATCAATAAGGCCCGCGATCGCAATGTGTCACAGAAAGAACAATCATGTTTTTTAGAGCTTTTAGACTTCACTCGATTCCTCTACGGAAGTTTTAAAATGCGCACACTACATTTATAAGTAATTTCAAGGGCAGCGCGTGCCTTGACAAGCGAGAGAGATAGACAGTAACGCCATCTCTTAGCAACAAGCGGAAATACCTTATTATTTTTGTTGAGAACAATAGAATCTTCCACGCGCTTCGAGTCTAGACTAGAACCTTCCTTATCGATATTATGAAAGGAGTGCGTCGGCGCGACGTGAGTCAGTTGAGTGTGAGTCGAGTAATCGAAGCGATACGGTCGGAGAAGGATTTTAGTTGTACTGCGAAGTAGTGACTGTGAAGGTATTGTGCATTTGTTTGTGTCGTGCGCGTGCGATATCCATAATTGTTGTGTCGAGTTCCATAATTGTTACGATTTTGGCATAATGTCACAAAAACGTAAAGTTGATAATGAGTGCAGAGTTTTTCAGTCTAAATGGGAAATTGCATATTTTTTCATAGAATGGAAAGGTAAACCACTATGTTTGATTTGCAATCAAACAGTTGCTGTTTGTAAGGAGTTTAACTTGAAGAGACACTATGATACGAATCATAAATCAAAATTCGATTGTTACACTGAAAAAATAAGAATGGACACATTGTCATCTTTAAGATCTAAACTTCAAGGTCAACAATCGATGTTTACTAAAGCTAATACTGAGAGCGAAGATGCCCTGAAATCAAGTTTTATTATTGTATTAGAAATTGCGAAGAGATCAAAACCTTTCACTGATGGTGATTTTATTAAAGACTGTATGTTGAAAGTTGCCGATGTCTCATTTCCATTTCAAAAGTCAATAATTCAAAATATTTCGCTGTCAAGAAACACTGTTGCTTCAAGAATAAATGATTTATCTCAAAATTTGGTTCTTCAACTGAAGGAGAAAATTAAGGAATTTACAAACTTTTCACTGGCTGTTGACGAGAGCACTGATACTGTTGATACAGCTCAACTTGCTGTTTTTATACGAGGTATTAATAGTAACTTTGAAATAACTGAAGAACTATTAAAGTGCGTTCCATTGACAGGTACTACAACAGCAAATGATATTTATTCTGCAATTGAGCATTTGATAGCAGAATATGAACTCGACTGGAATATACTTAGCAGCACAACTACGGATGGCGCTACTGCCATGGCTGGCAAACATTCGGGCGTTGTAACTAAATTAAAACAGAAAACATCAGGGAATTTTGTGGGATTTCACTGTATAATTCATCAGGAATCATTGGCATCCAAACATTTAAAAATGGACCATGTCATGCAACCTATAATTAAAATAGTAAATTTTATAAGGAGCAGAGGACTAAATCACCGACAGTTCAGGCAGTTTTTACAAGATTTGGACGAAAAGTTTTCTGATGTTCCTTACTTCACCGAAGTTCGTTGGCTCGGTCGAGGAGTAGTTTTAGAAAAATTTTTTGCATTACGTGACCCTATTCAAGCTTTCATGTTAGAAAAAGGCAACCCAATTGATTATGACAATGACTGGTGGGTTGATTGTGCCTTTTTGTTAGATATGAATAAACACTTGACTGATCTGAATGTAAAGTTACAGGGTAAAAATCTGATTGTCACTCAAATGTATTGATGTATTCAAGCCTTTGAAACAAAGTTGAGGCTGTGGGAAAATCAGGTAAAAAATCAAACTTTGGATTATTTCCCTCATTTAAAATCATTTGGCACAGTGAACCAAAAAAAATTGGATCAATATTCTCAACTTCTGCAAAATTTGATCACGGAATTCAACAATCGTTTTGAAGACTTTCACAAAATGAATGAAATGGAATTCCCAATTTTCAACAATCCATTCAATTTTGAAGCTTCATAGGCACCAGTTCATTTGCAAATGGAGTTGATAGATCTTCAATCGGACAGTATTTTGAAAGAAAAATTTAAAGATATTAACGCTCATACATTTTATACACAATATTTCAAGAGTTTGGATAACTACCCGGAATTAAAAAAGCATGCAGCACGCATTCTCTGCATGTTTGGTAGCACCTATTTATGTGAGCAGATGTTTTCCGTCATGAAAATAAATAAGAACAAACATCGCACAAGACTTTCGAATGAACATCTCCAATCAATTCTTAAAATAACTACAACGAATATGATACTTGACATCAATGAGCTTGTCAAAAACAAGAGAAGTCAGGTATCTGGATCCTCGAGCTCAAAATAATTACCCTCTTTTATAACTTTGATATAATTTTTAACAACCGTATATTATATACTATATAATTAAATAAATAAAATGTTATAATAATTCAGTACATTTTTTTTATTTGAATCTGGCCCGCCTACACATTCTAAATTTAATATATGGCCCTCTGCAAAATTGAGTTTGACACCTCTGATTTACATTGATTTCTTACAAGACTTTTCAATTCACCCTCGTACGTACATAAAATCAAAAGTTTTCTTTGTCGTTTAAACTTTTTCTTTATATTTATTTTTCGTAAATATTTTGAAGTTTAGATACGTCTGTTTACTCTGCCGTATGAAGTAAATTTAAACTTATAGGTTTACGCCGAAGAATGGTAATCTCCTCGAAACGTGCACGGCTTTTATAACAATCCCTATACAACCTCTAACAAAATCATGCATAATAAATTTATAAAGCTTCTTCGAAGTTTTCGTCGTGGAGAGCGGAGCTTCGTGAGTTTTTCATATTCAATGATTCCGATATGGTTTGCGTCTGAATGATTTCTTTACAACATTTTTGCTGTACCACAAATTGCCCAGAGTGGTGTGAGTAGGCATTTTTTAGGTACAATGTCTGCAAAGTTTTTACAGTATTAACTGTTTTCCTGTATAGAACAGAACAAGGTGAGAATCTAATATTACAGGATAAAAAAACAAATGGCCAAAAGTTTTTAAAAAGTATTACTTCATAACGAAATTTCACAGAATTCTAAATCGTTGTCCATTAAAATGTGAATACCAAATAAAGATCTGGAATAATGTTCAAAGTTCAAAGAAACACAAAATTTATTATTTGTTTTACTATATTATAGTACCAGGTGTACAAGTATGATTTCAGACAACAGATGGTGCACCAATGTAGTTTGTGCTATAAAGATTTGACACTGCGCCATTTTGTTGTATCATCAGCAAGTATCAGACGTGCACTAGTGATAAATTGGAAAAGTGTATGCATAATGTTGTGTTCAATATATCGAAATTTATACCGAACAAAGAGCATTCGCGGACAGCATTAATTTTTTGTTTTCATTTGAAGAAAACTGCTGTTGAATCATACCGATTACTTCGAGAAGCTTATAGTGAACATGCTCCAGCGCAAGATACGTGTGAACGATGGTTTCGGCGTTTCAAAAGTGGTGACTTCGATGTTGCAGACAAGATGTGGAATTGCAATCATTGTTGGACGAAGATGATTCACAAACACAAAAACAACTCGCCGAGCAATTGGATGTTAGTTAACAAGCTGTTTCTAATCGGCTACGAGAGATGGGAAAGATTCAGAAGCCGGTAGATGGGTACCACATGAGTTGAACGACAGGCAAATAGAAAAGCGCAAAAACACGTGTGACATTTTGCTCACTCGGTACAAAAGGAAGTCGTTTTTTGCATCGTATAGTTACAGGGGATGAAAAGTGGATTTATTTTGAGAATCCCAAGCTCAAAAAATCATGGGTAGACCCAGGCGCACCATCCACATCGACCGCAAGACCGAATCGCTTTGGCAGAATGATGATGCTCTGTGTTTGGTGGGACCAGACGGGCATGGTCTATTATGAGCTGTTAAAACAGAGGGAAACGGTTAATACTAAATGTTACCAACAACAATTGACCGATTTGAACCGTTCGCTGCTTAAAAAAAGGCCAGAATATCGAAAGAGGCAACACAAAGTCATTTTTCTTCATGACAATGCTCCATCACATACGGCAAAACCAGTTCGCGACACGTTGGAAGCACTCAGCTGGGAAGTTCTACCCCATGCGGCTTACTCACCAGACTTGGCTCCTTCCGATTACCACTTGTTTGCATCGATGGGTCACGCACTTGCTGAGCAGCGCTTTGGTTCGTACGAAGATGTGAAAAAATGGCTCGATGAATAGTTCGCAGCAAAAGGGGAAGATTTTTACTGGCGTGGTATTCACAAATTGCCCGAAAGATGGGAAAAATGTATAACAAGCGACGGAGCATACTTTGAATAAAACACTTTTTATCATTCTTCCGATTTTAACATGTTTTTTTAGAAAAAAAATCCACATTTCATACTTGTACACATGGTAATAAGAGACGCGTTTCTTATGTGAATGCTGTTTTGAAATATGGCCGTTGCAGAGTTCTAGTTGCCGCGGTGCATACACGCTGAGAATCTTCACTACTGTTACGTGTTTACTGAAAAAAAATTAAAGAAATTGGTAGTGCAGAAAATCGGTACAAAATTTATTATGAAAAAATAGTGACTAATGAAGAAAATAATTTGAATGTACTGCTGAGAGTTCTAGAAATATCGGAAGTGTCAGTTTCTAATATTTCGGAAGTGACAAATATTGAAGAGCGATCGATACGAAAAATATTACAAATAAATAAGTTTTTTCTGTACAAACTGAAATTTGTGCAAGTATTAAAGACCGGCATTATGATAGCCATTTTGACTTCTGTGCACGCTTTTAAGTCATGGTCGAAGAAAAATTCTGTTTTCAGACGAAGCAACATTAACATTCCCTTCAACCGGGCCGTAAGTTCGCAAAATTGTAAGTGGTGGGCCCCTGAAAATTCAAAATTTATTGTTGAAAGTAAAGACCAGTATAGTTTTAAAATGAATCGGTGTGGTCGGTTATTTGTTAAACAACAATATATTCAAAAACAGTTATTTATTTCATATCGTCCACAATATACTGCATCATGATTTATAGTGCTCTAATTTCTTGTATTTTATTTAAAAATACTTTTGTTTAAAAATTGATACCAATTAGTTTTTCTTACATGTTCTCACACTTGTTAAGCCGCTCCCTGATTTGTCGGTGCGGTATCTGTACTCGGTATTTACTGCTTCATCGAGGCGATACTGATGCCGCCTTTATTTAGAAAACTCCAGTTATGCCACCATTTTGACTTCTGTGCACGCTTTTAAGTCATGGCCAAAGAAAAATTTTGTTTTCAGACGAAATAACATTCCCTTCAAACGGGCCGTAAGTTTGATTTGTCGGTGCTGTATCTGTACTCGGTATTTACTGCTTCACCGAGACGATACTGATGCCGCCTTTATTTCCATACTTGACGGTATATTTTTGGGCTAGAACACTCTGTGCCGTCGTCGCGAGAGAATGACATCATCGAGAGAGACTACATAAAATCGTGCCTTCAACTTCTAACGAGATGTCATTCATGTCAATCCTAGATCATCTGGCAGCACAGTACAAAAATATTTAACTAATTATTTTATTACACCAAGACCAGTATAGTTTTAAAATGAATGTGTGGTGTGGAATTTTAGATGCGAAAAGTATAGCACATCCGTTTTTCCCAGGGATAATTTATATGCTACTAGACACTTATTATTATTACAGATAGATTTGTCAGACTTTCTAGATAATGTCCCTTAAATGGGAAGCATACATGCTTTCAGCAGGTGCTAGTGTTTATTCTACCATGGATGTAAGAAGCTGGTTACATGAGTTTGACAACCAGTGGATAAGCCGATTCGTAGAAAATCCCTGGCCTGCTAGAAAACCCCATCTTTCACCCTTAGACTTTTTGTGAGGGTACTTAAAAAATGCCGTTTATTCAAAATGGCCTTGTAGAAATCATAAATGTCCTGATCCTCCTCTACCATCACAGTTTTTTTTTTTTGCGATAACTTGTTAAGAAAAACCGGAGGAAACCAAATAAATGTAAAAATGTGGTTTTTGGAGGTTTTAAAGGAGAGGAGAGTAGAAGGAGGAAGCTAGAAAACCCTATCTTTTACCCTTTAATTTTTTTTTGTGAAGGTACTTAAAAAATGCCGTTTATTAAAAATGGCCTTGTAGAAATCATAAATATTCGAAATAAGTTATTAGGAAGTGTATGTTTGGAACAACGCAATTGAACACTTTGGAGAATCTCGAGCGGTTGCTCTTGACATATCCAAGGCATTTGACCGTGTTTGGCACGATGGGCTGTTAGCTAAGCTACGTTCTTATGGTATGTCTGAAAAGTTCTGTTTGTGGCTCTCATGTTTCCTCAGAGAGCGTTCTTTGCGAGTGGCAGTCGACGGATTTCTTTCTAACACCTTCACTATCAACGCCGGTGTACCCCAAGGCTCCATACTGTCTCCTACTCTCTTTCTCATTTATATTAACGATCTGCTGGAAAAGACCGAGAATCCAATCTACAGCTTTGCAGATGACAGTACACTTATCTCTTCATTCACTTTGAATGCTCGGACATCGGCTACTCAGACGAATATCCGCAGACAGCAGGAAGTCATTCAACTTAACAAAGACCTGGAAGAAATTCTATCTTGGGGTGACAGTAACCAAGTGGAATTTAATGCTACAAAAACCCAGGCGTTGCTGAACCCGACATAGTTATGTCGGGGCACTCTATTCCCCTAACATCGTCACTCAAATTGTTGGGCGTAAATTTGGGAGCAAATATGTCCTGGCATGAACATGTTGCAGGCATAGCAAGGAGAGCTTCTCAGAAGTTGGGAATATTATTTCGAACCAGAAAGCTTTACACTTCACAACAACTGTTAATTCTTTACAAAGCTCAAATTCGACCAACTATGGAATGCTGCTCCCATGTTTGGGGCTCCGCTCCCAAACATACACTGCATTTGTTGCATTCTATTCAGAGAAGAGCTGTTCGTCTGATTGGAGATCCGGAACTGACAGGTGGCCTTGATTCATTGGAACATCGAAGAACGGTTGGCGACTTGAGCCTATTCTACAAGTATTTTCATGGAAAGTGTTCGAAGGATGTGGCCCGCTTAATTCCTCCCAGAGCGGTGCATGTTAGAAGTACACGTCACGCTAATACTTCACATCCGTATGAGGTTCAGCTTGTTACTCCTCGTACAACGCTTTTCAAGCAGTCATTTATATGGAGAGCATCATCCCTTTGGAATAATTTGCCCAGGACTGTGTTTCCCACCGAGTACAATTTACAGCGATTTAAGAACAACGTGAATCGCTTTCTCCGCACACGTGTCGCTCCTGTAGCGCTTTAGGGACTTCTCTGTAGCACGTGTGCTAGACCCATAAAAAAAAATAAAAAATAAAAGAATAAAAAAAAAGGCTAAATAATTCCTAAAATGCTTAATAATGTAGCAAGAGAAATACGATCTCGAACAATATTATAACAAATGGCTAACATACGGAGTTTTAATACTCGTTTGATACTAAAGTACCAAAGTTAAGTTGATTTTGTTAATTTTATTGTTATTAACGGAATTGTTTACTACTTAATAAGTACTTTTTGAGAGGATAGAATTGAATGTTCCGATAAAGCGATAAAGCATTTGTTAAAATATGCGAGTTTTGACTTTAGCATCTAGGGATATTTTGATTTATAAAGTATCGATTAGGTTAATTATAAACAAATCAGTGCGACAGCAATGGCAAAATTTATGTTCTACACTTCAGTAAAGCTGGACAGGAATCAGAAAACTGTTACATTTTAAAACACTTAAGTGCATTTTTTGTTGTAAAAGACCAAAACAGCCATTAGATAGAACACAATTTACGATGGTAGGATACAACGAACTGTTCGCATACCTATTATTACATCGAAAGCTGACACAGCAGCCTGACTGACGAGCCGTGATACGGCGAAACGCGTCTCAGGATGGATTTGACGGATAAGAGAACAGCTAGTAAACTGCTGAAATATGGACTTCTGTCTATTTTCAGTTACTTTACGATAACTATATATGCCTGAGGAAGGATCCCTCTAAAAGCGCTACCTGCTTTTAAGCGTTGATTTTGTCAACCACTCTGTCGGCTCGAAAGCTGCTGTGTCAGCTTTCGATGGAGTAATAGGTATGCGTACTTATTACAATTCGTTGTATTCTACCATCGTACTCCGTATCTTCTGGGATAAGTACCAGTTGATTCCGTTCTCTTGTTTGTCAATCCTAGCCTGACTGACGAGCCGTGATACGGCGAAACGTGTCTCAAGATGAATTTGACGGACAAGAGAACAGCTAGTAAACTGCTGAAATATGGACTTCTGTCTATTTTCAGTTGCTTTACAATAACTATATATGCTGAGGAAGAACACAAATTATTGGCACAGCTGGCGCTCAAGCGTAAAGTCATTTTTTAAATTATTTCTCTCAGTTGTCATAAAAAAAAACAAAAGAATATTTCTAATTATGATCAACACAAAGGAAATTTATCTCATTTAAACAACTCAAACAAAAAAAAATAAAAACTTTTAGCTGGACAAAGAATTATTTAGAAAAAAGTATGATTTTATTTTTTTAGGGTGATGCTCAAAATTTTGCAAATATAGTTTAAATCAAACTCTAAATCGATATCAATTAATCCGAATATATATAGGCATTTGCCGTCTTTGCGAGTGAAGAATATTTGTTAAAAATCATTTATCCTTTTTAACTCCTTAAGTCCTTGGACCTGTAAATTACTTAAGAGTTATTTTTTCATGTCAATTTTTTTTAAATAGGTTATTCTGGTTTCTTGATGTTAAATTTATTTTTCAAGTATGTTCAAACAATTCGTTTCATATTTGCCCTAAATTAGTTTTTCTTTTACTTTTCTTCATCAGTAATATAAACAACTTTATATTTTTCCTCAAAACACCACACTTATTTCTATAGTGAGACAGTTCTAATTTCCTTACCTTAAATTTGGTTTTTGAATTTTGTTATAGTTTAATTTTGCAAACAATAAAATAGTAAGAAATCATTAACCTCATGGTAGCACAAACTTATTCTCATCGGAACAAATAGTGTATCTCGATTGGCTTACTTTAATTTATTAAAACAACAACCTAACCTTTTAGATTTAATTTCAACTTACTGTAAGCTTTCTTACAGTAAATTGTCACACTTAAATTGTCATACTATAAAATGCCGTAATGCTTCAACTAAAAATGAAAATAAAATGGACTTTAGGTACTACAGATATGGATATTTTAAAATTGAAAAAAGATTTTGAGAAGTTGGCCTTTTTTGCACTAAATAATTCTTATTCTTAATATGAAATCCACCTCAAAATTTAATGGAACTAATTAAACTTTAAAATTTGCCAAAGCTTTGTTTCGTTTTTTTTTTCAATCTATCAAAAATGTCAAACTGTCATATTTAGTTACGACGATAAAGTTATCTATAAGAGAGCTTACAGCCGTTTCGTCAGCGGGCGACAGTAGGCCCGAATCCCTGTGCAGAGCTGTATTAAAGAAAACCTACTGTTTTTTTTTTGATGATTGTATGTGTGGTAGCAAAGTTTCAGTTTTTGGGTATGTATAGTTATACTCTGCCTCACCAATTTTCGTAATTTTTTCAGGGTAATCATACTTTGGGGCGCAGATTACGAATTGGCAGCTAGACTTTATTTTCGAGATATTCCGAAAGAGCTGCTTTCTTTTTAAGGTGAGCCTGTCACTTACATGTTTGATTGTTTTATCGAACTCTTCGATTTCACCACACAATTCAACATTCTTTTTACACAAAAATTATGAGATTTATTCCTTTTAGAATTTTAGAATAGATTTTTTATAAATTTGCTTGGAAAAAACTGTATCAGTATGAACGACTGCCATTGTTGATGCCCTTACTCAAAGTTAATAGTATCAAGCAAAAATAAATATATTGTTTAAAATTAAATATGCAACAAATCTGGTCTCATATTTAGTTAGGAATCATTAATGAATTAATAACATTTTAAAATAAGTCCAAAAAAAAAAATTAAAAATTTCAATTTAATTGTACTTTATGTCCATAAAAAAACTCCGTGCATACAGAAATCAGCTTCTTGAGGAAAATTTTCCGTAGAATCCGAATCTGAGGTTAAATGTACATTCTGAAAGCAATAGTACGTTAAAATGGCCAAGAAAAGGGAAATTTAGTGCTAAAAATGTCCTTAAGTAATTCGAATTGATTTTACTTTCACTAGAAAAAACAAATACATATAAAAATGTAAATTTGTAAAATTTTTCGTAGAATTCGAATTTGATGCTAAAAAATTTTTTTGAATACCATGGTACGGTAAAATGGCAAAAAATCAGGAAAATTCAATTTTTATGGTTGGCTCCCCCGAGAAAAAAAAAAAATCTGGGATGTTTGATCGGAAAAAAAAAAAAAATGTGATTTTTTAAAAAAAACCCTAATTTAGTCACCTATGAAGAGTTCGTCAATTTTTAAAATTTTCAATTTCTTTATTTTTTTTTAAAGGCTAATTGGGTCACGTGACATGAAAAATGTTACTTAGTTATTGCCTGATGCACAGTTTTTTTTGCGATGATTTGTTAAGAAAAACCAGAGAAAACTAAATAAATGTAAAAATGTGGTTTTTGGAGATTTTAAGGGGGGCTAAAAAATGCCAAAAATTCCTTTTTTACCCAAAGAATACGTTAAAATAATAAAAAAAACTTTTTTGAAGTAGGGCATTTTGACCTAAAAAACTCAGGATACCTTTTATTTATTGATAATAATAATAATATAAAACCAAAACTACTAAAGCCCCGAACTGGAAAAGTATCGCTTCCTGGGGATCGCCAGGGCATGTCTTGAGCCGGCGCTGGACATGACAGCATACGAGACGTCGGTGGCAGGGTTCTGCGGAGGTGGGCCCGGATCATACAAACAGCTACAGCCCCACCACAACAACAACAACCACAGGCGAACCGACCACCACAGCCGAGCTTACTCCAATAGTTTCACCAGATTCGACATTGTAGGTTATGAAAATAGCATTTTCCGGGCAGACAGCTTACACTTATATGGCCACCAAAATAATCATGAGAAATTCCGACAGGTTGCTCTAAAATATATCGGAACTTCACCCGTTTTTATTAATTGAAGACGGCGATATGAAAGACTTCAATAACTATTTTAATTATATGAGGAAAAACGGCACTTATGAAACGACCCTAGAGATACTTGCCCTCTCGGAAACCCAAAATAGCAACTTCCATATTTTCTCTAAACAAGGAAGAACAAGAGATACAGAAATAACAACCCAAGGTTTATATTGAATGAAAATTATCACGAGTGCATTACCTTTAATAATTTACCTGGTGTATAAAAAAAAACCGGTCAAGTGCAAGTTGAATTTGCACAATTAGTGTTCCGTACGTTGATTGTTTTTAAAATAAAAATTTTTGTTAGGGTGGTATAAAATGATCAGCGACTTCACAAAACACACCCCAAATGAGTTTTCAACAAAGTTTGTTTCCAATCTTTACTGAAAACTGGTGACCTTGAAATTTTCTTTTTTTTTATATACCAAATAAATTATTAAAGGTAATGCACTCGTGATAATTTTCGTTCAATCTATACCCCGTCTAGAATATTCCAGAATTTTTTCAAAATTTTTTGATCAGTACTTTTCGAGATAAGGTAGGGGACAGCGATTTTTTAAAAGTAATACGAAGAAAAGTGTGCGCAAGTATTACATTATATATATATATATATATTTTACTCGTGTTTTCACAAGCTTTCATTTGACACCACACTCGATGACCTAGTAAAAAAAATTTTTTTTCACTTCCGATTTCACCCCTCAAAACGAACCCCTTAAGTCAAAATTTATGTTATGGTGGTATAAAAAAGATCAGTGACTTCACAAAACACACTCCAAATGAGTTTTCAACAAAGTTTGTTTCCAATCTTTATTGAAATCTGATGACCTTGAAATTTTTGTTTTTTTTTTATATACCATATAAATTATTAAAGGTAATGCACTCGTGATAATTTTCGTTCAATCTACACCCCGTGGAGAATATTCCAGAATTTTTTCGAAATTTTTTGATAAGTACTTTTCGAGATAAGGCCCGGGACAGCGATTTTTCGCGAATTTTTAAAAATAATACAAAGAAAAGTGCTCGCAAGTATAATATTATATATATATTTTTTACTCGTGTTTTCACAAGCTTTCATTTGACACCACACTCGATGACCTAGTAAAAAAATTTTTTTTTCACTTCCGACTTCTCCCCCCAAAACTAACCCCTTAAGTCAAAATTTAATTCTCAAAACTACATGGCTCTGATGAGGCCATCAATTCCTATATTATTACCAAATTTCACCTTTCCATGTCAAATAATTTCGGAGAAAAATCGGGTGTGGCAGACAGACAGACAGACAGACAGACAGACAGACACCGAAGTGATCTTATAAGTGTTCCGTGCGGAACACTAAAAACAAAAATTCAAGGTCAAAGTCATCAGTTTTCAACAAAGATAGGAAACAAACTTTGCTGAAAACTTATTTGAGCTGTGTTTTGTGAAGTCATTGATAATTTTATACCTCTGTAACAAAAATTTTTATTTCAAATGCAATCAACGTACGAAACACTAATTGCGCAAGTCCGACTTGCACTTGCCCGGTTATTTGTTAAACAACAATATATTCAAAAATAGTTATTTATTTCATATCGTTCACAATATACTGCACCATGATTTATAGTGGGGGAGTTCTAATTTCTTGTGTTTTATTTAAAAACATTTTTGTTTAAAAATTGATACTAATTAGTTTTTCTTACACGTTTTCACACTTGTTAGGCCGACCCTTGATTTGTCGGTGCGGTATCTGTACTCGGTATTTACTGCTTTACCGAGACGATGCCGATGCCGATGCCGCCTTTATTTCCATACTTGACGGTATATTTTCGGGCTAGAATCTGCAGAACAGTCTGTGCTGTCGTCGCGAGAGAATTCGAACGAGATTTCATTCATGTCAATCCTAGCTCATCTGGCAGCACAGTACGAAAATATTTAACTAATTATTTTATTACACCAAGAGCAGCGCTTCTGTGGCAGTGTAATCATTGTGTTTAACTAGAAATAATTCCACATTGTCATAGTCTGGACGATGGTCATTGTCAATTGCATGTTCAGCAATGGAACAAGAATTGATACCCCTGCTACAGTCACTCCTGTGTGAAGTTAACCTTCCCTTTATGCTGCGGGACGTTTGTCCAATGTAACAGGATGTGCAGTCTTTGCATGCTGCTTTGCAACTGTTGTATAAAGTTGTTTTAGTTTATGTGGGATGGTTCTGGAGAAACGGAAGGGTAAGAGAACTCTTACTCCCCCCTTTACTCAACAAATTAATTTCTATTAACAATGCAATCCACAATCTAAAAATTATTAACATTCAGAACCAGTATGACTCTCCAAATCAAATTCATCTCGCTAATGATCTCAACAACACTGTTATACACAAGACCCTTCCCCACATATATGGTCTCACCCCTATGCTCATTCAAATTTTTAAACAAGAAAACATTCGTTTCTCCCGAACCAACCATATATATATATATATATATATATATATATATATATATATATATATATATATATATATATATATATATATATATTTGAATTGATTCAGCCGATACTTGGTGGAAATCCATAAGTAGAAGTTTTGCAAGAAGCAAAACACTACTTAAATTTCCACTAAATTTTTTATTTTTAACACCATGACATGTTTCGCTGTACGACAGCTTCTTCAGATGGTTTGTTACAAAAATGCAACAAACTATCTGAAGAAGCTGTCGTACAGCGAAACATGTCATGGTCTTAAAAATAAAAAATTTTGTGGAAATTTAAGTAGTGTTTTACTTCTTGCAAAACTTCTAGTTATGGATTTCCACCAAGTATCAGCTGAATCAATTCAAATATATATATATATATATATATATATATATATATATATATATATATATATATATATATATATATATTTATATATATATATATATATATATATATATATATATATATATATATATATATATATATATATGGATGGTTCTGGAGAAACGAATGTTTTCTTGTTTGAAAATTTGAATGAGCTTAGTGGTGAGATCATCTATGTGGGAAAGGGTCTTGTGTAAAATAAAACATTTAGTGGAAATTTAAGTAGTGTTTTACTTCTTGCAAAACTTATAAATTTATATATATATATATATATATATATATATATATATATATATATATATTTACTTAAAATTTTAAAATAGCAATTGAACAAGAATAAAAAGAACACTTATTAACTATTACAAAAATCCGCAATTGTGGATCGGATATATGTATCTTAATTGGCTTTTTGTTTTGAGAGTCGTCACGCAACGTTCTTAAATAATTTGTGAAATAGCAAGAGACCCTCGAGATTAAAATTTGTCTTAGAAAGTCTGTTACAAATGGGTAATACCACATAAATGATATTTTTTATTTTCCTTGCTAAAGGAAAAAGTGTGAAAAAATCACTCTCTGAAATTTTTATATTTCCTCACATTTCAAAGTCTCTAGATCACGAAAAACGTAGTCTCCTATTTCCGTCAGTCTGTCGGTCTGTCTATCAGTCGGTCTGTTTGTATGGTAACTTCCGAATATCAATATCTCATTGTTATCGATTTAAAATTTGGTACACATGTAGTATTTGAACTGGAAATAGAATGAGTAGTTATTGAGTAATATTGCTAAAGAGGAAAGGGCCGATAAATTTATTTATTTTCTCAATTGTGCGAATTTTCCGTCGTTTTTGGATGTCATATTGAACGAGTTTTAACAATAATTCGAAGCTGTCGAATAGTCGACAATTACAAAAATTGTGCTATCTTTTCACTATTTTCAATTATTCATGATCAAATTCCTAAGGGAGTAATAAAGTATTAGAGGAGGTTAGTAGGGTTTCTTCTCATATGTTGTAGTATAACTCTTTTTCAGGGTGTTTGAAGGCTAAGAATCTAAAAATTAAGTTTTTTTTTTCGTTATTTTAATTTGATCGAACATATAAGTGGTTATGAGGTAGGGAAAGGGGATTAGACTGCTTCGAATATATCTGTTTAGGGTTTTTGGAGTTAAGGGGTTTGAAAATTTTTTCATTGTTTTTAATTAGTTAAGCATGTAACGGGTCAATGATGAAAGAGGAGCCGGTTGAACGCGTTGGTTCGTTTAATATATTATACGTCTATATAGAGTTCCAGGAGTCAAAAAAATTGAAATTGCGATTTTTGAAATTATTTTTTTTTTTTTGAACTGGTCAACTATGTAAGGTACTTACGACGTAGAAGAGGGGGTTAAAAGAGTTATTTCGTATATATATCATGTTATACATCATTTTCTGTTTTTCATTAACGATGCAATCTAGAGAGAAGGGACAGATTTCTCAGATATCTCGGAAACTTTTCCCGTTTTCATCTTTTTAGTGTTCCGTACGGAACACTTATAAGATCACTTCGGTGTCTGTCTGTCTGTCTGTCTGTCTGTCTGTCTGTCTGTCTGTCTGTCTGTCTGTCACACCCGATTTTCTCCGAAACTATTTGACATAGAAAGGTGAAATTTGGTAATAATATAGGAATTGATGGCCTCATCAGAGCCATGTAGTTTTGAGAATTAAATTTTGACTTAAGGGGTTAGTTTTGGGGGGTGAAGTCGGAAGCGAAAAAAAAATTTTTTTACTAGGTCATCGAGTGTGGTGTCAAATGAAAGCTTGTGAAAACACGAGTAAAAAATATATATAGAATATTATACTTAAGCGCACTTTTCGTTGTGTTATTTTTAAAAATTCGCGAAATATCGCTGTCCCGGGCCTTATCTCGAAAAGTACTTATCAAAAAATTTCGAAAAAATTCTGGAATATTCTCTACGGGGTGTAGATTGAACGAAAATTATCACGAGTGCATTACCTTTAATAATTTATATGGTATATAAAAAAAACAAAAATTTCAAGGTCATCAGATTTCAGTAAAGATTGGAAACAAACTTTGTTGAAAACTCATTTAGGGTGTGTTTTGTGAAGTCACTGATCATTTTATACCACCGTAACATAAATTTTGACTTAAGGGGTTCGTTTTGAGGGGTGAAATCGGAAGTGAAAAAAATTTTTTTTTACTAGGTCATCGAGTGTGGTGTCAAATGAAAGCTTGTGAAAACACGAGTAAAAATATATATATATATATATATATATATATATATATATATATATATATATATATATATATATAAATATAAATATATATATATATATATATATATATATATATATATATATATATATATTATATACTCGTATATAATGTAATACTTGCGCACACTTTTCTTCGTATTACTTTTAAAAAATCGCTGTCCCCTACCTTATCTCGAAAAGTACTAATCAAAAAATTTTGAAAAAATTCTGGAATATTCTCCACGGGGTATAGATTGAACGAAAATTATCACGAGTGCATTACCTTTAATAATTAATTTATTTGGTATATAAAAAAAAAACAGAATTTCAAGGTCACCAGTTTTCAGTAAAGATTGGAAACAAACTTTATTGAAAACTCATTTGGGGTGTGTTTTGTGAAGTCACTGATCATTTTATACCACCCTAACAAAAATTTTTATTTTGAAAACAATCAACGTACGGAACACTAATTGTGCAAGTTCAACTTGCACTTGACCGGTTTTTTATTTCATGATTAATTTTTAATTATTCCCAAAAAGTACCTATTATCTAATATATTTATTTATCGTATTTTTTAATGTGAGAAAGGCAAATACAGTAGATATATTAGAATAATGTGTTTCAAGTGAAGCACTAGCTAAAATAGTTACAGATGTAACTGTTTCAAATCTCCCAATCCCATTAAACGAAAATCACTTTTCAGCTAATATTATCACTCTGCGTTAGATAAACTTTATAATTTCACAAACACACTATTTGTGGTTTATAATTAATTATGGTTATGTTTTTATTAATTAATTACATATTTTCTTTTAATTATTACCAAAATGAGTTTATACTGCGTCGGTACAATATTTTGAATTTGTTTTGTAATATGTTGACATATTTTACTTAGTACATATTTTAATCTTAAGATGAGCCAAAATTATTACATCTGAAATTTTTCTGGTATTTAGATATATCGTGTTTGAATTTATTTTCTTTGTTATATTCAGCATTTTGTCACAAATAAATTTTTAATTTCACAGTACATAGGTAGTAGTTATTCGCACAAATGAGATAACGTCCGTCGCAGCACTACTGAGTTATCTAAAAGGTGCTGTGAAATACAAAAATGTATGTTTCAGCACTTGGACAACGTTGACGCATATTATGATATCCTCGCCGATATCGTTAGGATATGACAAAAAGTAAAATCTCTACTTAAGCGGGGAGGTGAATGATAAAAAAAAAAAACAATTTTGATATAACTCTATTCTTTTCTCGAATACAACTTACAATTATTTATACCAAATGACACTAGTAAGTTTATATTTTAGAACTATTTACTGAAAAATGTAAACAATGACATTTCTATTTGCGCATTATTCCTTTTTATGCGCTTTTCACTTTGGAAAAAAAAGAAGTCACATGGAGCAACATCAGGTAAGTAGGGTAGATGTCCCTGTACGGGGATTCCATGTTTCGCTGAACATTCTTTGATTAAAAGGCCATTGTGCGCTGGTGCATCGTCTTGATCCAGAATCGAGTCTTTCACAATTGAGGTCTTTTCCTTCTCTCACACGTTCACGAAGGGTGGTCAAAACCTGTTTGTAGCAAACTTGATTTATAGTTTGACTTTTAGACACCCCATCAATGTGAACAATTCTAAAAGTGTCAAAAATACGATCGACATTACTTTTAATGTTGATTTGCTCATCTGCGCATTCTTTTGGTTAGGTGAGTTTGAGCTCTTCCAATGCATGGATTGGCGGTTGGAGTCAAGGTCATATATGAAAAATCATGACTCATTACATGTTATTACCCTTTCTAAAAAGTGAAGGTCAAATTCAATGTTTTTCAGGGTGTCAAAGCAATTGATCATTAGAGCTTGCTTTTAGTTGGCAGAAAGGATTTTCGGCACCAACTTTGAACATACTTTGCTCATATTAAAATTGTCATCTAAAATTTGCCGAACAATTTCTTTATCAATATTTGTTAACTCACAGACGGCTCTAATACTCAGATGTAGATTTTCTCTAATGATCTTACTTACTTTCCTAATGTTGTCATCTATTTTTCCCGTTCGTGGACGCCCAGCTGGAAATTGCAGAGTTATCAAAAGAGCGGAATAGGTAGGGGTGGTAGTGAAGCTCAACGTCCTACCATTGTTAATCACGTGGCGCCAATATTTGTCCGGTTCTTTGATCTTAGTATATATATGTTTTTTATATTTTACGTGTTCTTGGAATTAGATCATTAAAACTATTCTTGGATCTGTTATATATTTATTAACGTTTCGACCTTCGGAAGAGGTCTTCTTCAAAATTTGCTCTAAAAGATTACATTAGAAGAATTAAATATAGATAAGTATTAATCAGTTTGTTGTGTATTTCGGGGTTAAAATATTTGTATCTTTTCGTAGTTTTTAATTTAATACAATTAACTGTATACATTAATGAGGGCCTTACCTTAGAAAGTAGTTCATTTTGTGGGGTGTTAAGTTTAAAACACTGTTAAAATCACATTTTTTACTTTCTACAAACGAACCACTTAACTTGAGGGACTATATATGACTGGTAGGTAGATACGGTTTAGGTTATTTACATCTGTTTTTTCGTTTATTGCAGTGGGCGTCAACCGAATATGAACGGATTCGAGTATTTCTCTTTTTTTTTTTTATTTATTTCGGTGTTGATAATTTTGATGTATTTGAAATCAAAGGTATGACTTTTATTTATTTCATGATTCGTAAACACCCCACAAAATGAACTACTTTCTAAGGTAAGGCCCTCATTAATGTATACAGTTAATTGTATTAAATTAAAAACTACGAAAAGACACAAATATTTTAACCCCGAAATACACAACAAACTGATTAATACTTATCTATATTTAATTCTTTTAATGTAATCTTTTAGAGCAAATTTTGAAGAAGACCTCTTCCGAAGGTCGAAACGTTAATAAATATATAACAGATCCAAGAATAGTTTTAATGATCTAATTTCAAGAACACGTAAAATATATATATATATATATATATATATATATATATATATATATATATATATATGTATATATATATATATATATATATATATATATATATATATATATATATATATATGTTACTATAGAGGTTTTCACGGATGGTGTAATACATTAAAATTCCGGGTTTCAGTCCGTTCGTCTAACAATGAATTTGCACGACGTTTCGCCAAAATCTCATTTGGAATTTTCAAGTGCTTGCTGCTGCTGCTACTCGATAGCAGCAGCAGCAAGATCACAGTATCGAGTAGCAGCAGTAGCGGAGCACTTGAAAATGCCAAATGAGATTTTGACGAAACTCTAATTCATTGTTAAACGAACGGAAGATATTTTATTGCCTATGAGATGCTCACGAGTGAGAGAGAGATTCAAATAAACGCTTACATAATTTTTTCCGGCTTTTTTATTTACGATTTTCCAGAATTTTTGGTTTCAATGAAAATAGATGCATATGGGAAAAATTAATTTTTTTACTCACTCATCGGCCATTGTAGTGGCTAAAGTGCGCGATCTGGGCTCCGAATTAGTTCCCCCCAACACTATTTCCCAGATTTGTTCCAAAGTGAGGTTTTTGTTTCCCTACTTTAATAACTGGCCAAGTGCAAGTCCAACTTGCGCAATTAGTGTTCCGGACGTTGAATTAGTTCCCCCCAACACTATTTCCCAGATTTGTTCCGAAGTGAGGTTTTTGTTTCCCTACTTTAATAACTGGCCAAGTGCAAGTCAAACTTGCGCAATTAGTGTTCCGAACGTTGAATGCTTTTAAAATAAAAAATTTTGTTATGGAGGTAAAAAATTATCAACTACTTCACAAAACACACCTCAAATGAGATTTCAGCAAAGTTTTTTTCCGATCTTTACTTATAACTGGAGATCTTGAAATTTTTGTTGTTTTTTTTTTTATATACCAGATAATTCTCTTTCAATCTACCTTCTATGGAGAATATTTTAGAATTTTTTCAAAATTTTTTGATAAGTACTTTTCTACATAGGAGGGGGACGCGATTTTCGCAATTTTAAAAAAATAATATTAAGAAAAGTGTGCGCGAGTATTACATTATATATATTTTTGAACTCATTTGCAGCTTGCTGCTGCTGCTACTCGATAGCAGCAGCAGCAAGATCACAGTATCGAGTAGCAGCAGTAGCGGAGCACTTGAAAATGCCAAATGAGATTTTGACGAAACGTCGTGCTAATTCATTGTTAAACGAACGGAAGATATTTTATTGCCTATGAGATGCTCACGAGTGAGAGAGAGATTCAAATAAACGCTTACATAATTTTTTCCGGCTTTTTTATTTACGATTTTCCAGAATTTTTGGTTTCAATGAAAATAGATGCATATGGGAAAAATTAATTTTTTTACTCACTCATCGGCCATTGTAGTGGCTAAAGTGCGCGATCTGGGCTCCGAATTAGTTCCCCCCAACACTATTTCCCAGATTTGTTCCAAAGTGAGGTTTTTGTTTCCCTACTTTAATAACTGGCCAAGTGCAAGTCCAACTTGCGCAATTAGTGTTCCGGACGTTGAATTAGTTCCCCCCAACACTATTTTCCAGATTTGTTCCGAAGTGAGGTTTTTGTTTCCCTACTTTAATAACTGGCCAAGTGCAAGTCAAACTTGCGCAATTAGTGTTCCGAACGTTGAATGCTTTTAAAATAAAAAATTTTGTTATGGAGGTAAAAAATTATCAACTACTTCACAAAACACACCTCAAATGAGATTTCAGCAAAGTTTTTTTCCGATCTTTACTTATAACTGGAGATCTTGAAATTTTTGTTGTTTTTTTTTTATATACCAGATAATTCTCTTTCAATCTACCTTCTATGGAGAATATTTTAGAATTTTTTCAAAATTTTTTGATAAGTACTTTTCTACATAAGAGGGGAACAGCGATTTTCGCAATTTTAAAAAAATAATATTAAGAAAAGTGTGCGCGAGTATTACATTATATATATTTTTGAACTCGTGTTTTTACATTTGACGCCTCACTCGATGACCTGGTAAAAAATTTTCTTTTTCAGTTCCGATTTCACCCCCCAAAACTAATCCCTTAAGTCAAAATTTAACTTTTAAAACTGCACGGTTCTGATGAGGCCATCAATTCCTATACTAATACTAATTTTCAATGTCAAATAGTTTCGGAGAAAATCGAGTGTGACAGACAGATTTGCGGACAGACCCGGCCTTGTTCTTATAAGTGTACCGTACGGAATACTAAAAATTGGTTTGAGGGTAAGAAATTTACTTGAAGTGGAGAGGTTATCTATGCTCTAAATAGGTATTATGTACAGCTCAAAACAATTTTTTTTGGGATGGAATAAAATCTCGCTATATGCTAACAGAAGATAGACCAGAGTTCAAAAGTACCCAACATGGAAACTCAAATATAGTTATACGAGGATCCCCAATAAGGATAACAACATCAGAAGTTAAACAAGTATGTAAAACGCTAAAAAATGGTAGAGCTCCAGGACCAGGAAACATCCCAGGAGAGATAGTAAAATACGGAACTGAAAAGCTATTTAGCGCTTTGAGGAACTTATTCCAAAGATGCATTAACACATCAGAAGTACCTGAGGAATGGAAAATATCATACATATCAACAATTCATAAGAAAGGAGACAAAAATAATTGCGATAACTATAGGGGAATAACGGTTACAGGATCTAGTAGCAGAATATACGGAAAAATACTTAAAAATAGAATAGAAACGGAATACGCGGACGTAGAAGCTGAAGAACAGGCAGGCTTTAGAGCAGGAAGATCCACAATAGACCATCTCTTCTCACTGACACAAATCCTAGAAAAGAAAACCGCATTTGATCAGCAAGTCCATGTCTTGTTTGTTGATTTAAAAAAGGCCTACGACAGCGTGCCCCTAATGAGATTGTGGGAAACACTACAAAAGAGTAATGTAAGCACCGAAATAATTAAAGCCGTAAAATCCTTATACCAAGACGCAAGAAGTAGTGTGAAAACCAAATATGGTATAACAACAGGGTTCCAGGTCACAAAGTGTCTCAAACAGGGCTGCTGTATATCCCCAACGCTATTTAAAATCTATTTGGAGAGTGCACTGAAAAACTGGAAAAGGAAATGCAGCAGTATGGGATTACTACTGGATGACGATACTACATTGTACACGCTATCATTCGCAGACGACCAGGTAGTACTCGCTCAGGACATCGATGATATGGAATACATGACACGAAAACTTATGGAGGAATATGAAAAATGGGGCCTAGAAGTCAATATTAAAAAGACCGAGTATATGTGCGTCGGAGGACAACAGCAGGACTTGAAACTGGCCACAGGACACACCATCAAACACTGTGCCAGTTATAAGTATTTGGGAACGAGAATATCTAGGGACGGAACACTGGAAGAAGCAATATTCGAGAGGAATATCCAAGGAAGAAAAGTGATTGCTATGCTTAATAGTATACTATGGGACAAAAACATGACCATTGAAAATAAGAAGAGAATTTACAACTCAATAGTAAAAAGTATAATAACTTACAGCTCCCAGGTGTGGCCATTGAAGGAAAGAACAGAAAAAATGCTAAAAGCTACAGAAATGGATTTCTGGAGACGAGCAGCCAGAAAATCCAGAAAATACCGCATACCAAATGATACGATAAGACGAGCTTTAGAAATAAAGCACGATATAGTGGACGAAATCAGAACCCAACAGTTGGTATGGTACGGACATGTACAGAGAATGTCACAAGACCGACTACCTAAAAAGATTTTAAATTGGAACCCTCATGGAAAAAGAATTAACCAATTGTTCAATGAAAATTATGTTGGGAATTAAATTTTTGTTCTTGCAATAAAATGTAATTTACCTTTTTTTCGATACACACTCGTATTCAAATTTTAGTCTAATAAAATTAACTGAGTTAATCTTATACCCTTTACTATAATATTATTAAGTCCATTTAGGTTTTTCCCAACAACAAATAAAGCCTCTAAATAGACCTGCAGTGGTTTTATCACCCGGCAAATTAAAGTTATTTTAGCGGTCCCAAACAAGGCAGGAAAGGTCATTGAATCCCTAATAAAGTTTAATTGGGATCCGAGTACGTGAAGCCACGTATTATGTATCGAGTGGTCCTGCCGACCGCGGCGCACTTGATCATTGAAAACGACAGTCCAAATTATGAACTTCCTGCACAGTTCCTGCTGCGACCTCCGCACCTAGATAACAGCGCTTTATAATGTTGCAGGAGAGCTCACATAAAATTATGTAATCGTATTTTGTCGGTCGAATTCTGATAACACAGTTTTAAAGGCATTTAAATGAGATTGAATAGATGAACAATTTCAAGATTGGTATTCAATACATCAGAAACTTTCATTTTAATAATACAGTATATACATGTATTAATATGTTTTGCTTCTAACAGCGTTACTTCTAATGATTCTTTCAAACATCTTGCCTACCGATAATGACGTGAAAACTCTAAAGTCATAAACTGTACCAACTTCGAGCGCACTTGGAACAGATGCAAACGAATTACACAGGTCTGGGTGTTAATATTCGTAATAGTAGTCCTGAATCTATAATATATATAAATGCAACGTCTCTCTGTCTGTCTGTCTGTCTGTCTGTCCGTTAGTGACCTTATCACTGGAAAACCACTTATCCGATTTACGTACTTTTTTTTTAAAATATACTTATGTTCTCGGGCCAGGTTATAGGCTATATTTTATTACGATAGGTAGCATAAGGAATGAGCAGTGACAATAATAGTGAGTGAAGTCGGAAAAAAGTTTGCTGCTAGCGCGTTCCCTTGCAATATACAGCCTAAACCATTA
Source organism: Pachyrhynchus sulphureomaculatus (assembly GCA_019049505.1). Lineage (NCBI taxonomy): Eukaryota > Metazoa > Arthropoda > Insecta > Coleoptera > Curculionidae > Pachyrhynchus > Pachyrhynchus sulphureomaculatus. The sequence goes on from CM032454.1 coordinate 11,844,966, forward strand.
AATATGGAACAATATTATGTAGCAGAGAATATCTTTAATCTATAATCTATAATATACATAAAATGCAATGTCTCTTTGTCTGTCTGTCTGTCCATTAGTGCGTTTATCACGCGAGAACCACTTATCCAATTCATGTGTCTTTTTTTAAATTCATACATATATTCTTTGGCCAGGGTATATAATAATAATAATAATCTATATCTCTAATATATATAAAATGCAGCGTCTCTCTGTCTGTCTGTCTGTCCGTTAGTGCGCTTATCATTGGAGAACCACTTATCTGATTTATGTGCTTTTTTTTAAAACATTCTATGTTCTCTGGCCAGGTTATCTATATATAATATATATAAAATGCAACGACTCTCTGTCTGTCTGTCTGTCTGTCCATTAGTGCGTTACGTACTTTTTTTTTAAAACATACATATGTTCTCTGGCCAGGTTATAGGATATATTTTATTGCGTTAGGTAACATAAAGAATAAGCAGTGACGATAATAGTGAATCAAGTCGGAAGAAAGGCAACCGTTAGCGTGTTCTCTTACAATATACTGCTTAAACCATTAAATATGGAACAATATCATGTTGCAAAGAATACAATATATATATAAAATGCAACGTCTCTCTGTCTGTCTGTCCGTTAGTGCGCTTATCACTTGAGAACCACTTATTCGATTTACGTGTTTTTATAAATTTATACATATGATATGTTCTATATAATTCGATATAAGCCTAGATAATGGAGATAAGGTGAGATAATGGGAGATAAGTATAAATAATGGGAGATAAGCAGAGATAAGTCAAGGTAATGGAAGTTATGGTGAGATAATGGGAGATAAGGAGAAATAATGGGAGATGAGCAGAGATAAGCCTAGATAATGGAAATTATGTAGAGATAATGGGAGATAAGGAGAAATAATGAGAGATAAGCAGAGATAAGTCTAAGTAATGGGAGTTATGGTGAGATAATGGGAGATAAGGAGAAATAATGGGAGATAAGGAAAAATATTGCGAGATAAGTCGAGATAAGCCTAGATAATGGGAGATAAGGTGAGATAATTGGGGATAAGTATAAATAATGGGAGATAAGGAGAAATAATGGGAAATAAGCAGAGATAAGTCTAGGTAATGGGAGTTATGGTGAGATAATGGGAGATAAGGAGAAATAATGGCAGATAAGGAAAAAATGGGAGATAAGGAGAAATATTGCGAGATAAGTCGAGATAAAACTAGATAATGGGAGATAAGGAGAAATAATGGGAGATGAGCAGAGATAAGCTTAGATAATGGAAATTATGTAGACATAATGGGAGATAAGGAGAAATAATAGGAGATAAAGGGAAATAAAGGCAGATATTTTATTACGTTAGGTAACATAAGGAATGAGCAGTGGCGATAGTAGTGAATCAAGTCCACGCGAGCGGAGCCGCGGGCACGGCTAGTATAATATAAAGCAATATTCGTTGATGATCACACAGTATTCGAATGAAAATAGGTGAAAATTACAGATGAAATAAGACTATCTGTTGACTAGATTTTGATTATTCAATTAAAATTAAAATAAAATACGAACAAATACAAAACGTGAAGAATCAATTACCAGGTGTACAAGTATGAAATGCGGATTTTTTTTCTAAAAAAAACATGTTAAATTCGGGAGAATGATTTAAAGTATGCTCCATCGGCTGTTATACATTTTTCCCATATTTAGGGCAATTTGTGAATACCACGCCAGTAAAAATATTCCCCTTTAGCTGCGAACCATTCATCGAGCCATTTTTTCACATCTTCGTACGAACCAAAGCGCTGCTCAGCAAGTACGCGACCCATCGATGCAAACAAGTGGTAATCTGAAGGAGCCAAGTCTGGTGAGTAAGCCGCATGTGGTAGAACTTCCCAGCTGAGTGCTTCCAACGTGTCGCGAACTGGTTTTGCCGTATGTGATGGAGCATTGTCATAAAGAAAAATGACTTTGTGTTTCCCTTGCGGTATTCTGGCCTTTTTTTTCATGCAGCGAACGATTCAAATCGGTCATTTGTTGTTGGTAACGTTTAGTATTAACCCTTTCCCCAGGTCTTAACAGCTCATAATAGACCATGCCCCTCTGGTCCCACCAAACACAGAGCATCGTCTTTCTGCCAAAGCGACTCGGTCTTGCAGTCGATGTGGATGGTGCGCCTGGGTCTACCCATGATTTTTTGCGCTTGGAATTCTCAAAATAAATCCACTTTTCATCCCCTGTAACTATACGATGCAAAAACGACTTCCTTTTGTACCGAGCGAGTCTGTCGTTCAATTCATGTAGTACCCACCTACCGGTCTTCTGAATCTTTCCCATCTTTTGTAGCCGATTGGAAACAGCTTGTTGACTAACGCCCAATTGCTCGGCGAGTTGTTTTTGTGTTTGCGAATCATCTTCGTCCAACAATGCTTGCAATTCCACATCTTCGTATTTTTTTGGAGGTTTTCCACGTTCCTTGTCTGCAACATAGAAGTCACCACTTTTGAAACGCCGAAACCATCGTTCACACGTATCTTGCGATGGAGCATGTTCACCATAAGCTTCTCAAAGTAATCGATATGATTCAACAGCAGTTTTCTTCAAATGACAACAAAAAATTAATGCTGTCCGCGAATGCTCTTTGTTCCGTATAAATTTCGACATATTGAACACAACAACACAACCCTATGCACACACTTTTCCAATTTATCACTCGTGCGCGTCTGACACTTGTTGATGACACAACAAAATGGCCCAGTGTAAAATCTTTATAGCACAAATTGCATTGGTACACCATCTGTTGTCTGAAATCCGCATTTCATACTTGTACACCTGGTATATCGCTTTTTTTGAGAAAAGCTTCGTTTCGTTGGTTTCCGTTTATGAACTCTATCTTCATCTCTATAGATCATCCAACAATAATCCGTCCTCATACTGACGTCCCAACGGCCCTGATATCTCCTTTCCACCTCTTTTATATCTTGATGTAACCGTTTGCCTTGTTCCTCACTGTAGTATCCTAGATTTTTTGGGAAATGATCGATAGGCGAATTAAAAAGTGAACTTTCAGATTCATATTACACCCTAAGTTTTTATAGTTGTTTAGCATTTCTTGGACAATATTTTTTTAATTAGGATTTTTTTTAGTACCAACATTTTTATAAGATTTTCAAGCATTTTTCTCTGAGTTTGTCATGACCTTCTCAAAGTCTGCATCCTTGATTAGTTTCCTGATGTCAGGTCTTGTGAATATGCCCTCCTTTAACTTTGCATCAGATAAACTAGGAAAACATGAACAAAGATACTTGAAAGTATTTCCATCTTTTGGTAATGTCTTTACAAACTGTTTGATCCGACCAAGATTGATGTGAAGTGGTGGCCAATCTGATTTTTCCTAATGCAAGTTCTTTGCGCTACTATCACACTCACAAATGTAACATGCCAATTTCGTATAGCCTTACTGTTGACCAAGAAGCATGCATATGATTTTTAAGTCACCACAAAATAGCCATTCGTGTTTTGTGTATTTTATTTTCTTCAAAACATTTTTTAAGTTAGCGTAAGTTTCTTCAAGATAGACTGAATATTCTATAGGTATTGATGAAAATTTATGTGCAATGTGCAAAAGGACAACTTTTAAGCTTATTTTTGAAGAATCTATAAAAAGTCGCCATTCTTGTGTGATGTCAAATTTACGTACTAAACCACCAATATCACAGCAAAAAATCAAATTTTCCTTTTTCTTGAAATACCGTACGAACACTTCTAATCTGCTTCGATACCAATAAAATCTTGTATCAGTATCTAACAAATTGTTTTTCTTTAGACGGGAACTGAGAAGTTCCCCTGCATCTTTAGGTAATGCAAGATACCTTACCAAGTCAGTCAGTTCCATTTTAAAGGTCGGAGTTCATTCATGAGGTTGAAAGTTTCACCACTACATGAATGTTTCCTGATTTCTGACGTTTGTGATAAAGGCATATTGGTGCTCTCATTCTCAGCAGGAACAGGTATGGGTAATTCAGACCCATGTGGAATTGGCCTTGTTATAGACGGAACTTCGGAATATACGATTTTGGCGTGGCTTTTAGAATTATATCCTGTAACATTACTCAAACAAAAGTAACAACCATTAGTATGATTTGTTTGTATCCGCCACAATATGGGAATACCAAATGACAATGATTTTAATTTACCATAAGTCCACTGTCTTAATACTTCAACCCAAAACTCGATTGTAGATCATTCGCATGAAGATTTTTGCGGCATGACTCATCATACATATCGCGTTGGTCTTCACATCTTTTCTTCTTATGTTTTTTGGGAAGGGCTATATATGTAGATGTCAGCCAGTCCTGTGGCAATGTTCCTAATTCGTATATATATATATATATATATATATATATATATATATATATATATATATATATATATATATATATATGGGTAATTCTCTGTCAACCGGACCCCCCCCTCCTGCCCATTACAGGTTTTGAGATAAAATGGTCAGTAGCGGCTCAAAATTTTCGTTGAGATGTCTACTTTTTAATGCCGTATGCTACTTTTAAAAATTCAAGATGTCCGAAGCAATATGGCGGCTAAAAGGGGAAGAGCACCCACCAAAAAAAAACGTAAAATTCCGATATTACTGACTTGTAAAAATGAGTTATAACCGCTTAAAAATGTTCTGTAGGGGCTCAAAATTTTCGTTAAGATGTCTACTTTTTAATGCCGTATGCTACTTTTGAAAATTCAAGATGTCCGAAGCAAAATGGCGGCTACAAGGGGAAGAGCACTCAAAAAATTTGAAAATTGCAATATTACTAACTTGTAAAAATGAGTTATAAGGGTGTAAAAGTGTACTAAAAGTGCTCAAAATTTCCAATTAAACCTCTATTTAACAGTGAAATTTATTGGGGAAATTGTTATTTAAAAATGAAATATTGATTTCATCAATTTTTTAAATGTAATAATAACATAATCAAGGCGTGTAAAAGGCCAAGTTCTAACAAAGCCTAAAGCATCAAATTCCCAAATAAGAAAAACTTTACATTGAACATAGCGATAAATATCAATACCAAACCTAACATTGCCTAATGCATCCAACCACAAACCTAACATAGCCTAATCCATCCAACCCCAAACCTAACATAGCCATTTGATTTTTTTAACCATATAATTATTTAGTATAATATCAAAGTAAATCAATATAGAATTAGGTAATGTTAGGTTTAGCATTGATGTTTTTTTGCTATGTTCGATGTAAAGTTTTTCTTATTTGGGAATTTGATGCTTTAGGCTTTGTTTGGATTGGGCCTTTTACATGACTTTATTATGTTATTATTACATTTAAAAAATTGATGAAATCAATATTTCATTTTTAAATAACAATTTCCTCAATAAATTCCACTGTTAAATAGAGGTTTAATTGGAAATTTTGAGCACTTATAGTACACTTTTACGCCCTTATAACTCATTTTTACAAGTTAGTAATATTGCAATTTTCGTATTTTTTGAGTGCTCTTCCCCTTGTAGCCGCCATATTGCTTCGGACATCTTGAATTTTCAAATGTAGCATACAGCATTAAAAAGTAGACATCTCAACGAAAATTTTGAGCCCCTACAGAACATTTTTAAGCTGTTATAACTCATTTTTACAAGTCAGTAATATCGGAATTTTACGTTTTTTTTTGGGTGCTCTTCCCCTTTTAGCCGCCATATTGCTTCGGACATCTTGAATTTTCAAAAGTAGCATACGGCATTAAAAAGTAGACATCTCAACGAAAATTTTGAGCCCCTACTGACCATTTTATCTCAAAACCTGTAATGGGCAGGAGGGGGGGTCCGGTTGACAGAGAATTACCCTTATGTATATATATATATATATATATATATATATATATATATATATATATATATATATATATATATATATATATATATATACAGGGTGCCCCATATGTATGGAATAATGATTCCACAATTAGTGTATCAACAAAATGTTTAAATAAAAGTTATAGGGTGTTATACGGCGCACATGCTGACGTTGACAATAACATATTTTGAACTATCATTTCGAAGACATTACGTCATCTTATTTTTTTTTTAAATGGAAAGGCCTGTATTTTATTTTATTTTTGAGTCCTACTAAAAATTCTAGATATTATTTGCCTAACATACCATATGTCTAAATTAAACTGTTTTGGAATTACTGACATTTGAAATTAATGAGATCAAATTAAAAAAAAATTAAGCTAGCTTGTGTCAATCATTTACTGTCAGGTAACGACTTAACGCTTCAAAAAATGATTTATTGACGAAAACAATTATTGCTGCATTTTGTGAAACTGCAATTTTGGCGTAATATCATAATGGTACATTTAACAGAAACTGAAAGAATCACTTTGTTAATGATGGTTGGTTAGGGAGACCATAGGAGACAAACAACAGGAGGTGTGTGATCTTTTTAACGGAGAATATCCGAATCAAGAACCTATTACCCAATCCGTAGTTAGTAAAACATTAAAACGATTTAGACAATCAGGTCATGTTAAGGATCATTCTAAATCCGGACATCCAAAAATTAAAACATGATGATAAAAAGTTAGATGTTTTCTCGGAAATGACATACAGCCCCTCGTCAGCTTTATCTAAGTCACAACATAAGTGAAGGTACCTTAAGTCATATACTGAATGAAGAAAATTTGCATCCATACAAACCCATTCTGCTGCAAGAGTTATCTGAAGATGACTATGATAGACGCGTTAAATTTTGCGAGGTCATGATGGAACGAATCAATAATGATCCTAACCTAATTCATAATATTGTTTTTTTTCTGACTAGGCTACATTTTGTCTTAACGGAAGAGTTAACAGACATAGCTGCCGGTACTGGTCTACTGAGAATCCCCACTGGATAATCGACAGTCATTCTCAAAGACCACAAAAGATAAACGTGTGGGCAGGGATTTGTGGACGTCATATCATTGGTCCCTTTTTTATAGATGGAAATCTTACAGGACAGCGGTATTTACAGTTACTCTAAGTTATTCCAACTTCTTTTTCCCGATGAAAATAATTTGGATACTCCTAACAGGAATCTGTGGTATCAACAGGACGGACCACCTAGTCACTATGAAATCAATGTTCACAGATACTTGGATGCGATTTTTCCTAATCGATGGATAGGCACAAGAGGTGCTGTAGAATGGCCTGCAAGGAGTTCCGACCTTAGGCCAATCGATTTTTTTTTATGGGGTTATTTGAAAACCAAAGTTTACCAAAGTCGACCTAAAACTGTAGAAGATTTACAACAAAGAATTCAATATGAGGCAGCACAGATCACCCCGGATTCTCTGAAAAACTCTATTCAGGCTGTTTGTGACAGATTGGGTCATTGCCTCGCTGTTAACCGTAGACATTTTGAACAATTGTTTTCTTAAGAATAAACGTAAAGTATTTATTAATAGTTTTTTTGTTTTTCTTTTTTTAATTTTAAATTTCAAATGATAATAATTCCAAAAGTTCAATTTAGACATATGGTATGTTAGAAAAATAATATCTAGAAGTTTTAATAGGACTCAAAAATAAAATAACAGACAGGGCTTTCCGTTTAAAAAAAAATTAGTAATTTCTTCGACATGGCAGTTCAAAACGTTGTATTGTCAACGTCAGCATTTGCGCTGTATAACACCCTGTAACTTTATTACTTTTAAATATTTTTTTGATACCCTGATTAATAAATGCTGTAGAATTATTATTCCATACATATGGGGCACACTATATATGTATATATATATATATATATATATATATATATATATATATATATATATATATATATATGTATATATATATATATATATATATATATATATATATATATATATATATATATATTTAAATACAGTTTGTTGTATCTTATTACGATCTTATGCTAGTACTAAAATTTCTTCCCGCCCCGTCAACTTTTGAGGTTAGAAAATACAAAAAAGTCACTTGGGATTTTAGGAATATGGTTGGTGAGGAAATACTTTGAAGCCCAGCTAGTAAACGTTTACCATTGTAACGGCCAATGTTTAGGTAGACGCATTATCCCGGTGAAGGAAACCTTTTTTGTACGCTAATCTGTTAAATCTGTTTCAACTCACCATGCAAACCATCCAATAACGTTGCGTAATAAGAGGTAGTCATTGTTTTTCCCTTCAATCAAGATGATAACCCGTAAGCCCCGAAAAACACTTTCCTGCCGATAAGGCTGTTTTCACTTTTTCGGTGCATTTTCACCTTCGTCAACCCATTGTTTCGTCTGCCATGTTGTATTCGTAGTCTAATGGTGGATCCCTTTTTAGTAGATAATCACAAAACTGCGCCAGGAGTCCTTCGAATTACGTTTCAACTTTCCAAATACGATATTGAAAAGTCCGTCCTCATGCGTTATTGTTCTAGACTCAACAAACGCGGTACCTATCGCGCCCTCAGCTTGTTCATTTTTAGAACTTCATGCAGGATATTACGTGACCGTTCATATGTGTTGCCTACGATCTCGTCAGACTCACGAAGTTTAATGTGACGATCTTCCATCACGATACCATTTTTACAGACGATTTCTTCAGAGAACACCTCAATCGGGTGTCTTGAATGTGCAACATTTGCAGTACTCGTACGGTCACGTTTAAATTCATTAATAAATAGATCTCGAGTGCTGGCGTAGAATCCCTATGAACTTCCTTCAGTTCAGTTTCTATTTAAGTCGTAATCTGCTTTCTTAAATAAGAATGTTTCATCACTGCGCCATACTTGGCTTTGTGCATTTATACGTGTAACACCAATCACTCACGATAGCTGTCAGCAAATAACTTGCGCGTTACATTTATTTGAGACTCTGAACTCAATCGTTACAAGAATCATGCTTTCCAACAGATCCTACTTAACAAAATTTCCACCCATTTTATAGAAATTTAGCGGATTTATCAGTCCACCCTCGTAGCTTCAAACATTTCCAAAACGATTAATATATTTTTGCAGTAAATTATTATTTTCTTATTTTATTCTTACTTTAAATCTCAAATCAGCTGAATATTAAAAAACTTTTAATTTTTTTTAATTTAAACTTTACAGACAAACATAAACTAATTTTGGCTGTCGTAATGTAACCCCTTAAACAATCTAATAACATCATGAGAAAACACAAAGGGCCCTTAACTTTTAAAATAATGATTACATTTTTCAACAGAAACTTATAAGTGTGCCGAAATATCCTTTCGAAAGATACTCTAAAGGGCCATGTCTCGATCTGTTTGCTTTATCTACCCTAACTCAGGGTCAAAAGCTTACATGAATAATAAAGTATACCCTTTAACCCAACTAACAAAGGGGTCTAGGCAGGGTAGGATTTAAGATTCTAGGAGCTCCAGGGCATTAAAGAATCGTTGGCAACAATATAACGGAAAAATTTTGTTATATAAATCGTTGTATAAAAAAATTAAAAAGAATTTGTGCACTAAGTATGGAATTTATGTGTTTTAAATAAAACATGCATATATTGTCTTCATTTCGTTCTTACTTTAGTTGACAATAATAGAATCCAATATTAATTTCCAAAACCGAAAAAGTCCGCACATCAGTAATTATTTACTGGTTGTTCATCTATCAAACCATCTCGAGACGTATTTCATCGTGTCTCTACTCATTAGCAGAGTTGGGTTCAACAGAGAAGAGAAGTGAACAGTCTGTCCTTGCCAAGAATTTTTCTGTCGGTCCGTGTCTTGAACGATCCCTAGCAGAGGGTAGGTATGCTTTCTATATTGGGCTTACATTAGCTAGAAGTAATAATTGAATCGGTTATTTTTGAAAGGGGGATATCTGTTGATGCGGCAATTTTTTTTTTTGCTCTACTACACATAACTGACGTAAAGTCAGTTCTCCGAGTTGAACCGGGGCATGTGCTGAAGACGGTGATGGGAGTACTTTTTTATGGGAAGTTTAGTTCAGTATTGAAAGAGGACATGTCATTCATATGTAATGTTTTTTTTCAATTTGTCGAAAGGGTGAGTTTTATAACATGCTCTCTTTCAAAAATGACTGTGTCAATTCTTGTATCTTGCAGTTACATTATATTAATGTAGCGACACGTACTTTGGGTTCTGTTTTTCTGTCTATTGATCCCAGCTTAGTTGACGAGTGTTCAGAACGTGTTGTTATAGTTAACATTAGACCTCCATAACAAAAAATAAAATATTCATAATAATATAGATAATTTTCTCACTATAATTTCAAATAATATATAATTTTCTCCTCATAATATTCTGACAAATTCTAGTTATTATGCATCCTACACTAGTTACTCGGGTTAAAAGTTTAGACTATTACAATAACAATAGTCAAACGATTATCAAAAATAGAATAGTTGCAATAAAGTTTGGACTAATTCTATTACAATGAATACAGTTAGACGTACATTACTATCACTAACGAAACTTAGAATTAGTTAATCGTATACTAAAAAAAAAAATAACACGAAGGCTGAAAAGTTTTTGGTCTGACACATAGATGTCGCCCTTTTCAAAAAATCCATATGATTTTTTAGAAAGTACCAGCCTTTAAACGATACGTGTCAAAATTTCATGCCATTTCGAAGATTAGTTTACAAGTTACAGTGGTTTTATTGACGCTACTTTTGATATTTTCAAAACAATGGAAAATCGAATTTACTGTGTTTATTAAACAGTGTTTTTTGATGGGAAAAAAAAATACCGTTTAAGCAAAAGAATGGCTTGATAACTATTACGGGTACTCTGCCCATGGAAAATCACTCACCATTTACTGATACGCTGAATTTAAACGCAGTCGTACACACACAAATAATGCTGAATACTCTGGACGCCCAATTGAGGTGGTTACACAGACAAATATCAAAAAAATCCACAAAATTGTTTTGGATGACCGTAAAGGAAAATTACGTGAGATAGCTGACATCCTAAAGATATGAAGGTAACGTGTTGGTCATATTTTGCATAAATATTCGGGCATGAGAAAGCTCTGCTCGAAATGGGTACCGCGTTTACTCACAGTGGACCAAAAACAACGTGTTGATGATTCTGAGCGCTGTTTGGACTTGTTTAAGCGCAATAAAAAGGATTTTTTCATGCGATTTGTGACAATGGATGAAATATGGATCCACCACTACTTACCGGAATCAAATCGGCAGTCAGCTGAGTGGGCAGCAGCCGGTAAAAGCCGCCTGAAGCGACTAAAGATACAACAGTCGGCTGGGAAGGTTCTAGCCTCTATATATTGGGATGCGCATGGAATAATTTGCATTGGCTATGCTGAGGAGTGAAAAATTATCAATAGCAAATATTATATAAAGTTATTGGTGCATTTAAAGGCAGAAATCGCAAAGAAACGGCCCCATATGAACAAGAAAAAAGTGGTCTTTCATCAAGACAGTGTACCGTGGCACAAGTCAATGGTTACGATGGCAAAATTGCATAAATTGAAGTTTGAATTGCTTCCTCATCCACCGTATTCTCCAGGTTTGGCCCTCAGGGACTATTGTCTATTCACAGAGCTCAAAAAAAGTTCGCGGGAAAGAGATTTGGCTCCGATAAAGAAATTATCCCCGAAACTGAGACCTATTTTGAAGGCAAAGACAAATCCTTCTACAAGAAGGGTATAGAAATGTTAGAAAAGCTTTGTACTGATTGTATCTCTCTTAAAAGAGACTATGTTGATGAATAACGTCGAATTTTACAAAAAAAATGTGTTTTAAGTAGCTAGACCAAAAACTTTTCAGCCTACGAGTTAGAATAAGTGAGATTTCCTAATTAAATAAATATAACTTTCACAGATAAGATTTATACTCATCTTAAAGTTCTTTGATCAAAAACCAAATGCGCTACGTAGTGCTTACAGTACGTAACATTTTTAACACCAAATATATCCGCAATAAAAAGAAAAAACACAATTTTATATGAAAAAAAAGAAATCTGCAAAGACTCCGAATCCAAAATCCCTTAAATATGAGTTGAGCCAAATGAAAGTAAGGATTAAGCTCTCCCTTATGGTTCGTAGCTTTGTAGATAGAAAATATGAATTTTACACTCTAACACTTATCTGCTGTTCTTCAGTCCGACCAGGTCGGTGGAAACTGTAGTCGTACGCGTAGCTATACCAAATCGGTGACTGGATCAAAATGAGTTCCTACCAAAAGAGCTGACGGCGCTTCAGAAAATCAAGAAAAGCTGGAGGTCTTCTCTTGTACCCAGTACGTGGTAGTAAAGTCCCTTTTGGACTGGACTACGCTTTTCGCACGTGGGACGAACTATACCAAAAATACTAATCCCAATAAAAACCCTCGAATATTGGAAAATCTCTTCCAAAGCCCTTCGGCATCAAGAAATCACCATTATATGGGCCACCACGTATTTTACTAAAAACTACAAATTATATCGTAACTCAAAAATTCAGTTTTCACAAATCGGCACCTTCGCCCTTTAAGAAAAACTTCACTGAAAACTAGAATGTGTTCTCAAGATTGTGTCGCAGAAGAGGGCACCAAAACGTCATTTTTAGTGTTCCGTACGGAACACTTATAAGATCACTTCGGTGTCTGTCTGTCTGTCACACCCGATTTTCTCCGAAACTATTTGTCATAGAAAGTTGAAATTTGGTAATAATATAGGAATTGATGGCCTCATCAGAGCCATGTAGTTTCAAAAGTTTAATTTTGACTTAAGGGTTTAGTTTTGGGGGGTGAAATCGGAAGTGAAATAAAAATTTTTTTACTAGGTAATCGAGAGTGGTGTCATATGAAAGCTTGTGAAAACACGAGTAAAAAATGTATATATAATGTAATACTTGCTCGCACTTTTCTTTGTATTATTTTTAAAAAATCGCGAAAAATCGCTGTCCCGGGCCTTATCTCGAAAAGTACTTATCAAAAAATTTTGAAAAAAATTCCGGAATATTCTCCACGGGGTGTAGATTGAACGAAAATTATCACGAATGCATTACCTTTAATAATTTTTCTGGTATTTAAAAAAAAACAAAAATTTTAAGGTCATCAGATTTCAGTAAAGATTGGAAAACAAACTTTGTTGAAAACTCATTTGGGGTGTGTTTTGTGAAGTCACTGATCATTTTATACATCTGTAACAAAATTTTTTATTTTAAAAGCAATCAACGTACGGAACACTAATTGCGCAAGTTCAACTTGCACTTGACCGGTTATTTCCTTTTGATACTTTTCCCCGCTACGGAAAATTAACTTCTTTCCGCCTTGTATAGAAACCATGTGCACTTTTAAAAACGGAAAAATTACTAATTTCCAAGTAAGGTCAACTCCACTTTACACTTATTGATACTAAACTCCAAGGTTATACATTACTTGCACCGAACCCAAGGGTAAAAGTCGATCCTACCATGCGAATCTTCCTTCGCCGATCATTGAGACACCACGAGCAATAGTCAACCCATCATAGAAAAAATGTTGACGTTTACCCCGTCAGTGTACAATTACAATATTTACTTAATTAGAATTTATTAAATATGAATTTATCCAAAGAAATTAAATTTTTCCATCTGTTAGTCAACTGAAAAACGCCACGAGTAAAACCAGATACTAGCTTCCCAAAATATTGTCAGGAAGAATTTCTAAAATATATTATCCAAAAGAAAAGGTTATTTACTATGTAAACATAGCAAGTTAATTTAATTTATGCCCTAATTTAAGGGTAAAACCAATTGAATATTTTATTTATTTAAGGGATATAGAGGTCCAATTTTGATCATAACAGTGTCCCGAAATGATGTGATAATTTGAAGAAATGAGGACTATATTGAATTTTGTTAGTTAATATTGAATTTTATATACGTGGATTAACTAACCCTCAGAGATTACGTTGCCTCACAATGATTATTTGCAAAACTGTGGCCATGTCCTTGTCAAGAATTCCTCTGCCGATTTCTGGCTTGAAAAGCCTCCGGCAGAGGGTAGCTATGCTTTCAATATTGTGCTCACTTTTGCCAGAGATACTAATTGTTGTCTCTTACTGTAATAATAAAATTATTCACGAGACACATTTTATACAAGTTATCCCCTTCTAACAACCTTATATAGTCACGTCGTGGCTGTAATTTATATTTATTTGGAATGAATCCAAGGAAAGTGCCTCCGAGGCGTTTCGACAGGCTCCGTCATAAATTTGTGACGTTATGCACAGTTAAAAATTCCATATAGTGGAGCCAAATGCCATAAAATTTTCACGATTTTTAGAAATTTTTGGGTACAGCTTGGAAATCGATTTAACTACTTTAAAACAGTGCCAACATAATGTAAACGACTTTTCTCAGCCTAATTTTGACCGCAAGGCCACTTTTCTTCTATTTTAGTACATTTTTCACATTTTAACGCCTAACTATTTCTTAAATATCTCAGCTTCTGTTCCTTGTTATACGACAGAAAAAAATTCATTTTACCAGCTATAAAATTGTCGAAGAATCTGCCTAGATTACCTAAAAAAAAGTATTTACTACGGCAAATTAAAAAACAGTTTTTTACGGGTAACGTCCGTTTAATTCGATATTACAGCTTCAAATTATAGGAAAACATAGCTTCTATATAACCAAAAAGTGTGCTAAATTTTGTCAGAAAATATTAAGAGGATCAGTTAAAATTCTCCTTTTAGTCCAAATCTTATAATGGATTTTTTGTAGGAAGCTTTTTTTAAATATGCAAAATTTTATGGTTAGAAGGAAAAATAAAGAATATACAAAGAACTACCTTGTTTTTAAATTTTTTCGTTACCAAAAATTCAATTTTTTTGTTACTTTTGCTCTAGAAAAAGTATGGTTCACTCTTTTTATTTCTATTTAATATCTTATTTTAAATATAACATCTAAAAGCAATTGTAAAACAAATATTTTATATTTATATACATATATATACATATATATATATATATATATATATATATATATATATATATATATATATATATATATATATATATATATTTTTTTTTATGGGTCTAGCACACGTGCTACAGGGAAGTCCCTAAAGCGCTACAGGAGCGACACGTGTGCGGAGAAAGCGATTCACGTTGTTCTTGAATCGCTGTAGATTGTACTCGGTGGGAAACACAGTCCTGGGTAAACCATTCCAAAGGTATGATGTTCTCCATATAAAAGACTGCTTGAAAAGCGTTGTACGAGGAGTAACAAGCTGAACCTCATACGGATGTGAAGCATTAGCGCGACGTGTACTTCTAATATGCACCGCTCTGGGAGGAATTAGACGGGCCACATCTTTCGAACACTTTCCATGAAAGTACTTGTAGAATAGGCTCAAGTCGCCAACCGTTCTTCGATGTTCCAGCGAATCAAGGCCGTCGGTCAGTTCCGGGTGTCCAATCAGACGAACAGCTCTTCTCTGGATAGAATCCAACAAATGCAGTGTATGTTTGGGAGCGGAGCTCCAAACATGGGAGCAGTATTCCATAGTTGGTCGAATTTGCGCTTTGTAAAGAATTAACAGTTGTTGTGGAGTGTAAAGCTTTCTGGTTCGAAACAATATTCCCAACTTTTGAGAAGCTCTTCTTGCTATGCCTGCAACATGTTCATGCCAGGACATATTTGCTCCCAAATTAACGCCTAACAGATTGAGTGACGATGTTAGAGGGATGGAGTGCCCCGACATAACTATGTCGGGTTCTGCAACGTTAACTTTTTTAGAAAAAACTGCCGCCTGGGTTTTTGTAGCGTTAAATTCCACTTGGTTACTGTCACCCCAAGATAGAATTTCTTCCAGGTCTTTGCTAAGTTGAATGACTTCCTGCTGTCTGCGGATATTCGTCTGAGTAGTCAATGTCCGAGCGTTCAAAGTGAATGAAGAGATAAGTGTACTGTCATCTGCAAAGCTGTAGATTGGATTCTCGGTCTTTTCCAGCAGATCGTTAATATAAATGAGGAAGAGAGTAGGAGACAGTATGGAACCTTGGGCACACCGGCGTTGATAGTGAAGGTGCTAGAAAGAAATCCGTCAACTGCCACTCGTAAAGAACGCTCTCTGAGGAAACATGAGAGCCACAAACAGAACTTTTCAGACATACCATAAGAACGTAGCTTAGCCAACAGCCCATCGTGCCAAACACGGTCAAATGCCTTGGATATGTCAAGAGCAACCGCTCGAGATTCTCCAAAGTGTTCAATTGCGTTGTTCCAAACATGTGATACATAAGTCAGAAGATCTCCTGTTGATCTATTTTTACGAAAGCCATATTGCTGATCACTAATAATGTTGAATCCTTCAAGATATTTTAGAAGATGCTGATTGATAGCCTTTTCCATTACTTTCGATATTATTGAGAGTAGTGCGATTGGTCGGTAGTTATTTGGCAAGGTCTTCTTGCCTTTTTTAGGTATCGGCTGAACTGTGGCACATTTCCAGCAGGAAGGAAATATTCCCTTTCTGTAGGATAGGTTGAAAAGTCTACAGAAAACTGGTGTTAGTTCCCTGGTACAGTTCTTGAGAACTATGGCAGGTATTCCGTCAGCGCCTGAAGCCTTTTTGGTGTCTAGCTTCATCAAAATACGTTTTATGATACGCTGTCTGAAGACAATATCGGGCATCCTTGACTGCACTATGGGAATAGTAGGTGGTGTTTTTTCCTTGGAAATCGACAGTAGAATGTGAAGCAAAGAGTTCCTCCAACAAGTTCGCTTTCTCAACAGGTGTCGTTGCAATAGAATTATCTGGCCGTGTGAGTGGCGGTATGGTGGATTTGGTGAAATTCTGACCAACTGCCTTAGCGACTGACCAAAAGGACCTGGAATTGCCGGGACAAGCGAGAAGGTTGTTTCTAATCCGTTGATTGTGTACCTCCTTGGTTTCGTCGATAATTTCTTTGCATCTGTTTCTGGCACGAACAAAGATGTTACGATTTATGGTGTTAGGATCTTCACGCCACTGTCGGTATGCAAAATGTTTAGAAGCAACAGCTTCTTTGCATTTTAGGTCAAACCAAGGCTTGCCGTTGGAAGGGCATTTCTTCGAAAAAGGGATGTAAGCATCCATACCGGCCAAAATAACATCGGAAACCTCCCTGGCGCAGTCAGATGGGTCGTCGAATCGAAAACAAACGTCCAACCAAGGGAAAGTTCGAAAATATTCCTTGAGATCTTCCCATTTAGCAGATTTGTAGTGCCAAATCTTGCGCGGTTTGGGCGCCTCTCTGTCACTGATTGGTAGAATACTCGATGTCGAAAGTAGTTTATGGTCGGAAGAACCTAACGGTGGATTTACGCCGTGTAAATCTCCGGATTGGTGGTTAAAAACAGATCAAGAAGACTGGCGAACTCTCCGTCTCGATCAGGGATCCGTGTTGGTTCATCAATAAGCTGAGTCAAGCCACAACTGATTGAAAATGATTCGGCTTCACGACCTTGTTCGTCGGTAGTATTTGAATATTTAAGCCAGTTGATGTTATGGACATTAAAGTCGCCCAGGATGGCAATTTCGGCATTTGGATAGTTAATTTGTAAATGATCTATGGTGTCTGCAAGAGAAGCGAAAAGTGTTCTAAAGTTTGTATCACTTGGTGGTCGATAGAGGATACAGACGAACCTTGTGGTTGGTTGAGTCGTTATTTTTAACCACAAACATCAAGGTTTGGGGGCTCCAGGGCCTCTTCTCGTTGGCAAGAGAGGTCGCTTCTGACATAAAGACAGATTCCAAAGTTACGCCTAAATCGGGAATAGAAATCGTACCCAGGATAAAGATAGTTTACTGTGCTGGTCGATGAACTGACCTTAGTTTCGCAGAGAGCGAGTACATGAGGTTTATTTGATTGCAGGTGTTGGTGCACTGAATTTATGTTCGAATTTAAACCTCGTATGTTGCAAAAATCCATTTTGAAATTCTGTTCTCTGCATGTCGACGCCCCTGAACCAGCCCCCACCCGGAGATCCGAACGGGGGCTATTTTACCTCCGGAATTTTTTGTATCCAGGTGCCTCATCATGCTATTTGGTCCCACAGACCGGGACATCGGCACAGCCACGAAACGTTAAGCAACTTCACGCAGCTTAAGCCGATGCGATGGTATCACACCGGGCGATGCTGGTGGGATCTGGGCATCTACCATCTAGAGTGTTCTTTAAGTCGCCTCCTACGACAGGCAGAACATACCGGGGGAGATATTCTATCCCGCCCCCCCACGGGTATATATATATATATATATATATATAATATATATATATATATATATATATATAAATATATATATATATATATATATATATATATATATATATATATATATATATATATATATATATATATATATATATACACTCAGTCCAGAAAGTCTCCCTAGACCACCTACTATGAGAAAACATGTTTAAACTAATATCTGAAAGTTAACCAACAAGGTTTAGTATTGAAAACAACTACGGAACATTTTATTTAGAAGTTACATCATTGTTATGAAAATGTAAACAAAATTAAAGCCAAAAAAGTCTCCATACACTCAAGAACTGCATTGAAAAAAACACGTTATTATCAGCTGCATTTTATCAAGCTATCTGTTGCCCGCTAAACTGAAAAGAAATGAATAATTTTCGGCCATACTTTATAATCTGTCACTTGTCGCTAGTAATTTTGCAGTGAGTTTTCAAAGTAGTATTAAAAATGAGCGAGAGAAATTGTGAAATTCCATTTCAAGTTCGAAAGATCATAATTGATTTGTGGGAAAGATGCAAAATCGTACAGATATATAGGAAAAATTGTTAAAAATTTGCATGCTACTGTTCAGTCCATTGTAAACCAGTATAAATCAACGGGTTCCTATAAATTTCAACCACGCTCCAGTCGTCCCAAGAAATGTCCACGTAAAGAGGCCAGTATGATTAGACAAATAATTATAGATCCCAAGAAAAGTGCATCAAAATTAAAGGAAGAAGTATGGGAACTATTTTCGAAAAATGTTTGTTCACAGTGAGAAATTGTTTACACAGCGCAGACTATAAGGGGTGTGCAGCCAGGCAGAAGCCGTTAATTTCGGAAGCTAATCTAAAGCTAACTTTTGCTAGGGAATAAATTACTAAACCTCCCGAATTTTGAGAATCCGTAATTTGTAGTGATGAAACTAAAATTAACCTTTTTGGGTCTAATGGCAAAACTAAAGTTTGGAGAAAGAAGAATACCATATTCGATATTAAAAACATATGTTCCGAGGTTAGACAAGGGGGTGGCAGTGCTCTGCTTTGGGGAAGCATGTCCACTGGAGGGGTTGGAAATTTACATTTTATTAATGGTACCATGGATCTGAACATTTTGAGAGGCAATTTAAGAGAAATTGTCCAAAAATTAGCACTCGAAGAAAGATATATTTTTAAACATACCGCAAAACTTGGTGTGAGAATGGATGATCTATAATGTGCGACAGCAGCTTCCTACACCTCCGCAATCACCCGATGTTACCCCATCGAGCATTTACGGGAGGAACTTAAATGGCGCGTTCGCAAACATAATGTTTCAAACAGAGAAGAATTAAAAAAGAGAATATTGAACGAATGAGAAGTTACTAGAAAGCTGGTAGCAAAACAAAAAGTTACAAGGGATTATCGAGGCCTACGGCGGTCTCACTAATATATAAACAAAGTTGTTATTTTCTGTTAAACTCCGTCAAACTATTATTGGTAATTGTTAAGTGTATGAAGACTTTTTTGACATTAATTTTGTTTACATTTTTATAGCAATGATTTAACTTCTAAATAAAAGGTTCCGTAATTGTTTTTAATACTAATCCTCGTTGGTTAAGTTTCAAATATTAATTTAAACATGTTTTCTGTTAATTCCAATTAATTAGTTGAACATAAAAGAAAAATAGTATAGGAAGCAGGTGGTGTATGGAGACTATTTAGACTGACTATATATGCCTGCCTTCACTGAGGGACTCCCGAGTAAACCGGGGATTTACCGATCTCAATTTTTCGGTACACGCTGGGATTTATTATTAGTCTGACCCTATGCGAAAAAGCGATACAGTGGTCGTCACATTCATTGTAGAAATGGTTTCAAATAGAAAAATTCTCACGCTTAAACAAAAAATTGAGATTGTTGAAGTTCACAATAAGGAAAAGTTAAGTGTAAGGGACTTATCCAAGCGTTTTAGTATCGGGAAAACACAATCCTTCTAAAAGTGGATATCGAACAGCAATTTGAGTGAAAAAAGAAGCTTTTTGATTGGTGATGGTACCAAAATTGACAATTTATGTTATTAACTGGTTTAGCACCTCGCCATAAGGGAATTCCTTTGACAGGTATGCACATGAATTATTTTTTTCAGATAAGGTTTTCTGGAATTAGTGCGTTGATTTTCTTTTCATATCAGTTCAAAGAATGGATAAAAGGTGTGTGAGAGTATCAGTAGGCTTGTCGTGACAAAAATGCAAAAAACTTATTGTTAATGTTTTTTCAGGTTCGCTAATACGATGCAAAGCAAAAGAAATAGCCGAGTCTCTGGTATTTTCTACATTCAATGCTTCTTCTGGTTGGCTTAATAAATTTAGAATCCGCCACAACATAAGTTTTAGAGCGATTTCATGAGAAGGAGCTTCGGTTATTGCTGAAGCTGTTTCATCATTCTGGGAAAAATGCCCTTTTTTAATTGAAGGATATTCACCGAGAGACATCTATAATACCGATGAGACAGGCCTGTATTTTAGGACTCAACCCAACAAAACGCTAACATTAAAAAAAGAAAAATATGTTGGTGCTAAATATCCCAAAGAGAGGTTTACAATTTTGCATTATGCAAATATGGCGACAGAAAAAGAAAGACTCTTAGTCATTGGTAAGGCAGCTAACAGAGTTGTTGCAAGATCTTGATGACCAAAGAAAAAAGAAACATTCTGTTATTTTCAGATAATGCATCGAAAAGATGTCCGCTTAAAAATTATAAAAATCTTTTTCTGCCCCCTGTATATCAGCTTGTCAATCACTTGACCAGGGAATTATAAAAAAATTTAAAATTAATTACTGAAATCTAATATTAAAACACCTGGTAGTAACCATTGAAACCGCTGGTACAGCTTTTGAGTTAATTAATAAAATTACGCCATTGGATGCAGTTTACTTTGCAAAAACCGCTTGGGAACGACTAACCAAGAACACAGTTAAAAATTGCTTCCGTAAAGCGGGATTTAAACATGAAAATATGCAAAGTGAAGACCAGTTAACTGATCTAGAAGATGACTTACCACTTAACGTACTTGCAAATATCCTCAAAAATAAGAATTTGTTGGAGTTCACTGATAATGAAAACCTTAATGATTTTTTGAACATAGATGAAAATTTATATGATGAAAATCCAGATTCAAAACAAGAAATTGAAAATCCAGTTGAAATACAAGGACTTTCCGAAAATTCTGATGTCGATGAGGTGCTAGTAACAACAAATGCTATCTAAAATTATGGTGAAGCTATTATCCTAACCAAGCAGCTTAAAAGTTTTGCCGAAGATCACGGAGATGCAGAGTCTTTAGAGCTTCTTTCCAAATTAGAAATACGTGGACGCCATTTTAAAGAAAACGAGGAGACAAACAACAATATATGAATGTTTGCTTTATTAAAGTGACCTTTCATTTCATATGTATAACTCTATCCTATTATATTTTATATGTATCTAAAGGTAACAAATCTTTGTTTTTTCCTTAAGTTTTAAATGTCCCAAATTCTTTAATTACAGTCTTCATTAAAAAAAAAAAACGTTTTTTTTTTTGTATTTCTTTTAAGCGGACACCCCTCTTGAACGGACACTTTCGGTCGGTCCCGTTGATGTCCGCCCAATGAAGATTTTACTGTATATATATTATCTATTTTACAATAAAATAATAATTCTAATGACAGTAGTATTCATTGTTACTATTTTAATGCTGAAATAATAATAATAGTAATCTGATATAGAGTTTAAAAATAAAACAAGAGTATTAAAGAAAAAAGAAATTTAGATTTCAAGGCATTACCTTCTTATACTTATATATAATATAAGGTGTCTACTTGATGAAAATTCATTATAAACATATAATAAAATACTGTTTTTAGTCGATTTCTACTGGTTTATTTATGAATTTGATGACGCGTTTCGCTGTCGATGCAGCTTCGTTGGATCCACATTGTGTTATATGTAGATCCGACGAAGCTGTACCGGCAGCGAAACGCGCCATCAAAATCATAAGTAAACCAGTGGAAATTGACTTAAAACAGTCTTTTATTATATATTTATGATATAAGGTAATTTGAAAATTACCACATAGTGTCTCGACGCTTCGTTTCAAAATGAGTGGCAATGCTAACAACCTTCATAAGTATACAGATGGCGGCACCTGTGTCGTAAGCATCAAACATTTCACGTTTTTAATGCTTAGGTATAAGTAGTAGTAGTAGTTAGTCTTATAATAGTGTACTGTAGTTTATGGACAGCATTTATTTTCAGAGATATGCTAACATCTTTAAGTTTATTTTACGTATGTGTCTGTGTTCATTAATAAGATTTTATTATTAATATGTTTAAGAAATGTATTTAGTGTATATTAAAGTATCCAAGTTATTTTGTGACCAAATTAAAAACACATCTTTATGAAAAGTTTTTTATTTTCAGCAATTTCTTTGTTTGCATTATTTTAGTCCATTTTTGTTTCGTTGTATTTTTTCTTTTTCTATTATCTAAATCATAATTTTATTGTAAAATAGGTAGTATTTGTTTTAAAATCACTTTTTCATGTTATATTTAAGATAAAATATTGAATAGAAATAAAGACAATGAATCAGACCTTTTCTAGAGTAAAAGCGTAATAGACATATTTGGAACAACGCACTTGGCGAATTTGAAGCAGCTACACGTGCTGCTCTCTTTCTTCTTCACATTAACGATCTGCTGGTAATAGGTAAGGATCCAAACTGCTGCTTTGCCGATGACAGTATGCTTATTTCTTCATTCACTTTGAACGATCGAACATAAGCCACCCATGCAACTATCCACAGACAGCAGGAAGTTATTCAACTTACCAGAAACCTGTTACATGATGAGGAAAGGCAGCTTCCCAAAAGCTGAGAATATTACACCGTACTAGAAAGCTTAACTCTCCACAAAGACCATTAATCTTCAAAGAGCTGTAATTCAACCAATGAGGTAATGCTGCTTCAATGTTTAAAGCCCTGCTCCTAACCATACCTTGAACTCGCTAGCAATCTTGATTTCTTGGAACATCGAAGAACGGTTAGCGAGTTGACCTTGTTCTATAAGTACTTTTATACAAAGTGTTCAACGGATGCAGGCCACGTAATTCCTCTCAGGGCGGTGCATGCTCAGAATATACGTCTCCCTAATACATTACATCGGTATAAAGTTCAGCTTGTCCTTCCTCTTCCCACTCTTTTA
Organism: Pachyrhynchus sulphureomaculatus; assembly: GCA_019049505.1. Lineage (NCBI taxonomy): Eukaryota > Metazoa > Arthropoda > Insecta > Coleoptera > Curculionidae > Pachyrhynchus > Pachyrhynchus sulphureomaculatus. The sequence goes on from CM032454.1 coordinate 11,868,406, forward strand.
AAGAATTCTTTTTTTATGGAGAACATCATTCCTTTGAAATAATTTACTCAGGATTGTGTTTCTTACAGAATACAACTTGCAGTAATTCAGGATGCTGTGGCGCTTTACAGATCTCCTTCCAGTAGGTGGGCCATGAGCTTAAAAAAATTAAAATATTGCAGTAATATGTTCCATTTTTCTGAAAGAAATAATATATTCAGTAGCAAAAATACTATAAAAATATTGATCGAAAAATCTGACCCAGGATTAAGTATATAAACGTAAATAAAGTTTTTAAAATAATGATCTCATTAAAATTATAAGTAGCGATTCATAATATTTTAGCAGTTGTGAATTGAGCTTTCCGGCAAATTCGGTCCTGTGTCTGAGATCTTCTTCCTATGGGACAATTTCCCGACTTTCCATACAACGAGCAATAAGATTCTGATTCATATTCCGGAACCCACGTACCGCAACGAGACCCTAAACCGTCGATTTAATTTTTCGGAATAATAATTTGATAGCCCGGGACAAACGTTTGAAATTCTGGCCAGTCTCGAGTGGATTGTAAATAAAGTGCGTCCATAAAGTGTTGCATAATTTCATTAAAAATTCAGGTAAAAATTTTGAATACAATACTCGAGAAGCATTCGTCAAAATGCACATTTGTTAAGATGTGATCTTGGTCTTCACCGTGTTTCATTTTAGATGTATAAGGCCATAATGAAATTTTATTTTATTTGCAAATATATATAGCATGTATGTCCGTAAACTTTACCATGGTAGTATGCAAGATTGATTGGACAAAAATCGTATTTTGTCAGTTTTTTTCCAATAAAAATATGAACGCGAGGAGTTTAAGGTTGTTTTTTTACGAATACTACAGCGTCGCAATTTTATTGCAAAAAAAGAAAAGAAAACTGAAATTAATATTTACTAAAGCTAAGAACAGACAGCTGGAATCAGAGTTGGAGCCAAGCGATCTGAAGAGATCAGTATGCAGAAGGTGGTTAGACAAGGGTGAGTTCTGTCCCCGTTGCTCTTTAACGGGTACTCCGAACAGCTTTTCACTGAAGCCTTGAGTGGTTGCGAATATGGCGTGGTTGTTAATGGACAACAACTTGAAATATGCAGGCGATACCATTGTATTGGCCGACACTGCAGATGGACTTTAAAGACTGATAGCTCGAATACAAGATCAATGTGAAGAGTATTGTATGAGTTCGAATGTATCTAAGACCAGGGTTATGATAGTAAGTAAAAATCCTGAAGGGAGTGCCAACTTTAACATCAACGGCAAACCAATACAACGGATAAATCAGTTTACGTACTTGGGCTGTAATCTTAATGAGGAATAGGATTATGCAAAAGAAATATTATTTCATATAGAGAAAGCAAGATCAGTTTTTTTCTGCTTAAAAAAAGGCCTATGTAGTATGCATGTCAACATAAAGATCAGAATGCGGGTTTTAAAGTGCTTTGTATTCTCTATTCTACTGTATGGTGTTGAAGCGGTGGACATTATCCGAAACAACAAAGAAGCTCCAAGCGTTTGAAATGTGGTGTTATCGGCGTATGCTGCGAGTTTCTTCGATACCATATTACAATAGATGAGCACGGCAATGGAAATCATACATATGAGGAACGACAAGTATCATCTCCTCCAACTGATTCTGCAGGGAAAGGTTAAGGGGAAAAGACCTCCTGGAAGACGTCGGCTCTCTTGGCTACAGAACCTTAGAAAATGGACCAGGAAAGGTAGTGTAGAATTGTTTACATCAGCTATAAATAAAGTAATTTGGACCAGAATGATCGCTAAAGACTAAAGAAGACACAACACCAGAAGAGGAAGAAGAAGAAAGCTAACAAAGATACTGACTATGCAGCACATAAAAAAATAAATAAATTAGAGACACTTTACAAATTAAATAAACAAAAAACCATAAATAACTTAAATTTAGTTTGCATTTCCACGTGCTCATAGTCCAGTCGGTATAGGTTTTCGCAGTGAAATGCCATTAAATGCAGATTTTTTTTAAAAAAAACTTAGATCTTGATGTATACTTTCCGGGAAAAATGATGCGGATAATAACCAAGTGGTGCATCAATTTTAAATATTGCAAAATTCAAACATTTTCGACGTTCTTAGTGGTTTTTTAAAGATTCCTCTCGTTCTATCCAACCGATTTGAATTCTAACGGAATTTGAAAGAAAACATCAAGACCTTTCATTTGAAGGCTCGAACGTTCAATTTGATCTAATAGAAACCGAGATATAGTCGATTTTTCCACAATTTTTTTTTTTTTTTTAATTGATTTTTTATGAACAAAATATATTTGGATAGAAATAAAATATTGACAAGAATCCAACGAAGTTATCTTTGGTATATATTCCTCTTGAAGATAAGCTAATAAAGTTTGCGATTTTCCACGTTTTTTATATAGATTTTCCTCTATGAAATTATACTTTTCTCTTTGTGTAAAAATAATTTAACAACTTTTTACTCTTACGATTAAGGTCAGGGTATCTTTAAGAGATACAAAGCTAACTTTTCCGTCCTGTAAAGTATAATTTGACCCCATAGAAGCTGAGAAATCGACCATTTTTCAGGAATTTTTGAAATTTTCGTTCTTCCTGAATTTCTTAAACTTCGACTATATAACGTGGATAACGAGCATCTTTAGTAGAATATATGAATCAGGACAAATACCAGCAGAATGGCTCAAATCAACCTTTATTGCTTTACCCAAGAAAATTAACTGCAGCCATTATCGTACGATCAGCCTTAAGTGCCATCTTCTTTTAAGTATTTATAAAATTTGTGAAGAACAACTAAGTCAAACACAATTTGGATTTCGGAACGCTGTGGGTACAAGGGAAACCCTGCTTGTTCTGTAGTAGAGATATTAATACAGATCTCTACGTATGGTTTATAAAATAACATAAGGTGTTTGATACGGTTATATATGACAAACTTATAAATATTCTTGAGAACATCGGCATAGATGAGAACGATCTCCGTATAGTTATTAATCTGTATTAGAATAAATCCGCTAACGTCAAAATAGAGGGAGATTCATCTAATGAAATTAAAATCACGCGGGGTGCGGCAAGGTTGCATCCCATCACCCTTGTTGTTCAAAATATATTTGGAACAAATATTCAGTGAAGTATTTAGGACGTGAATGCAGTTATCTCATTTAACAGAGGAAAGTTGAATAACATTAAATACCAGGTGTACAAGTATGAAATGCGGATTTTTTTTCCAAAAAAACATGTTAAATTTGCTTTATTCAAAGTATCCTCCATCGCTTGTTATACATTTTTCCCATCTTTCGGGCAATTTGTGAATACCACGCCAGTAAAAATATTCCCCTTTTGCTGCGAACCATCCATCAAACCATTTTTTTCACATCTTCGTACGAATCAAAGCGCTGCTCAGCAAGTGCGTGACCCATCGACCCAAACAAGTGGTAATCGGAAGGAGCCAAGTCTAGTGAGTAAGCCGCATGGGGTAGAACTTCCCAGCTGAGTGCTTCCAACGTGTCGCGAACTGGTTTTGCCGTATGTTATGGAACATTGTCATGAACAAAAATGACTTTGTGTTGCCTCTTTCGGTATTCTGGCCTTTTTTCAAACAGCGAACGGTTCAAATCGGTCAATTGTTGTTGGTAACGTTTAGTATTAACCGTTTCCCTAGCATCGTCTTTCTGCCAAAGCGATTCGGTCTTGCGGTAGATGTGGATGCTGCGTCTGGGTTTACTCATGATTTTTTGCGCTTGGGATTCTCAAAATAAATCCACTTTTCATCCCCTGTAACTATACGATGCAAAAACGATTTCCTTTTGTACCGAGCGAGAAAAATGTCACACGTGTTTTTGCGCTTTTCCATTTGCCTGTCGTTCAACTCATGTAGTACCCATCTACCGGTCTTCTGAATGTTTCCCATCTCTCCTAGCCTATTGGAAACAGCTTGTTGACTAACGCCCAATTGCTCGGCGAATTGTTTTTGTGTTTGCGAATCATCTTCGTCCAACAATGCTTGCAATTCCACATCTTCGTATTTTTTTGGCGGTTTTCCACGTTCCTTGTTTGCAACATCGAAGTCACCACTTTTGAAACGCCAAAACCATTGTTCACACGTATCTTGCGTTGGAGCATGTTCACTAGAAGCTTCTCGAAGTAATTGGTATGATTCAACAGCAGTTTTCTTCAAATGAAACAACAAATTAATGCTGTCCGCGAAAGCTCTTTGTTCGATATATTGAACACAACAACACAACACTATGCACACACTTTTCTAATTTATCACTGATGCGCGTCTGACACTTGTTGATGACACAACAAAACGGCGCAGTGTCAAATCTTTATAGCACAAACTGCATTCGTGCACCATCTGTTGTCTGAAATCCGCATTTCATACTTGTACACCTGGTATATGGATAGTACTCTCATATTTACGGATACCTTTCAGGGTCTACAAAAGCCCATAACTAATGTTACAATGATTAGTCAACAGTATGGATTAGAATTAAACATCGAGAAAACTAAATATATAATTATACTAGCCGTGCCCGCGGCTCCGCTTGCGGGAGTTGGTTCACTACTATCGCCACTGCTTATTCCTTAAATTACCTATGTACGAATTAAAAAAAAAAAAAAAAAAAACGTAAATCGGATAAGTAGTTCTCGAATGATAAGCTCAGTAACGGACCGACAGACAGACAGATAGACGTTGAGCTTTATATGTATTATAAATATTATTATTATATAACCTGGCCAAAGAACATATGTATGTATGAATTTAAAAAAAAAAACACGTAAATCGGATAAGTGGTTCTCGAGTGATAAGCGCACTAACGGATAAATTGACAGACAGAAAAACGTTGTATTTTATATATATTATAGATCATACATATTCTCTACTACATAATATTGTTCCATATTTAATGGTTTAGGCTGTGTATTACAAGGGAACGCGCTAACTGCAAACTTTTTTCCGACTTGATTCACTATTATCATCACTGCTCATTTCTTATGCTACCTGACGTAATAAAATATAGCCTACAACCTAGCCAAAGAACATATGTATGTTTTAAAAAAAAGCAAGTAGATCGAATAAGTGGTTCTCCAGTGATAAGCACACTAAGTGACAGACAGACAGAGAGACGTTGCATTTTATATATATTATAGATTATATCGGGTGGCGCATAAGTAACCCCATGATTTATTTAATGAATAACTTTTTTCTTTCTGATTTTATTTAACGTTGGCGTTTATTAAAATTTAGAATATAGTTTGAAAATATGTTCACATTATGTTTTGAAGATAATATCTTTCAAATGGTGCCCATTGTTTGCTTCGACCTGACGTGCTCTTTCCAGAGCCTTTCCCATAACTTTTCTTAGAATTTCAGGTCCCAACGCCCTCACTTCTTCTCGGATATTCGCCTTAAGCTGCTGGATGGTTCTTGGCTTATTGGCATATACCTTACTCTTTAGGTAACCCCAAAGAAAAAAATCGGGAGCCGTTAAATCGGGCGAACGCAGTGGCCAGTTAAAATCAGAAAAAACGCGATATTATTCGATCGGCAAAAATTTCGCGCAGGAGAGCCATAGTTGGACGAGCTGTGTGAGCTGTGGCTCTATCTTGTTGGAACCACAATTCTGGATTGTTCTCTACCTCGGGCCTTAAAAAATTTTCAATCATTGCCCGGTATTGAATGTCATTCACATTAACCGCAACTTGTTCGTAGTTTTCGAATATGGTCCAATGATCTTTTCTGAAGTTATTCCACACCATACTGTGCATTTAAGTGGGTGCATTTGATGTTCAACAATTATTCTTGGATTTTGGGTGCCCCATATTCTGCAATTTTGTTTATTCACGTGACCATTGAGGTGGAAATGGGCCTCATCGCTCATTATGAGTTTGTGAATAAACTCGTTGTTTTCTAGGCACAATTCTTGCAAACGGCGACTATATTGAATGCGTCTTTGTGCATCATTTGGTTTTAACTCATGAACCAATTGAATCTTATATGAGAAAAGGTGTAAATTATGCTGCTGAGAACGTCGCCTGGTGGAAGTTTCGGGGTTTTCCTCAACACTTGCTTGCACCCGAGCAATGTTCACATCATTTCGAACTGCACGAGGTCTTCCAGCACGCGAAAGATCACAGACAGCCCCTTGTTGCCGAAAACGCTGAACCAATCGGTAAATTGTTGGAGCGCTAGGTGTATTTCGAACATGAAAGAAATTTCGATATGATCTTTGTGTCTGAATAATCGAGTGCTGACTTTCATAATAAAATTGAACAACTTTGGTTCTTTGTTCTGTGCTGAGTCTTTCCATCATAAATTTCCCAAGATTTTCAAAGTTAATTCTGAAAAAAAAAATAAAAAAAGACGTTAACAAAAAAATTTATTCACTTATTAAATCATAACGTTACTTATGCGCCACCCTATAGAAGTAACAACATATTCCCATCGTTAGTAGTGCAACCAATCGAAAGAGTGACCTCAATTCAATATTTGGGTGCGTCACTTAATGATAAAGGGAATAATGCCAAAAATTGCAACATTACCTGTTGCCTCTCTGCCTATTGCAACAACACCTATTGAGAAAGTGAACTTGTTAGCTGAACCCTTGCTTTACATTCTACTTCCGATTTCCAAGGAAAAAACCACCTACTATTCCCGTAGTACAGTCAAGGACGATATTTATAATAAAAAAAAATTCCAACTTAGATAAATAAATAATTGGTTAATATCATACGACACAAAATTGTTCAATATTAACATATAATTTTTCTGTGTATTTTCAAGCAATAAAAACCATCCATTTTCAAAGTCTGGTAACTTAATCGCATTAAAAAAATCACAAATTCCAGAAAAACATATTTTTTATGACGAAAAATGAAATCAGGTAACTCGAAAAGATTCTTGTGCCTTTTTGAGGTCAGTTGGCCGACCGTTTAACTACCCCTAATTTGGAAAAGATTTGGGACAATTTCGGAATAGCTTTTATCCTTGGCATTAAGACTTAGAAAACACCTCAATCTTGCACTGTCCTGTTAATCTTTCGACGACATTTTAAGCGAATATCCAGCTTTGATCTGACCCAAAATTATATTACTTTTAAAGGGATTTAAAAGAAATAATTGTCCAAGTGAAAGTCAGACTTGCGTAATTAGTATTCCATACGTTGAATGTTTTTAAAAAATATTTTTTTTTTTTTTACGAAAGTACAAACAACAAAAAGCCAGGTGAAAGCGAAATAAGTGCTGAAATGTTAAAGGCAGGAGGCGAACAACTGCATGAGAAACTATTTCTACTAATAGAGCAAGTGTGGGAACAGGAGGTAATGCCAAAAGAATGGTCCAAGGCTCTTATAAGTCCACTACACAAAAAAGGTAATAAAATGCTATGCAAAAATTATAGAGGCAAAGGTATTGCGCAAGAGATTGAATGGGTATGCAGAAGAAAGAATGGGGGAATACCAAACGGGGTTCCGAAGTAACAGTTCCACAACAGATCAGATATTCATTGTTAAAAAAATTCAAACTACGTGTTATGAGCATAAAATAGCGTTACATATCCTGTTTATAGACTTCCGGCAGGCTTATAATAGAATTATACGAGACAGAATGTATCAAGCACTGTTCCATTTAGAAATACCAACAAAACTAATCAGATTAGTTAAAATGATTCTACAAAAAAACGACCAATAAAATAGTGTGGAATAGCCTGGAATCAAAGGATTTTATAGTGGAAAGGGGACTACGACAGGGTGACCCACTGTCTGCGACGTTATTTAACTTAGTTTTGGGAGAGGATAATAAGAGAGAGCAGCCTAGCGGCTAACGGTACAATTTTTAATAAGGAGCACCAGTGTATAGCATATGCGGATGATTTGACGTTGATAGCAAAGTTTAGCAGAGAACTGGTAGAGAGAACGAAAAGACTAATAAGAGAAGCAAGTAAGTATGGATTAGAAATCAACTCCGAGAAAACGAAATATATGATAGCAGGAAGCAAAGAAACTAAGAAAGAAAAAGAACTTAATGTAGTGACCTATGATGGAAGGGAATATAAATTTGAGAGAGTAGAGAGATTTATATATTTGGGGGTACTGCTGGAAGAAAACGGGCATGAGGGGAGCGAAATGAAGGCGCGAATAGCAAAGGGCAACCAAAAATGTGGGAGCCTGAATGCTTTAATGAAATCAAAGTACGTCTCTAGAAAGACAAAACTGAGGATTTATACATCGGTCATAAGACTTACTGTCACCTATGGATGTGAAACATGGGTAATGAATAAATTGGAGGAAGAGACGCTAGAGAGATGGGAAAGACGGATGTTAAGAGTGATCTACGGAGGAAGAAATACACCGGAAGGGTGGACTAGACGGACAAATCAGGAACTGGAAGACTTGTATAATGGACCTAGAATCACATCTTTTATAAGAGCGCAAAGAATGAGATGGTTAGGACACGTACAACGTTTGACAAGAGAGGGGTCAGAGACTGGAGGACGAAGGCGCAGAACAGAATAGATTGGAGACATTCGATCCAACAATACTTGGACGCCGGATGATGGAAGAGGGAAAAGGACATAAGTTTTACTAAGCCCTAGGCCTTCATGGCCTGTAGCGCATTTATATTATTTATAAAATGATCAATGACTTTTCGAGATAAGGAGAGGCAGCGATTTTTCGCAATTTTTAAAAAATAATACCTAAAAAAGTGTACACGAGTATTACATTGTATATATTTTTAACCTCGTGTGTTTACAAGCTTCCATTTGACATCTCACTCGATGACCTGGTAATTTTCTTTTCGCTTCCAATTTCACCCTCCGAAACTAAGCATTCAAGTCAACATTTAACTTTCAAAACTACACAGCCCAACGGAGCCATCAATTTCTATATTAGTGCCAAATTTCAACTTTCTATGTCAAATAGTTTCGGAGAAAATCGGGTGTGACAGCTGGAGAGACAGACACCGAAGTGATCTTATAAGTGTTCCCTACGGAACATTAAAAATAAGTCTGATCATATTATATGATTTATTAGTTCTTCCTCATGCTAAAAATCAAGTACTAATTTAGGTTTAATCAAAGCAATAGCACAAAACTTTTCAGATCTTTACCTAAGATGATGATCTTGTTCGGCAATCTTGTGGGAACTGGGTTTTTGTATGTCACCTATACTACTTTTAGAACAATACTTTTAGAAATATATTTCATAGAACGGAAGCTTTTGGTTGGTTAAAAATCGTAGCCTCCTGGAGTAGACCGCATCAAATTAGAGTATCTTTCTAACGTTTCGTCTACAAAAACATCAATGTTTTAGCTCTCGAAGAATAAAGGTCCGTGAAAATGCATGGTGTAATTATAGGGGAAACAATGGAAATTTGCTCCAATTTAAGTAGGTCTAATCCCAAGAATCACGGTTTCTCAAAAAATATTGTATATATATATTTTTTGAATTATTTATGGTAATTCGTCCCTAAGTTATATTCGCGTGGATTATGGATTCGAAATATTATCTATTTTAAATTGGTAGTGTGGAAAAACGTAGCGAACAAGGTACATACATCGGGATGTAAATTAATATTTTAATTTCTCTTGAAAATGAAATAACGAATAAACCCCGCATCATAAACAGACATATATCAAAAACTTATTCTTTGAATACCAGCTCTCTGAAAACGATTTAATTGTACATTATATTAAGGTTGGATACGGCTTCATGAAATGACTGAAACATGTTTTTGTTTAGCTTTTTAAAATACCTTGCAAATAATGGCGACTACTACGTAAAATATAAAACAATTATAATCATCATCATTCATTTTTGTGAAAAGGAATTTTCATGACCACGATAATCTTAAAACCTAAAAGAAATAATATTTTCGTTTGTCGGTAGTGGCGTAGTCATATTTTAAGGGCGGTTGGATCAAGGATACATGTTGCTGGAGAGGGTATCCATATGCATCTCCTCTGGCTACGCCAACGTTCTTCTACCACTACTACCACTGAAAGACTACAAAACGTATCAACTCGCATTGCTTCCCCTAAAGTGATATTGCTTAAAATGTATTGGTCCCGTCCATGTCTCGACTATAGATAGATATATCTGAAGCTACGCGCAGTGTCTCGACTAGTACAAGTTAGCGGGACAATATTATTTCTTCACTTATTTCAATTGTTTATGTATATTCCAGGTATCTTAAGCTATTTTAAGAAAAAAAAGTTGAAAAATGTGTATTAATCGAAATATGTAGCTGCATGACGGAAGTGGTTTACTAATGTGTCTCATTTGTTCACTATTGTCGCTAATTGTTCTTTAATTAGATACATACGTCTACCTACTCATTATGTGTGAAAAGCACAATCATGTTTGTTTACAAAGAAATTTTCTAGGAAAAAAATAAAAATCATAATGATAGTACCCACATTTATTAATTTACAAAATATTATTTCTTTTAAAATAAATTAGTACAATAACAGTATCTATATATCAATTATTTACAATAACAAGGTGTATAAGTAAAAGAAATATAATATTAAATAACTTATATACTAAGGCATGAATTATAAGCAATTACAACACACAATAAAATAAGAATAATAATTACAATAAAAAAATACTTAAACCTACTAATCACCATCAGATGAGTCGTCATCACCGCTCTCCCATTCAGTAGAATATTCAGAGAGTAAATAATCCTCCTCATATAATTCGTGATGATGACTTACTGATGGTGTTTCGGATGGCAATGAAGGTGGGATAATCAACTACAGAACCTCCGATGGCAAAGAAGTAAATTTTCTTCGCGGCAATTCTCTATACGAGTTGATCAGACGTAATTAAAAGCATTCTCAAAAGATCTGTATTTGTGGCAATACGTGACCGCTTCCTGGTGTGCCGTTCACGGAATCTACGACAGTCTGTATCTCTTGTGAGCGTTGCTTCACAATAGCTTTGTCGTTATCTCCCCTGACTTGCTACTTTTTTATTTCTAAACGATAGCTGATGTGAAACAAACATTCAAACGTGCGGATCCATGCATGTAAAGTAGATAAACCAAATGCAAGGCGTTCTTCGTTGCTGGGATATTTCTTTGACTCCTCGTTCATAGTAGACGGGGTGGCACCGCAAATATAACACTTTTGTGTTGAACTTGTGTCTGTTAAGGCATTGCACACTTTGCCATCAGTCATTGTCAACAACAAATCGTGTTTAACAGAGATTTGAGATCCAGCAACGTTACATAATGTTGGAAGAAGCTGACTTACTTCATCTAAAATTTTAGAAGTTTCTTCTTTCGTAAACTCTTTTGTCTCCTTGGCAAACATAAACTTAATAGGACGGCAATATAAAGTAGAGGAAGGTCTTGGATTTTGCCAGATCACAGTTTCGCCATCAAGCAGTCTCAAAGGGACAAATGAGTATACGAACAAAAATTCGTCTGTAGTGTTAGTGTTCTCAAATTTCTGCTTATACATGCTATGCCCGAACTCCTATCACAGCCCCATTTGCTTACCAACGTATAATATGAACGAGGTAACACACTTCTAATAACTTCCGTCTGAGCTTTAACTAATCGTTCAGCCGTTTTATCCAAAATCGCGTAAAGTTTAATTTCAGCTCGAGATTCAGTCACAGAAATATATTCGTCAGAAGGACAACAAGAAGCTTTGGACTTACCTAAACTATAAAACGATGGATACACTTGATGTCCCGCATTCATTTTGAGTCGTTTTAGAGAATCGTCAGAAACATCAGACATATTGAATTTTTCACTTATATAATAAAAAATGCCACTGTTTCGTTCAGTTTTGTCATGTTTTAGCCATTCTTCAAAAAAACTCCATTTTCGTCATAGTCACGACATCAGACATATTGAATTTTTCACTTATATAATAAAAAAATGCCACTGTTTCGTTCAGTTTTGTCATGTTTTAGCCATTCTTCAAAAAACTCCATTTTCGTCATAGTCACGACTCGTTCTGAAAAAATAAAATAATTTTACTTTCGGGCCTTTTCGGGGTCTATAATATATATGAATTTGTGCCTGAATGTTGTAGGTATTACATATAGAAAAATCTAGGTGGATATATGTGGATAAAAAAAGTTGCTACTTTTAAAGTTTACAACTAATGTAAAATTTGCTGGATTTATCTATACATTTACAAATTGATATTACACCAAAAGTATACATATTTTTTATAAATAATATAAGTCATAATAGAGTACATACCTTCAACAGAATATTCCATCACAAAAAACTCGTTTCACTTTGCTACCAATTTTAAAATATGTTATCACAAGTGTGCATAAAATGCAACTGATTTGCAAATGAAAATGACTTCTCTTATAAGGGTTACTTTGACCCCCTGATAAGATACCTTTATGAGGTGATAAACAAATTAATTCTTGGAATTCGTTAAATGGGGGGGGGGTTGTTTACAAGTCGTTATCAGTGGTTCCTGGAAATTACGTCATGAATATTGTCCCGCTAGCATGTTCTTGCCGAATCACTGTGCTACGCCTCGAATGACTTGCAAAATAAAGTATGAATATCATGTAAAACAACCGAGATATAAAATAAAATACCAGTAAAATATAAAATAAAATAATAAAAACTTTCGTTTAAAATCCTTAGCTTTATTAACACCTAAAGCTCTCTTGCTTGAGGTTCGCTAAAAAACCTGCTACAAATTATTGAGTATAACCGGTTTCGGTCAGATTGAAGTTTCGTAGTACGGCATGGAAGCTCAAGTACCCCAGCTAGGAATCCTCTCTCCCTGTGCTTTCAATTTCTGTTGAATCCCCCCAAGAGACATAAAACCAACCAAAGCCAATGTTATTATGTAAAAAAGTTCTCCAATCTGATTTTGAATATTCTTAAATTTACAACAGTTCAATAAAACAGTTCAGGATTTAACCCTTCGCCCAGATGGGTTCTACAGATTAGCACTCACCTATAAAGGATCAAAAGTCTCAAGTGCATTTTTTGATGGGCGTAGTACACGTGCTACAGGGGCGACACGTCTGTGGAAAAAGCGATTCACGTTGGTCTTGATTCGCTCTAAATTGTACTCGGTGGAAAACACAGTCCTGAGCAAATCATTCCAAAGAGATTATGTTCTCCTTATAAAAGACTACTTAAAAAGTATTGTATGAGGAGTAACGAGCGGAACCTTATACGGATGTGCTGTATTAGCCCGCACCGCTCTGATAGAAATTAGGCGTGCTATGTGGATTGAACACTTTCCATGAAAATACTTGTAGAATAGACTCAAGTCACTAACCGTTCGGCGATGTGCAAGGTATCAAGGTTGAATTGTGGGTCTCCAATCAGGCGAACAGCTATCTTCTGAATAGGGTCCAACAAAGTCAGTTTATGTTTGGGAGCACAGCCTCAAAGCTGTATTCTATCATTTAGTAAAATTTGACTAGTGGCCTTAGCCTCGGAATTGTTGGAGTAGAAAAGGAGTTTGTTTTTAATTTATTAATTTTGTACCTCCTTGGTTTCGTCGATAATTTCTTTGCATCTGTTCCGCATGAAGCAAGATGTTATAATGGCGTTAGGATTTTCACGCCATTGTCGCTAGGTAAGATGTTTAGAAGCAACATCTTATATTTTCGCCTGGGGTCCCATATTCTACTGGTTAATCTTAGGGAAGATTTGTTCTTTTTATTTTCCCAACCAATTCGGTATACGCTCTGTCACTATTAGAAATTTGTCACAATTAATGGGAACCAGCAAATTTTATTTTATTCTGAGGTGGCCCTGCGGGCTATTATAGTAGACCAAAAAGAAAAAGATTTGGAAAAAAGCATTATTAATATCTAATCTAATCAGAATCAAAAGTACTTTCAGCATATTAATAATTAAAAAAAAGGAAAGTAAACTATTAATTTAGTGATCTATTCTACATTTAATTGTATTTAATTATTTGTAGGTATGAAATGTCTGTGTGTGTTAAATCCCCCTAAATTTTGAATATAAATTTAGAGGTTTATCTGATCTGAATTATTAATTTTTCTAAGCCCAAAAAAAAAAAGATTAATAATGAGAATAACTTTCTTGGACAAGAATGCAAGAATAAAATTATGTAAAAATTTAGAAGTTATATCTTCTGCTTCTTCTTCTTCCTACGTTAGGACCATGTCCTGTGTTCACTTCAAAGGTTTCCCAGAAACAATTGCGATAATGAAGACCAGCTCTCATACCATCTTATTGGTGGTCTTCCAATCGGTCGAGGTGTGTTTGGTCGCTTCTCTTTTGCAACCTTAGCCAACCGGTCATTTGGCATTCTGTTCACATTGTCTCTCCATTCTCTTCTCTTATTCCTTGCCCATCTCACCACATCCCGTATTTCGCACAATTCCTTTATTTCTTCACTTCTCTTCCGGACAAATAAGGTATGTCCTATTAACGATCTAAGTGTTCGCATTTCTGTTGTTCTTAGGGGTCGTTTTGTTATTGTGTTCTCCGAAGTTATATGATAAAAGATAATTATGTTAAGTGTGGAAAAAAAACTAACTTTATTTATGCACTTTCGGTGGCAGTCTCTTCCTTCAAAGAATATTCTAGATAACTATAACCACAATTACAATTTTATAGACACCGAGTTTCAAATTAAACCAGGTGTGCAGAAATAAAGAGAGGAAAAATTATGAAGACATTGAAACCCAAGATTCTTGACAAGGAAACGAATTAATTCTTTTATTTAAGAAGGAAGGATTTTGAAAAGTTATCTTCACTTTAAATAGCAATTCCATTCCAGCACAAATAAGGCAAATCCTGCTGACAGAAAGTTACTACATACTCAGTGGTCACCTAGACAAACGAAATATATGAACACTAAGTAATGTTAAAAATTTCATTATAGTAAGAATTTGAAATGATGGGGATTACCTGTAATTTTCTCTCCCGCTACACAGAAGTATGTACTGAAAAATTCTGCTTAGCATATATTATATATTATTTACCCTGCTTAAAAAAGATTAGGATAATACTTTAATTGCCATGTAACAAATTAGTGGTTTACTACAAAAGAAATAGGTTGAATGTTATACCTAAACAAAAAAATATCAATAAACTTATTTATATTCAAATTCAAAATTAAAATTTACCTTATTGCACTACGTGCAATCTATTACCAGGTTTGACTGCATTATAACAGGAATTAATGGTACTATATATATATATATATATATAATATATATATATATATATATATATATATATATATATATATATATGTATATATATATATATATATATATATATATATATATATATATATATATATATATATATGTAGTAATGGTTTTTTCGGGTATCCCGTGTTAGCTGGAAGTCCCTTGATGGACGATTTCGCTGACGTTTCGATGGAATCTCATCCATCTTTTTCAAAGCGTTGATCACTGGTCGGTGTCTAAAGACACCACTTTGAAAAAGATGGATGAGATGCCATCGAAACGTCAGCGAAACCGTCCATCCAGGGACTTCAAGCTAACACGGGATACCCGAAAAACCATTACTACATTTCACACCCGTGAGAACATTCGTCAAAACATATATATATATATATATATATATATATATATATATATATATATATATATATATATATATATATGTATATATATATATATATATATATATATATATATATATATATATATATATATTCTATAAAATTTCTTGAACCTCTCGATATATATATGATTCTGAGCTTTTTTTCTATTTCTTAGGATTAATGAATTGTGTATGAAAAATACTGAGTTTATTAGATACTTTGAGAATGCCCACAGAAAAATGGGCGAAACGTCAGTAAAGACTAAATAAAATAAAAAATAAGTTGTTTTAATAAGTAGAACCAAAATCCTAAGAAATAGAAAAAGAAGCACAAAATCATATATATATATATATATATATATATATATATATATATATATATATATATATATATATACGAGGCTGGTTTGAAAAGTCCGTACAAAGTCCGAGAGATGGCACCACCGGCGCATATCGAGGTCATGTTTAGTTAGTAGCATCTCTTGAATCTCTCACACCAAGTTTTAGCCATATTGGTCTATTTCTTTGTGTTTGGCATTCGTGTGAATCAAGGAAGTCGAGTGATTTTCAAGAAATGGACGAAAAAGAATTTCGTGTGGTGATTAAACATTACTTTATGAAAGGCAAAACGCCTCAGGAGAATAAAGAGAAGCTTGATAAACATTATGGTGACTCTGCACCTTCGATTAGAACAGTTCATAAGTGGTTTCAAAATTTTCGGACTGGCCATATGGGCACAAGTCACGCTGAACGTTCTGGACGGCCTATGGAGGTTACGACTCCAGAAATCATTGATCAAATCCATGATATGGTGATGGATGACAGAAGAGTTAAGGTGCGTGAGATTGCTAGTACTGTGGGCATCTCGACTGATCGGGTACATAATATTTTGCATAAACATTTGGACATGAGAAAGCTATCCGCAAGATGGGTGCCGCGATTGCTCACGCTTGACCAAAAACGGAATCGTGTGAAGTGTTGCAAGGATGGTTTGCAGCTGTTCCAGAAGAATCCGGAGGACTTTAAGCGTCGTTTCGTCACTGTGGATGAAACATGGATACATTACTATACTCCTGAGACCAAACAACAATCTAATGGGTTACCAAGGGGGAATCTACACCAAAAAAGGCGAAGGCCGTTCCTTCGGCCGGAAAGGTTATGGCGACTTTTGGGATTCGCAAGGGATAATCCTCATCGACTATCTGGAAAAAGGTAAAACTATTACAGGTGAATATTATTCATCGTTATTGGACCGTTTGAAAACCGAGCTGCAAGAAAAACGCCCGCGATTGGCCCACAAGAAAGTCCTTTTCCATCACGACAACGCGCCAGCACACACCTCAGCAGTTGTGGTCGCAAAATTAATGGAAATAGGATTCCAACTCGTTTCACATCCCCCATATTCTCCAGACTTGGCTCCCTGGGACTACTATTTGTTCCCCAATTTGAAGAAATGGCTGGCGGGACAAAGATTTTATTCAAACGAGGAGGTGATTGCAGA
Source organism: Pachyrhynchus sulphureomaculatus (assembly GCA_019049505.1). Lineage (NCBI taxonomy): Eukaryota > Metazoa > Arthropoda > Insecta > Coleoptera > Curculionidae > Pachyrhynchus > Pachyrhynchus sulphureomaculatus. Next base: position 11,885,486 of record CM032454.1, read on the forward strand.
CACTAATGGATATTTTGCAGACAGAAAATAAAAAAAAAGGTTTTCCCCAAACACATAAGTAGTTTTTATTTTCGCACGGACTTTTCAAACCAGCCTCGTATATATATATATATATATATATATATATATATATATATATATATAAAAATATATGTACATATATATATATATATATATATATATATATATATATATATATATATATATATATATATATATATATATATAGGATTCGAACAACTGGAGACTTACATATAAGTGGAATTGACTTAACAGGGGGCTATGCCTTCCTAATACTTAATTGAACTCAGGTATTAAGCCTTCTCATGGTTTGCAGCCTTTGGAAACCGTTAAAGTTCCTGCCACCCTACGTATATAAACATCAGTATCGTCTACTAATAGTTCACAAATTTTATGTGTCAGCAGTGATCCACTGTTCTCTTATTTGTCAATTCATTTCGGGACACGTTTCGTGTAATCACAGCTCATTAGTCGAGCTCGAATAGCCAAACAAGAGAACAAAACTAGCAGTACCATTACAGTACTAGCGTAACATTGTGGTAAGGAACAACAACTTGTGTCTCTGGTTAACGAAAGCCTAAAGTTTAATAAAAAACGGCCAAAAATCGGCCTTGCGCATTTAGTGTTCCATTGATTGCTTTCAAAATAAAATTTTTTATTACAGAGGTATAATACAATCAATGGCTTCGTTCAATCTACACCTGGTGGAGAATATTCCAGAATTTTTTCAAAATTTTTTGGATTTTTGTCAATTTTTTAAAAATAATACAAAGAAACGTGTGTGCAAGTATTACATCATATATATACTTCAACTCGTGTTTTTATAAGCTTTCATTTGACACCCTACTCGAGGACCTAGTCAAATTTTCTTTTTTCATTTCCGATTTCACCCCCCCAAAACTAATCCATTAAGTCAAAATTTAACTCTGAAAGCTACACGGCTATGATGGGGCCATCAATTCCTATATTAGTACCAAATTTCAAATAGTTTCGGAGAAAAATTGGGTGTGAGAGACGGACGGACGGACCGACGTACGGTCACTTAAATGAACTTATAAATGTTCCGTACAGAACCCTAAAAAGCACACCTGCCCTTCGCCAGAGGTTTTTAAGAGCATAGACCGACTGAGGATGGTCCAGCTAAGCTCGCAACAATTACCGCCAGGCAATGTAATCGTCAGGGTTCTACCCTACGTATGTAAAGGGGAATGAAAAATTGGAAAACAAGAGTATTTGTAATTTAGGGACTCAAAGCAAGTGTCTAAAAATCTTGGTGGATGATTTTTTAAGAATTTATTACAATACAAGCAAAAACATAAAACGTAATTATTATTGTAATTATAAATAAATTATAAACATGGCTACATTAAATAAGTACAGTGCCTTTTACGCAACTAACTTTTATTTTATTTTCATTCAATAATAAAATTTATGCCGAATGGTCTAAACAGTGTTTTATTAAAGTCCGTTTGTTTGGAGTTGATAGCACACAACATGGGTTATAAACATTAAAATGTCATAAACCATAAGCATACGAAATTTTCTCTACCAATTATTTACATTTTTAATTTCACCTTTATTTTCTATCTCTATACAACAGTGCGACCTTTTTCTAAAAAAATATTTTATTACATGCCTTTTAAACTTTGCAATAAGCTATATAAATCAACGCATTTCAAAGTTTATTTTAATGAGTAAATGATAAAACTTAGAGTCTTATTTGTATGATAAAGGCCTAAACGAGTACTATTAATAATTCTTAAGAACTAGAAATCTACAGGGTTATAAAGCTTAATGATAATAGGTACAATAAAGTTATTGGAATATAATTAACCAAAATACTTATCGGTAGGTAGGTGCCTAAGTACCAAAGTATGCAATAAAAATATTCTGTGTAAGTATAAAAATAAAGCAAAACCTATAATATGCTTAGTTCAAATCAAAACAGCGACGGTTTTAACTTTCAATTTTGCCCCGGTCAAAATTCGAGGAAACTGAGAGAAAAAACACTGATACTTCACGGACAACGGAATTAAACCTTTATCGTAAGTACAGTAGTAAGATTAGATTAGTAGATGCAGATATTTGGTTTCTAAAGTCTTGGAATAAATTTAAAATTTTTCCTAATTTTATTAAGGTCAATTTACCAAAATCAAACATTTCAGAAAAAGTTTCATTCTTTGCTAAACAAAAATGGCTTGACTTAGAAATCAAGAATTTGTACACAAAACGTAGTATGTTAGAGGTAGAATAATACAGCATATTCAAAAAAACTTGCTTCAGGATTAAACAATATTGAATATGAAGTATGGAGCGAGTTCCAGAGGAAAATGTTTTTAGTTATTGATATTCAATTAAAAAAGAAATTTTCTATTAAAAGTAAAAAATTAAAAAAGCTCTTACCGAAGAAGAATAGTCCTCAGAAACTCGTAAATATTGTAGAAAATCATTCATCTCAATCCTTTACACGAAATGAAATTCACATCTTAAACAAAGGTCTTAACTTTGCAGTACCCCCTCCTAGAGATAATTTATCAGAAATAGTTATTCACATTGAAAGTTCCATTAGTACACTTCCAGAAAATAGTAAATCAGTTGTTAGGGAAGCATGTCGCGATCAAATATCGAAAAACATGGTTAACAACACAAATTCTAATTCACGAAAAAAAACAAAAAAGTAGTTAAAGGATTGAAAAAGAAAGATGTCTTCTACTTAAAAGCGGATAAAGGAAATAAGGTTGTTATATTGGATAAGAAAGATTACTTTGAACGCGTAGATAATCTTATCGAATCTGGCTCTTATGAAAAGGTAATAAAAAATCCATTACCGAGAATGATATCAGAGGTTAAAAATTCTTTAAAAAAATGTAAGAAGCTTGTCTCCGATTCGCTAAAATTTAAATTAAATTTGAGTAAACCGACCATACCAAAATTGTACTGCTTACCCAAAATTCACAAACCTGGAAAAGCAATGCGACCCATTGTTTCATCGGTCGGATCACACATATTTAATATCCAAATGATTATCAAAAGAACTTGAGAATTTACCATTAAATACTTTCTCAGTGAAGAATTTGTTCATTAATAAAACAAAAAATCTAGTTCTTAATGAAGGTGAAGTCTTAATTTTTTTTGATGTTAATTCTTTATTCCCAAGTGTGGCAATTTCACAAACTTTACAATATCTCGAAGATTACTTAGAATGAATGACTTTGAAGACGAAATTATTCGTGAATACTTAACATTATCTAAACTTTGTATGGAACAAAATTATTTCCAATATAACAGTCAATTTTATGCTCAGAAAGAAGGAACAACTATGGGTAATTGCTTATCAACTTGCATAGCCAATTTATTCATGAGTAAGTTTAAAATCGAAGCCAGTCAAGAATTCGAATATTTCCCAAGGGTATGGTATAGGTATGTGGATGATATTTTCGCGATTTTTGATACAAAGAAAGCAAATATTGATGATTTTGTTTTTAAATTAAATAGCCGGTATGATTCCATTAAATTCACTTACGAAGTTGAGAACAAAGGACAATTGCCTTTTCTAGATATTTTAATTATTAAGAATAATAATAGATTAGAATTTGATATCTATAGGAAGGACACAGTAACAGATAGATATATTCCTAATGATTCCTTTCATTGCAAACAATACAAATTAGCCTCATTACATTTTTTAGTTCATCGTTTGGGCACTTTCCCTCTGAATAGAGTAAACTTTAATAAAGAAAGGAATCGTATTAGAAATATAACTAGAGTTAATGGTTATGACGATGACTTAGTAAATAAGATAATAAATAGACATAAGTTTAGGTTTAATATTCAAAATTCCACCTTTTTTACACGCGAAGAAAATAACACCAAGTATGTCTCCATACCATATAATCCGAAGTATAGCAAGGGACTCAATAAGGTATTTAATAAGGTAGGCCTCACCTTAGTCTATAAGTCATCAGACAATCTGAGGAATATCTTAGGAAATCCCAAAGATAAGATTCCTAATTGTGAGAAAAGTGGAATTTATGAAATTAGTTGTAATGATTGTGACAAAAAGTATGTTGGGCAAACTAAAAGGTCAATTAAAACACGATTTAAAGAACATTTAGCACACTTAAAATACAGTAGAACAGAAAAGTCTAGCATTGCCGAAAATGCCCTTGAAGCTGATCGATCATACTGTAACATTAGATAATCTAAGATTAATAAAAAATGTATCTGATAGGAGATTGTTGAACGCATACAAAAGTATGGAAATTATAAAATGTAAAAGTAGTTTAAATAAAGACAGAGGGCCTATTCCTTATAGTCCCCTGTACTGGTTACTTGACCGGAACTGATGGTCTTGCCTATGCCATTAGTTCCGCCTGAGTAATTCAAGGATTAGGCTAAGTATAAATAGGGTAGATTTGTAGTTTAGCTTTAGTCAATCATCGTTCCTGATGAAGCTAACGTGGTTAGCGAAACGCGCGTGGAGTGCAAAAATAAAGTGTTTGGTGTAGTGGGGATATATACTAAGTAGTATGATTGTGCCAAAGATTCCACATTCCCAACTTAACTGATACTTAACGTCTACGATACCCTAGTGCAACAACAGCCAAAAAGCCAAGTCCGTAGAATTATGGAAACCTGAGCCAACATGACGAGAGTTGGATCAGCAACTATTTATAGATTTCTAAAAGAAAGAAAATGCGGTCCTTGCAACGAACCTCAGAATCACAAAGGAAAGGAGGCCTTAGAGGTCGATGAAGACTTTAAAAACGCAATGAGAAGAAAAGTACACCATTTTTTTTTATTAAGAAAGAAATATCTACACTACATAAACTTTTGCAAGAAATTAGAGAAGAAAAGGACTTACCAGATTTTAAAAAAATGAAAATTATGGAAAATCCTTCATAACCTGAAGTTTCGTTTCATTCTGGATTGACAAAAACACTAAGAGTGCAAAACAAGCTTTTATGGAAGGTTAGTCAACTGGATTACAACCCTCTTCAGAAAAAGGTCGCAGGCTGATTATAACACATACTGGTAGTGAAAACGGACTCCATATCATTGTGAATTGAATCCCATAAAGCTAATTTGGGCACAAATGAAAGGTTTGGTTGCAAGCGAAAACACTACGTTCAAACTTCAAGACGTAAGGCAATTATGAATTACCGGAATAGAGAGGATCAAAGAGGACAATTGGAAAAATGCCATTCGACATGTTATAGAAGAAGAAAATAAAATGTGGAAACTAGACGAATACATCGAAGAAACTGTGGAAATAGAACCCTTAATTATCAGTTTAAGAGAAGTCAAGTTTTCAGATTTTGAAGATGATGATTGTCTTTGATTGTAATTAAAGTACTTATATATCGTGAATTGTGGATTTGTATATATACATCTATAATATATATAAAATGCAACGTCTCTCTGTCTGTCTGTCTGTCCGTTAGTGCGCTTATCACTGGAGAACCACTTATCCGATTTACGTACTTTTTTTTTTAAAACATACATATGTTCTCTGGCCAGGTTATAGGCTATATTTTATTACGATAGGTAGCATAAGGAATGAGTAATGACGTAAAATTTTGAATGATGTCGGAAAAAAGTTTGCCGCTAGCGCGTTGCCTTGCAATACACCGCCTAAACCATTAAATATGGAACAATATTATGTAGCAGAGAATATCTATAATCTATAAAATATATAAAAATCTCTGTCTGTCTGTCTGTCCATTAGTGCGTTTATCACGGGAAAACCACTTATCCGATTAGTGTGTCTTTTTTTTAAATTCATACATATATTCTTTGGCCGGGTTTCATAATAATAATAATAATCTATATCTATAATATATATAAAATGCAACGTCTCTCTGTCTGTCTGTCTATCCAATAGTGCGCTTATCCCTCGAGATCCACTTATCCGATTTACGTGATTTTTTAAATTCATACAGATGTTCTCTGACCAGGTTATAGATATATATTTTATTACATCTATAATATATATAAAATGCAACGTCTGTCTGTCTGTCTGTCTGTCTGTCCGTTAGTGCGCTTATCACTGGAGAACCACTTATCCGATTTACGTACTTTTTTTTTTAAAAAATATACATATGTTCTCTGGCCAGGTTATAGGCTATATTTTATTACGATAGGTAGCATAAGGAATGAGTAGTGACGTAAAATAGTGAATGATGTCGGAAAAAAGTTTGCCGCTAGCGCGTTGCCTTGCAATACACCGCCTAAACCATTAAATATGGAACAATATTATGTAGCAGAGAATATCTACAATCTATAATATATGTAAAATGCAATGTCTCTCTGTCTGTCCATTAGTGCGTTTATCACGAGAAAACCACTTATCCGATTGGTGTATCTTTTTTTTTTAATTCATACATATATTCTTTGGCCAGGTTTCATAATAATAATAATATTCTATATCTATAATATATATAAAATGCAACGTCTCTCTGTCTGTCTGTCTGTCGCTGTGCGCTTATCCCCCGAGATCTACTTATCCGATTTACGTGATTTTTTAAATTCCTACATATGTTCTCTGACCAGGTTATAGATATATATTTTATTACATCTATAATATATATAAAATGTAACTTATATCTGTCTGTTTGTCCGTTTGTGCGCTTATCACTGGAGAACCACTTATCCGTTTTACGTGCTTTTTTGTTAAACGTACATATGTTCTCTGGCCAAGTTATAGGATATATTTTATTACGTTAGGTGACATAAGGAATAAGCAGTGACGATAATAGTGAATCAAGTCGGGGAAAAGTTTGCCGCTAGCGCGTTCTCTTGCAGTACACTGCCTAAAGCATTAAATATGGAACAATATCATGTAGCAAAGAATATAATATATATAAAATGCAACGTCTCTCTGTCTGTGTGTCTGTCCGTTAGTGCGCTTATCACTCGAGAACCCCTTATCCGATTTACGTGTTTTTTTTTAATTCATGCATTTGTTCTCTGGCCAGGTTATCTATAATCTTCTATCTAGAATATATATATATATATATATATATAAAATGCAACGTCTTTCTGTCTCTCTGTCTGTCCGTTAGTGCGCTTATCACTTGGGAACCACTTATCCGATTTACGTGTTTTTATAAATTTAAACATATGTTCTATATAATTCGTTATAAGCCTAGATAATGGGAGATAAGGAGAAATAATGGGAGATAAGGTGAGATAATGAGAGATAAGGAGAAATAATGGGAGATAAGGAGAAATAATGGGAGATAAGGAGAAATAATGGGAGATGAGCAGAATTAAGCCTAGATAATCGAAATTATGTAGAGATAATGGGAGATAAGGGGAAATAATGAGAGATATTTTATTACGTTGGGTAAATTAAAGAATAAGCAGTGACGATAGTGGTGAATCAAGTCCACGCGAGCGGAGCCGCGGGCCCGGCTAGTAGATCTATAGATTAAAAAATTTTTGGTAATAAATCCTATATTTTTATACCTTTATTTTTTAAGATAATTTTATTTATTAAACACTAAAAGCAGGTTACGCTCGGACGACTATGCTACCGATGAACCCTCATTTACATTTTATGACTCTATTGTATAGCAGAGGTTTTCTGGCTAAAATAGGGTGAACCCTTAAAATTAATTCAAAACAGGTAGGAAAATCCAATAAAATGCATAAGAAATCTCTATTTTTTTGGGCGCATCCCAACATGTATTTGCATCTATAATGAGAGAATTCTGCTTTCAACTCCAAACAAATATACTTTAGTAATTAAATCATGAACATACAGGCACTTGTTACAATCTGAAACTCGTACTCAATAAAATCTGCTGTTACAAAATAAAATAGAAAACAAGTGTGCATAAACTAGTGTGAAGCATGAAATAACTTTTCTTCGTGTCGATCGTCAGTGACTAAAAGCTAACCGAAAAGGTAAACTGAAGTGATAGCTTTGTCTGTTACCGACTTTGATATGTAAATCACTGAAAATGCATCATAAAGTATAACGAAAAGCTCTAATGTAAAATTCATGTATATCTTCGTTTAATAAACGGATAAGATTATAATTATTAACTCTAACAACTCCAAACAAAATAATGGGCTTATTTAGTTTATACTTTAATCCGCTTATACACTAATTACTTATCAAAATCCCTTTCAATTTCTAAAATCCGAAGTATTTGCTGTTATTACCTTACCACAGATCACTGTTGTGTGTATATTTATAATTAATATTTATAATTGAATATAATAATGTAACCCTTCCTAGTTAAATGGTGATAAACACTTTTTCACGTTATATTTAAAATAAAATATTAAATAGAAATAAAGAGAATGAACTAGACCTTTTCTGGAGCAACAGCGAAAAAAATTACATTTTTCATAACGAAAAAATTGAAAAATAAGATAATCATTATTTTTCTTTCTAATCATTTTGAAAAGCATAATATTTCGCGTATTTTCAAAAAAGCTTTCTACGACCTTTTGTCCACAAGAAAAATCCATAATAAGATTTGAATTAAAATGCGAATTTTAACCAATCCTCTTAATATCTTTCATACAATTTAACACCCTTTTTCGTTAATATACGAGGATGGTTTGAGAAGTTCGCGGCCTTACCAAAAAATAATTATAATATTTTTATTATAGTACCCTAAATAAGTTCATACTTTCTTTGGTTGTCACAGTGTAAAATTTTGTTGCTGTAGAATTTGTGGTTTTTAGGTTAGAACGAGTTTAGTGAGACCAAGTGCAGCGTTTTTGGAAAAATGGAAAAAAATTGAACAACGTGCAGTCATCAAGCAAAAAAGATTAACAACCAAGGAGATCCACGATGATAGGAAAACAACACTAGGGGAATCTGCTTCGTCATATACCACTGTGAAAAAATAGGTTGGAGAATTTAAACGTGGACGAGAGACCATCGAAGATGACCCTGGCTCCGGCCGGTCGACGATCTCTACGACTGAAGAAAACATCGGCAAAGTGTGTGATCTCATATTGAAAGACCGTAGATTAACTATCAGGGAGATTGCCGACATGTATGAACGAACACAAAACATCATTGCCAACGAACTCGGATTTTCTAAGGCTTCCGCAAGGTGGGTCCCCAGATTGCTTTTTGCGATTTCTCGCTACTGTTTGGAGATGTTTGAGTCTGATCCGCAAGTTTTTGTTAACAGGTTTGTGACAATGGACGAAACCTGGGGTCATCACTGTACTCCAGAGTCAAAACAACAATCCGAGCAGTGGAAAAAATCTGGTGAACCGACCCCAAAGAAAGCGAAGGCTGGAAAAGTGATGGCGTCAGTTTTTTGGGATGCTAAAGATATTATTATGGTGGACTACCTTCCGAAAGGCGAAACAATAAATTCGACTTACTATTGCACCCTTTGGCGTCGTTTACGTCAAGAAATTAAAGATAAACGCCCAGGATTACTGAGAAGGAAAGTTTTGTTCCATCAGGACAACGCTCGCGTTCACACGTCTGTTAAGTCTGTGGCTCAAATTCGTAATTGTGGATTCGAATTGCTGCTCCACCCGGCTTATTGTCCTGATTTGGCACATTCAGACTTTCAATTGTTTCCGAACCTAAAAAAACACTTGGGTGGCCAGAAATTTTCATGAAATGAAGAAGTCGAAGCTGCAGATAACCAGTATTTTGAAGACCTCGAGGAATCTTTTTTTCAAACAGGTGTGGAAGCTTTAGAAATCAGCTGAAAGTAGTGCATAGAGCTAGGTGGAGATTATGACGAAAAATAAAAATATTTTCGTACGTATTTTATTTGTTTTTTTGACTAGGCCGCGAACTTTTCAATTCATCCTCGTAAAAGCAGTAATATCGAATTGAATGGAAGTTGCCCGGAAAAAACCATTTTACAATTTATCGTAGTAAATACTTTTTTTTTATATTTTGTACTTAATATTTTTAGGCAATTTTATGACAAGTAAAGTTTTTTTTTTGTCACATATCAACGAACAGATGCTGGGATATTTAAGAAATAGTGAGCCGAAAGCGTTAAACTGTAAAAAATTGCACTAAAATAGAAGAAACGTGGTCAAAATTAGGCTAAGAAAACTCGTTTGCATTATGTTGGCACTGTTTAAAAGTAGTTAAATCGATTTCCAAGCCGTACCCCAAAATTTCTAATAGTTATGAAAATTTTAAGGAAACTGCCTGCACTATATCTCATTATTAGCGGTAGTGCTGTGATAAGTTATTTCAGTTTTGTTATCTTTTTTGGTCGGTCCTCGCTCGGCTGATGAACAATAATACGGCGAAACGCTCCCCGAGATGGACTAACAAATTAGGGAATGATTGCTGAAATATGGATTTTGTTAAATTTTATTAGTTGATGTTGATTTTTATGTACGTGGGGTAAGATCTTAACATAAGAGCTGCCTAGCAGTAATTGTTAACAACTCGCTGAACAACTCTCTTATTGGACTCTAGACTGAAATAGCCCCGACCAGAGGTCAGGTATGAGCTCAAAACTAGACTTACAATAATCAGGAAGCAAATGGTTGTATCTTATCTATTTTAGCAAATGCTACTTTTTATGTCATTAAACCAAAATGCTTGATAAATTCCAATAGCAATGGTAATATTTAAAATCTGAAGTTTAAATTGTATATAAATTTTATACAATATATGGTAATATTACATGGGTTGCTGTTGATTCTAATTCAAATTTCTTATTTATTCAATTTTTACAATAGAGAAAATAAAAATGCTTGAAGAAGACAGCAGCATGTTGCCAGAAAAACCCATTCAAACAAAGTGGTAGGATAATACATATACGTAATACGAGACAAAACAATATTGGTAAAGTGATTTATTTCCCTTGAAACCACTTAGTTCTGAAATAAATGATGAATTCGAGTTTCTCACACTAAAGAAAAACCCAACTCAAATATCGTAACTCAATATTTTAAATGGTACTAGCTGTGCCCGCGGCACTGCTCGCGTGGACATGATTCACTATTATCATAACTGCTCATTCCTTATATTAGCTCACGTAATAAAATATGTCCTATACCCGACTATAACGGACATACAGACAGACAGAGAGCCGTTGCATTTTATACATATTATATTCTTTACTACATGATATTGTTCCATATTTAATGGTTTAGGCAGCGTATTGATTCACTGTTATTCACTGCTTATTCCTTTTGTTAGCTAACGTAATAAAATATATCCTATAACCTGGCCAAAGAACATATGTATGTTTTAAAAAAAAGCATCTCGAGTGATAAGCACACTAACGGACAGACAGAGAGCCGTTGTGTTTTATATATATATTATAGATTATAAATAATCTGGCCAGAGAACATATGCATGAATTTAAAAAAAAAAAAAAAACACGTAAATCGGATAAGTGGTTCTCGAGTGATAAGCGCACTAACGGACAGACCGACAGGCAGATAGAGACACAGAGAGACGTTGTATTTTATATATATTATAGATTACCTGGCCAGAGAACATATGTATGCGGTAAAGGAAGATAGGTAAATCGGATAAGCGATAAGTGCACTAATGGATAGACAGATAGACCGAGAGACGTTGCATTTTATATATATTATATTCTTTGCTACATGATATTGTTTCATATATAATGGTTTAGGCAGTATATTGCAGGAGAACGCGCTAGCGGCAAACTTTTTTCCGACTTGATTCACTATTATCGTCACTGCTTATTTCTTATATTACATAACGTAATAAAATATATCCTATATCCTGGCCAGAAAACATATGTATGTTTAAAAAAAAAAACATGTAAATCGTATAAGTGATTTTCGAGTGATTAGCGCACTAACGGACAGACAGACAAGCAGACAGAGAGACTTTGTATTTTATATAAGTAGTTTTCCTGGCGGGGTTCTGGATCACGATAGCATGCTATCATCCACAGCCGAAGAACGCTCTTCAATTCAGTACAAGAAGGTCGATTGTTGTATGTCTTCTGGGAGTTAGGTCAAAGAAGGTCGTTTTGCGTCCGCATATTTTGTAAAGTTTCGTTTTTAGCCCGACGAATTCCTGAAAAATCTGCAAGAAGTGTTGAAATTTCTTGAAAAATGTACAAGAAGTAGTCGTCAATGACGCAATTTGTCCAGTGGCTGTTGAAACAGTGCCCTTTTGGCAAGTTTAGATGGTAAAACATTTACCGTTACGATAAACACACAGTTAAACCCTAATTTCTTGCCAAAAGGACACTGTTTCAACATCCACTGGACGTGTGACGTCACTGACGACCACTTCTTACAGATTCTTAAGCCCTCTATTTACACCTATTTACATATATTCACACCTATTTACACCTTTTTCATACCTATTTATACCTATTCTTCGGCTCTAAGGACCTTTACACCATCTAAACTTGCTAAAAGGGCACTGTTTCAACAGCCACTGGACAAATTGCGTCATTGACGACTACTTCTTGTACATTTTTCACGAAATTTCAGCACTTCTTGCAGATTTTTCAGGAATTCTTCGGCTAAAAACGAAACTTTACAAAATATGCGGACGCAAAACGACCCTCTTTGACCTAATTTCCAGAAGACATACACCATTCGACCTTCTTATAATGAATTCAAGGGCATTCTTGGGCTGTGAATGACCGCATGCCATCGTGATCCAGAACCCCGCCAGGTAAACTGCTTATATATATTACAGATATTATATATTTTATATATATATATATATATATATATATATATATATATATATATATATATATATATATATATATATATATATTACAGATTATAGATAATATGGCCAGAGAACATATGTATGGATTAACAAAAAACACGTAAATCGGAAAGTGGTTCTCGATTGATAAGCACACTAACAAACAGACAGACAGGCAGACAGACAGACAGAGAGACATTGTATTTTATATATATTATAGATAATCTGGCCAGAGAACATAAATACGGATTAAGAAAAAACACGTAAATCGGATAAGTGGTTCTCGAGTGAAAAGTGCCAGAGACATAGCCATAGAGGCATTACACTTTATAGACATTATTATTCTTTGCTACATGATACTGATCCACTGGTTTAGGCAGTGTATTGTAAGAGGACGCGCTAATGGCAAACTTTTTTCCGACTTCATTCACTATTATCGTCACTGCTTATTTCTTATGTTACCTAATGTAATAAAATAGATCCTATAACCTGGTCAGAGAACATATGTACGTTTAAAAAAAAAAAGCACGTAAATCGGATAAGTGGTTCTCCAGTGACAAGCGCACTAACGGACAGACAGACAGACAGACATATATAAGTACTCTATGGTGAGTTGTTACTCAAACTAAGGAGCTGAGCAAAGGAAAAGGAAGATGTATACAATTGAAAACTGCTTGTAGTACATACGTTTTCTCTTGAATTATTGACTCAAGAAACTAAAAAAGGTACATATAACATGATATTAACGAAGCAACGCTTCTACTCGCTCTCACATTCCTTTAACTTTTAGTAAGTTATTCTTAGTAAGTTGTAATATCGAATTGAATGGAAGTTACCAGTAAAAACCATTTTTCGATTTTTCGTAGTAAATACTTTTTTTAGGTTATGCACTTAATATTTTTTAGTGCAATCTACGCAGTTTTTTAGGCAATTTTATGACGAGTAAAATGAACTTCTTTTCGTCGCATAAAAATGAACAGAAGCTGAGCTATTTAAGAAATAGCGAGTCGAAAGAGTTAAAATGTGAAAAAATGCACCAAAATAGAAGACAGTGGCCTTGCGGTCAAAATTAGGCTGAGAAAATCCGTTTACATTATGTTGGCACTGTTTTTTTTTAATGGGTCTAGCACACGTGCTACAGGGAAGTCCCTAAAGCGCTCCAGGAGCGGCAAGTATGCGGAAAAAGCAATTCACGTTGTTCATGAATGGTTGTAAATTGTACTCGGTGGGAAACACAGCCCTGGGCAAATTATTCCAAAGGGATGATGTTCTCCATATAAAAGACTGCTTGAAAAGCATTGTATGCGGAGTAAGAAGCTGAACCTCAAACGGATGTGAAGTATTAGCGTGACGTGTATTTCTAATATACACCGCTCTGGGAGGAATTAAGCGGGCTACATCCTTCGAACAATTTCCATGAAAATACTTGTAGAACAGACTCAAGTAGCCAATCGTTCTTCGATGTTCCAGCGAATCAAGGCCGTCGGTCAGTTCCGGGTCTCCTAACTTTTGAGAATCTCTCCTAGCTATGCCTGCAACATGTTCATGCCAGGACATATTTGCTCCCAAATTAACGCTCAACAAAATGACGATGCTAGGGGAATGGAGTGCCCCGACATGACTATGTTGGATTCAGCAACGTTAATTTTTTTAGAAAAAACTGCCGCCTGGGTTTTTATAGCGTTAAATTTCACTTGGTTACTGTCACCCCAAGATAGAATTTCTTTCAGGTCTTTGTTAAAGTTGAACGACCTCCTGCTGTCTGCGGCGATTCGCCTCAATAGCCGATGTCCGAGCGTTCAAAGTGAATGAAGAGATAAGCGTACTGTCATCTGCAAAGCTGTAGATTGGATTCCCGGTCCTTTCCAGCAGATCGTTAATGTAAATGAGAAAGAGAGTAGGAGACAGTATGGAGCCTTGGGGCACACCGGCGTTGACACTGAAGAAATCCTTCGACTGCCACTCGTAAAGAACGCTCTCTGAGGAAACATGAAAGCCACAAACAGAACCTTTCAGACATACCATAAGAGCGTAGCATAGCCAACAGTCCATAGTGCCAAACACGGTCGAATGCCTTGGATATGTCAAGAGCAACCGCTTGAGATTCTCCAAAGTGTTCAATTGCGTTGTTCCAAACATGTGTTACATAAGTCAGAAGATCTCCTGTTGATCTATATTTACGAAAGCCATATTGGTGATCGCTAATAATGTCGAATCCTTCAAGATATTTTAGAAGATGCTGATTGATAACCTTTTCCATGACTTTCGATATTATTAAAAGCAGTGCGACTGGTCGGTAGTTATTTGGCAAGATCTTCTTGCCTTTTTAGGTATTGGCTGAACTGTGGCACATTTCCAGCAGGAAGGAAATATTCCCATTCTGTAGGAGAGGTTGAAAAACTTACAGAAAACTGGTGATAATTCCCTCGCACAGTTTTTGAGAACTATGGCAGGTATTCCGTCAGCGCTAGAAGCCTTTTTGGTGTCTAACTTCATTAAGACATGCTGAAGAACAAACTTTAGAATAGTTAAATCGATTTACCTAAAAATTTCCAAAAATTATGAAAATTTTACGGTATTTGCCCACACTAATACAGTAATTTGCATCTCTGATAGCTATAAGCTATATTAATCTGTTAAAATATTGCTCAGCGGATTAGCGATTGTCAGTAGACCTCAAATAAAAAAAAATTAAGTTGTATATTCAAATCTGTTATCATTTAGTTGCATCTGAAACAACCCGTAATTTCTTGAATTTTATGTAAAATTCGTAACACGGAAAATTTACAAAGTCATCACTGAACAAATTTCTACGCCTAAATTTTAAAAGCTATACTGACCTCATATCAGGGTACATTACTCACCACACTATTTAATAGAATTTACTACGTCACAGAGTTGAATCATATCATAGGGCAGTTTTTAGGTCGTAAACATGTCTACGGCAGGTGAATATCGCGTGACCGTCCACTCTAATTTCAATTAACGCCGCCATGAAGTGATATTCTTTTGTTTTCATTTAGGCTCCGAATACTGAAATATTAAACAAAGTGGGAATTCTTTAAAAATAAAGATACAGATAAGGTACAGTCATCTACAAATTTTTAAGTTAATTTATTTGAGTTATAACATCTAAATTAAAACAAAAACTGCAAATCACATGCGTCGA
>CM032454.1:11901448-11933622 GCA_019049505.1 Pachyrhynchus sulphureomaculatus
GGGACTTCCCTACAGCACATGTGCTAGATCCATAAACAAACAAAAAAAAATGCAGTCTGGGTGTTAGTTATTTGGTTATCCATTCAATATTAGATCCTTTTGCATGCAAATGGTTACAGAGTATCCAATTTTGCAGCAATGATGGTTCACTACATCGATAAATATGGAACATCATTCTGTTAAAAAAAAGATAATTATACTACTCAGTATATATCACCACTACACCAAACACTTTATTTTTGCACTTGACGCCCGTTTCGCTAACCATGTTAGCTTCATCAGGAGCGATGATTGACTAAAGGTAAACTACAGATCTACCCTATTTATACTTAGCCTAACCCTAGAATGATTCATTTCATTGCAAACAACATAAATTAGCCTCAATACATTTTTTAGTTCATCGTTTGGTCACTTTCCCTCTGAATAGAGTAAACTTTAATAAAGAAAGGAATCGTATTAGAAATATAACTAGAGTTAATGGTTATGACGGTGACTTAGTAAATAAGCTAATAAATAGACATAAATTTAGGTCTAATATTCAGAATTCCACCTTTTTTACACGCGAAGAAAATAACACCAAGTATGTCTCCATACCATATAATCCGAAATATAGCAAGGGACTCAATAAGGTATTTAATAAGGTAGGCCTCACCTTAGTCTATAAGTCATCAGACAATCTGAGGAATATCTTAGGAAATCCCAAAGATAAGATTCCCAATTGTGAGAAAAGTGAAATTTATGAAATTAGTTGTAATGATTGTGACAAAAAGTATGTTGGGCAAACTAAAAGGTCAATTAAAACACGATTTAAAGAACATTTAGCACACTTAAGATACAATAGAACAGAAAAGTCTAGCATTGCCGAACATGCCCTTGAAGCTGATCATACTGTAACATTAGATAATCTAAGATTAATAAAAAATGTATCTGATAGGAGATTGTTGAACGCATACGAAAGTATGGAAATCATAAAATGTAAAAGTAGTTTAAATAAAGACAGAGGGCCTATTCCTTATAGTCCCCTCTACTGGTTACTTGACCGGAACTGATGGTCTTGCCTATGTCATTAGTTCCGCTTGAGTAATTCTAGGGTTAGGCTAAGTATAAATAGGGTAGATCTGTAGTTTACCTTTAGTCAATCATCGCTCCTGATGAAGCTAACATGGTTAGCGAAACGCGCGTCGAGTGCAAAAATAAAGTGTTTGGTGTAGTGGTGATATATACTGAGTAGTATCATTGTGCCAAAGATTCCACATTCCCAACTTAGTAAAGATAATTATGTTTGTCGCTAAAATTCAGTAAGAGCCCATTCATCAGTCTGTGGTCAGCCCGGTATTATATTTTTAGGTCGAGTGTGTCTCTTAACCATTTACTTTAACTAAATTTGTAGTCCGTAACTTTCAGGATTTTTTATTTTATTTAACAGCACGAAAATTTTATTTTGTACGTGAAAATAGAAACGAAGGTAATCCAAGAAATATAAATTTTATTTTCAACTGATCAACACCATTTGCTTTAAATTTCTCGTTTTCACATGACAAGCCATTTATTCGTTATATAGAGTGACTCTTGAATATTACATTTTACCGGTGTTGATTTACTTATTTTTTCACGTTGATATATACCTAAAAGATACAGTTTTTGTCGCAAGAAGTGCAGAATGTTTAGTATTTATTAATAAGAAGTAGAAATTAAAATTTAATTTAATACTGGTATTTATTTGACAAGTGATTTCAGTAACAGCGATACAGCGATTCAAGAACAACGTGAATCGCTTTTTCCGCACTCGTGCCGCTCCTGGAGCGCTTTAGGGACTTCCCTGCAGCACGTGTACTAGACCAATAAAAAAAAAAAAAAAAAAATCGAAATTTCGGTTAATCCGAATTTTTTTTATAAAATAGAAGTTTATAATGAATACAACATTGCAGATTGACTTAAAAGCATTTATACGATATGCTATTACGTACATAGGTATTTATTAAAATAAAGAATAGAACAAATAATTTACTTATTTTATGTATATGTACGGAAAATCGAAAATAAAACAGTTTCATTCTTAACTTTAATGTCTCAAAAATGAGGTAATTTTTAACTGCACTCGTTTTGCGTTAGTTCTGTTTTTGGCTGCAATTTCTCTCCAACATTTATTAAGCAAAACGTCTCTGTCGGTTGCATTTCCTTGTTGTTCTACATAAGTTAACGCTTTTTCTAGGGCCTCTAGTCCTTCTGAATGTGACATTTCTACTGGAATATTATCAGTGGCTTCTACTTCGTTATCATCATCGACATCACTGCCTATTTTATTAGCATTTTTACATATACTTTTAATTAATTCTTGGTCAGTCGTTTCATCTTCCACACTATCACTGTTTAACCATTCACAAACATCGGTTTTCGTAACACTTTCACATCCTGATATTCTTGTAATAATTTGATGTAAACTTTCATTATCTTCTGTTTCTGCCTCTTGTGGAATCAATTTTGACCAACATTTTTCCAGAGTACTACTCTTTACTTGATTCCAGGATGAAGCTATCCAATATATAACATTCTTCAAATTTATCTTTTTTAGACAATCAGTAAGATTGCCACCATCTACTTCTTCTAAAATATGCTCCAATAACAAACGCCTGTAATTGCGTTTTAAATTTTCCAGTTCACCCTGGCTGAATGAGAGAAGTTACTGCAGGAGGCAAAAACACTGCTTTTATTTCTCCACTTGGAAGTTGCTCCGCACTTGGTTGAGTGGGGGCGTTATCTAATAACAGAGTACATTTTCTAGGATATCCATGTTCTTTTTAAAAAAGTTCCACTTTCCAAAAAATAGAGTTGCGTTTATCCAGGCATTGTTTTGATTTTTATACAAAACAGGAAAAGCATTACGACGAATATTCTTAAAGGTTCGTGGATCTGCTGACTTACCAATACATAATAATGGGAGTTTGTGTCTTCCAGAAGCATTACTGCATGCAAGAACAGTAATACGCTCTTTGCTACGTTTGTAACCAAGTGCTCCAGCTTGCGTTTTTGAAGCTAAAGTATTTGACGGCAACATTTTGTAGTTCAAGCCTGTTTCATCACAATTATAGGTTTGGTCTGGTTGTAAACCATGTTCTTTCATAAGCTGGTCAAAATTTTCTGCAAATTTTTTTGCAGCAGATACATCAGCCAACAATCTTTCTCCACAAACTTTTAGTTGACGTACACTATGTCTTTTTTTCAACCGTCTAGCCATTCATTACTTGCAGAAAAATTTACTCCCTTCGCTTACACTCACTGCCTTATGTTTTAAAATTTACAAAACACTACACCATTTTTCAAGTTTTCCGCGATTTTTCTTCCACTCTGAAACAGTACTCACGGCTACACCTAAATCCTTCGCTGTATTTTTAAGAAGTTCACCATTATCTAAACGTTGAATTGCTTCAAGTTTCTCTTTTAAGCTTATTATTATGATGCTCCATTTTGTAAAATATCTATTATGGTAAAACGAAACTATTACCTCTGCGATAATAATAGACGTAATGAGTAACTTATAACACTGGTCGGCTAACCAAATCATAGACAGCGGTGAAATTCTAGATGTCGGGGAGTCCCCGATGCGTTAAGGAAACCACTCATCGTCTGTTTCGAATAATGGGAGTTTTTCGTTTAATGGGAATACAATTTGCTTTTTAACAGTTTGTTTCGGATAAGCCGGATTTCAGATAATCGGGATTGTACTGTATATATATATATATATATATATATATATATATATATATATATATATATATATATATATATATATATATATATATATATATATATATATATATATATATATATATATATATATATATATATATAGGAAAGATCAACAAAAAGTTCTTAGTAGTAGTAGTTTTATTCTAACATCGAGCTTTCGATGCTGAATTGAACATCATCTTCAGGACATAGAAGATACAGAAAATAAATCTCATAAGTCAGAGCACCCTCTGGAAAACTGTATCGTAATCTCAATAAGAAAGGTAGCAGAAATCATTGCCATATTTTTAAATAAAAACTGAAGTGTTAGTTTAAAAGAGAGAATATTTACAGGTAGGTCTTTATTGAATGAGAATCCGATCCATATCAATTACAGGAAATAAAGTTTTAACGCATGAGTTTAAACAATTATTAATGCAGAACCTGGTTATTTTTTTTATTTTTACTGATTTTTAATTTCTATAAAATAAGACATGCGTATGGAGTAACATTTTTTTAAAACCGACTTAAGGTTGTTTATTATGTCGAAACTAAACCAACAGATATAAATATTTTATGGAGCAACAAAATTCAAAGAAACTCTGTTGTAAGCATTATTGGTTCTTCTTTTTTTAGTATGTTCTTGAGACAATAAATATGTGTATATGAAGCTTAGCCTTTGACGTCTTTTTTGCGGTTAAGATTGTTAAGGCAATTCTTTATGCAGCGATCTTCAGAAAATTCTGTCTGAACATGTTGCTTTCAGTGTCCAAAATTAAAGTTTTGTTGTACAGGACTACTCGTGATCATATTTGTTAACACGTTGGCTCAGACTAGTCGAATCTGGTTTATGTCTACAATCGCTTTTGTATAAAGCGATTCTTTTTGATAATTTTTTTGATGTGTGGCCGATGTAGATTGACCCACAGTCACATTTAATTCCATAGACAACGTTACATGTTTACCAAAATTCAGTTTGTCTTTTTTATACGAGTAATAGCAACCAAGCTTCTTTGAGTTGTACTGTGCTATTTTAAGATTTGTGCCTCTGAAAAGTGCAATAATTGATTGGGAAAGATCTTCCATCTGCTGTAACTTTCCAAATTGTACTTCAGTTGGTATTAAATTATTTGAACTCTTTGGCTGTCTGGGTCTATTTATCTGTTGGAAAGTTTTTTTTATAATAGACTTTGGATATTTACTTTCAATTAAGATGTTTTCTAATAATTTTAAATTTTTTCCTTTAGATTTTTTAAGATGATGTACGATTCGGCATCTAGAGCTCTATATATATATATATATATATATATATATATATATATATATAATATATATATATATATATATATATATGTATGTAGTAGTGTTTTTTCGGGTATCCCGTGTTAGCTTAAAGTCCCTTGATGGACGGTTTCGCTGACGTTTCGATGGAATCTCATCCATCTTTTTCAAAGCGTTGATCACTGGTCGGTGTCTTGGTGTTGAATATGCCACTCAACATGGTCTATTTAGCAACAGTTTTTCTTATTTTTTACTTGAAAAATTCGATTATTTTATGCAAACTATCATGTTAATAAATAAAGATAAATCTTTAACAACAAGATTTATTGGCGTCTTTCAAGGGCTGGTAAGGGGAACTTTTACAAAATTTTAAAAAGTCCGAAGATATATGGGATAATTATTGTTTTTTATACCCTAATAACTCGACATCAATGTCTATATTTTCGAATTAAAAGAAAATTAGAAATACGCCAACAACTTACTGTATAAAATACATCATTTAACTAAGTAAAATGTCTTGTTTGACTGACAATTTAATCGCTGTAATAATAATTACGTATGGGTTTTTTATTTTGATAAATATTCGATAGAATTTTCCGTTTCAAAGTTTATTGTTATTAGTGATATTAAAAGCGGTAATTATCAAAGTACCTAGTGTTTAAGAGTAACATATTGCTGTTACATTTAAAGTTTATTTGTTTGGAGTTTATGCAAATTCATGTTGAGGTGCGCCCAAAAAAAAGAGATTTCTTTTGCATTTTACTGGATTTTGCTACCTTTTTGAATTAGTTTTAAGAGTTCACCCTATTTTAGGCAGAAAACCTCTGCTATATAATAGAGTCATCAAATGTAAATGAGGGTTCAGGTAATCAAGTTGACCAACCTCCCATAAAAGCTTGTTTGGCGCTCTTAATGTTTTTGTCAATCCAGAATTTTTTCACTGTGCCCCTCATTAACCCAAGTCTTTCTAAATCTAAATAAAACATATTTCTTTCTTCGGCTCGAAATTTTCTGATTGCTCGTAGGTATTCTCTTCTCCAACAAATTATTTCTGTTTTATCGATAAGAATAATTCAGGTTATGAAGGATTTTCCATAATTTCCATTTTTTAAAATCTGGTAAGTCCTGATCTTCTCTGATTTCTTGCAATACTTTATGTAGTGTCGGTATTTCTTTCTTAATAAAAAAATGGTGTACTTTTCTTGTTATTGCTTTTTTAAAGTCTTCATCGACCTCTCCTTTCCTTTGTGATTCTAATGTTCATTGAAGGACTGAGTTTTCTTTCTTTTAGAAATCTATAAATAGTTGCTGATCCAACTCGCGACATGTTGGCACAGGTTTCCACAATTTCACAGACTTGGCTTGTTGGCTGCTAATGCACTAGGGCATCGTGGACGTTAAGTATTATTGTTTTTTCTAGCAGGAAAAATGAAGATTTACAGAAGTTTGACCGGGGCAAAACTGAAAGTTGAAGCCATCACTGTTCTGATTTAAACTAAGCGTATTATAGGTTTTTGCTTTATTTTTATATTTATACAGAATATTTTTATTGCATACTTAGGTACATAGGCACCTACCTACCGATAAGTACTTTGGTTAATTATGCTCCAATAACTACTAAAATCCCAAATAATTTATTTGTTCCTATTACACAGGGGAACAGTTGTTTTGGTGTCGAGGTTTTTTGAGCTGATTCTATATCAATTTGATGTCCTGAATTCAAATAACGTATTCATTTGTACCTAGGAGCTCAATTTTTAAGATATACAATTTTAGAGAAATATAAGTTACATTATTGTAACTCAAATCCGTAAGTGTAGTAAACAAAAGTAGATACGAAATTTTTATTTTAGTTATACAAAATACAATATTATGTCGTACTTACAAACAAAAAAAAAACATTGAAGAAATGAAATAGTCACTCAACACTTGGAAAGCTTCTTTTCCGCGACATTCTTGAATGTTTTTTTAAACAGTCCCTTTTTAAACTCCAGCAGTAATCTGCCATCATGTGCATGTCCCATCTTCCTTGGTAGCGGTCCTCCATAACTTTAATATCTTGGTGAAACCTTTCACCTTGTTCCTTACTCATGTCTCCTAAATTTTCTGAAAAAACGGTCTAAGTGGCTGTGTAAATAGTGTATTTTAATACTCATATTGCACCCTGAGGATTTGAAACTATTAAGTATCTTGTTAACCATTTCAACATAGTTTTGAGCTTTATGTTTGCCTAGAAAATTTTCGACAACTGCAACAAATGATGTTCAAGCTTCTCGTTCAACTTGATTCATTGAATTTATGAAGGCAGGATCCTTAATTAATTGTCTTATTTGTGGGCCGTCAAATATCCCTGCTTTGAGTTTTTCTGTGCTCAACTGATGCATTTTTACCCCTATATATGCAAAACAAGACCCATTCTTATCAAGAGCCTTTACAAATTGCTTCATTAAGCCCAACTTTATATGTAACGGAGGAAGTATGATTTTTTCTCTTTCAACCAAAGCGTCGTTAATGACATTCTTTTCCCCAACGTCCATGTTTTCTCTCTGAGGCCAATCTTTTCTAACCCAGTGGTGTGTTTTGTCCCTACTATCCCAGAGGCACAAGAAACACGGATATTTCGTGTAACCACTTTGCTGCCCAAGAAGAAAGTTGACCATTTTAAGTCTACACAAATCATCCATTGATGTTCGTAAAACTTTATCTTCTGCAAGACCAAAGCTATGGTATTATATTCTTCTTTCAGTTTCGTTGAGTGAGCTAGTGGTATTGAACCATATTTATTCCCATTATGTAGAAGGACACATTTTAACTGTCAATAAATAGGCGCCAATTCATCTGGAATATATTCAGAAAGTCCCATTTCTTTCATGAGTCCCCTAATTTCGTGACAAAATACAAGATTGTCTTCTTGAGAAAAGAATGGTAGCAGATCTTTTTCTCTTGTACGGTAAAAGGTAATTTTGGTTCCTTGTTCCAGTAAATTTTTTTGTCGTTCAACCTAGAAGCCAGTACTTCAGAAGCTTTTTTCGATAAATTGAGATCCCTGGTGAGATCATTTAATTCATTTTGATTGAAGCGTTGAGGAACTGATGACGTCCCCTCATAGTCACTGTTAGTTTCATTAGCATCAGAACTTTTATTAGCATCAGAAGAGCGATCAGAGGGAAAATATTCGTCATCAGAGATATGTGGTAGCTGATGAAATGTTGGAATCGGTATTTCATCTGAGTGCGGGATAGGGCGTATTGCCGAGTCTAAATTGGGATAAGTCCACTTACTGCGGTTATTTCGATTGATTCCATTAGTATTTACTAAACAGAAAATAACAATCATTGAAGTGGTTTTTTTGGTTCTCTCCAAACCATTGGTACGCCGAATTTTAGACATTTTCTTTTCCCGGTAGTCCACTGCCGTAAATGCTCTGTACAAGTTTTACATACGAGATGCGGGGCCCACATTTTGTCCTGATCACCAAGCTTAACTCCAAAGTATCCAAGATACGCTCGCTTTACAAAGTCAGTAATAGTTTGTCTGTTTTGTTGAAACATGTATTCTCCGCATATATAGCAAAACACATCAGGTTGATTTACACAACTTCTTCTTGAACTGGAACCTGAACTTATTTTAATTCTGTTCAATAACACAAAAACACTCTTTTCTTAGCATAAAATAACACGCCGAATTCGATCTACTCTCATTAGTAAGAACGCACAAACTGACGAGACTTACCCGAGTTAGGTGATTAAAAGGGTCAGTTCAGGTACCTGATAGGCAATGGTTCCACTATTTATAGGTTTACCTGGAATTTACTCAATTACAGACTGACAATAAAACCATTGTACCTACATTAATGAATATATAATAATTTTAGAACTCTCATAAATGAATATACTGAATAAAAACCACATTGGTAGATAAGTTGATGTATCTAAAAAAGTAGAGCTGATAGAGAAAAACGGATTGCATGTATAGATTTGGCGTCCCAAATATAGTTAAAATCAGCTCTAAAATCCCAGGCACCAAAACAAAAATATTTTTTTGTTGCCCTGTGTTATCATTAAGCTTTATAACACTTTAGATTTTTAGTTCTTAATTGTACTCGTTTAGGCCTTTATCATACAAATAAGATTTTTAGTTTCATCATTTACTCCTTAGAATAAACTTTCAAATGCGTTGATTTATATAGCTTCTTGCAAAATTTAGAAGGTATGTAATAAAATATTTTTTAGAAGAAGGTCTCACTGTTTGTATAGAAATAGAAAATATAGGTGATTAAAACTAAAAATGCAAATAATTGGTAGAGAAATTTCTGACGCTTATGGTTTATGACATTTTAATGTTTATAACCCATGTTGTGTGCAATTAATTCCAAATAAACGAACTTTAGAGCATAATAATCCTATTTCTATGTATATCGATATTTATTATTACGATATTTTTTGTTAACTTTAATAAAAATATCTTAACTGTCAAAATTTGTTACACACTTTTGGTTTAAGTAGTAAAATATATGTTTCGGTAAATGTACCATATTCTGGACTTATTCTAAATTAATAATAGTTTGTTGGCTTTTGATTATCTTTAAAAATACTTTTTTTAAAAAAAAATGTATATTTGGGTACAGAGGCGTCCAGCAGAACCGATAAATGAGACCTTTACCAAATTCTAAGTATGATTGAATTGACAGAAAGAAGTAGTGATTTTACTCAGGTGGTTACCCATTTCAATATATTAAACTATTTTAATAACACCTTATATATATATATATATATATATATATATATATATATATAATATATATATATATATATATATATATATACACGAGGCTGGTTTGAAAAGTCCGTACAAAGTCCGAGAGATGGCACCACCGGCGCGTATCGAGGTCATGTTTAGTTAGTAGCATCTCTTGAATGAACGCACACCAAGTTTCAGCCATATTGGTCTATCTCTTTATGTTTGGCATTCGTGTGAATCAAGGAAGTCGAGTGATTTTCAAGAAATGGACGAAAAAGAATTTCGGGTGGTGATTAAACATTACTTTATGAAAGGCAAAACGCCTCAGGAGACTAAAGAGAAGCTTGATAAACATTATGGTGACTCTGCACCTTCGATTAGAACAGTTTATAAGTGGTTTCAAAATTTTCGGACTGGCCATATGGGCACAAGTGACGCTGAACGTTCTGGACGGGCCTGTGGAGGTTACGACTCCAGAAATCATTGATCAAATCCATGATATGGTGATAGATGACAGAAGAGTTAAGGTGCGTGAGATTGCTAGTGCTGTGGGCATCTCGACTGAACGGGTACATAATATTTTTCATAAACATTTGGACATGAGAAAGCTATCCGCAAGATGGGTGCCGCGATTGCTCACGCTTGACCAAAAACGGAATCGTGTGAAGTGTTGCAAGGATGGTTTGCAGCTGTTCCAGAGGAATCCGGAGGACTTTAAGCGTCGTTTCGTCACTGTGAATGAAACATGGATACATTACTATACTCCTGAGACCAAACAACAATCTAAACAATGAGCTACCAAGGGGGGAATCTGCACCAAAAAAGGCGAAGACCGTTCCTTCGGCCGGAAAGGTTATGGCGACTGTCTTTTGGGATTCGCAAGGGATAATCCTTATCGACTATCTGGAAAAGGGTAAAACTATTACAGGTGAATATTATTCATCGTTATTGGACCGTTTGAAAACCGAGCTGCAAGAAAAAACGCCCGCGATTGGCCCACAAAAAAGTCCTTTTCCATCACGACAACGCACCAGCACACACCTCAGCAGTTGTGGTCGCAAAATTAATGGAAATAGGATTCCAACTTGTTTCACATCCT
Source organism: Pachyrhynchus sulphureomaculatus (assembly GCA_019049505.1). Taxonomy (NCBI): domain Eukaryota; kingdom Metazoa; phylum Arthropoda; class Insecta; order Coleoptera; family Curculionidae; genus Pachyrhynchus; species Pachyrhynchus sulphureomaculatus. Next base: position 11,912,295 of record CM032454.1, read on the forward strand.
CCCTATTCTCCAGACTTGGCTCCCTCGGACTACTATTTGTTCCCCAATTTGAAGAAATGGCTGGCGGGACAAAGATTTTATTCAAGGAGGAGGTGATTGCAGACACTAATGGATATTTTGCAGACTTGGACAAATCCTATTATTCGGAAGGAATCAACAAACTAGAACATCGTTGGACGTAAAAGAAGACTATGTCGAAAAATAAAAAAGGTTTATCCCAAACACATAAGTAGTTTTTATTTTTGCACAGACTTTTCACACCAGCCTCGTATATATATATATATATATATATATATATATATATATATATATATATATATATATTTATATATTATATATATATATATATATATATATATATATATATATATATATATATATATATATATATACATATATATCTATCTATATATATATATATATATATATATATATATATATATATATATATATATATATATATATAAACTCCTGGACAAAATTAACGCAACAATCTGAAAATTAATTTATCTTTATCGAGTATTTGAATAGTAGGCTATGCATATTTTGTTTCGTTGTTCACGACAGAAATCAAAACAGTTCGTTTAGATTTACAGTTTTAAAGAATTTTTTAGAAGATAAACAATTTTCTGTAATAATGCGATAGATTTTCTTTAAAAGTAAGCTTATAAATTGTTCCCTTTTTCAAAGTAATACGTTTTTGTGGTAGACCCCGAAGAATTAGAGAAATGAATCGAACAAGGAATTTAACTGAACACGAGGTAGTGCGAGCCTCACTTTTATTGGACGAGGGATATTGTCAGAGTTATGTTGCCAATTTGTTAGGCAAACATCGTTCCACAATAAGTCCTATGGTAAAACGCTTGAATGAAGTAGGAAACTTATTCTAGAAGGCTAGGATAAGGGCGAAAACGATGCACTAGCGACCTAGATGAACGTTTTATAAGACAATATGCTTTAAGAAACAGGCCTGTCACTAGTTGTATAATAAGAAACGAACTCGAAGCTGTTCGCAATGTCACAATTTCTTCTAAAACAGTTAAAAGTCGGTTAAATGAAGCTGGATTAAACAGTAGGAGACCAGCCACTGCGCCCTTGCTTACTAGAGAGAACAGAGTTGCCAGGTTACGTTTTGCTCGAAATCACGAAAACTGGTCTGTGGATGAGGAAGCAACACACACTACTAGTGTCCCAGTTACACCATTAATTTTGCTACTAGTGTCCCAGTTTATTTTTTTCCTTATTACATAATTTCAACGATTTTGTTATTAGGTCTTAAGAATAATTCTAATTCGAATCTTATATAGAGAAATTTGGTAGCTAATTCACTTTTAAAGTATCCGAATAAGTAATAACTTTTAGTGTAACCGATGTTCATAAAAAATTATTAAAATTAATTCATTATAAAAATTTGTATGATTTAATATATTGTTGCGTTAATTTTGTCCAGGAGTGTACATATATATATATATATATATATATATATATATATATATATATATATATATATATATATATATATATATATATATATATTATATATATATATATATATATATATATATATATATATATATATATATATATATATATATTATATATATATATATGTATATATATATATATATATATATATATATATATATATATATATATATATATATATATATATATATATATATACATACAGTAGAACCCCGGTTATCCGAGGTAACGTGGGGGGCACCCTCCTCGGATAATTGAAAACTCGGATAATCCGGATTTGTTTTTTTTATTCATTCAAAAAATAAATACTTTATACAGATGTATTAACGGTTTTAACATATAAATAGGTACATACGTTATAAAACAGTGAAATAGGTATCTATGCGCTTCTGTTTTATATTGCATCTTCTTTTTCTCGCTGCAGTATTTCTCCATCTATTAAGAAGAAGCAAATCCGCTGGGGTTGCCTCTGGTTGTTGTTCGATATACCTCAAAGCTTTTTCCAAAGAAGCAAAACCTTCTTGATGAGAGATCTTAGTGGGAGACTGTTCATCCACCGCCGCTTCGTCATCGTCATCGTCATCGTCATCTGATTTTTCGGTTTCCTGAAAGGCATTCGTCATTTCTTCAATACTCATTTCTTTTTTCTAAATCATCTGCTGTAATCCATTCAACAACATTTTCTCTCTTCACATTTTCGCAACTTTTAATTTTTGCATTAATTCAAATAAACTTTATTTCTTTTTCTTCTATCTCGCTGTCAAAATTTGAACAGGACATTTCTCCATGGCTTTTCAATTTCAAAGCTAATTCATTTAATGGAGTATCATCTTCACTGTCATTATAGTCCTCAAAATCAATAACTTTTGACCAATATTTTTGAATAATGGTAGTACGCACAGAATCCCAAGTTTGACTTACCCAGTAAATAACATTTTTCAGTGTAACCTTTCTCATCCCATTGATAATATCCTCCTTTTCTGTGTATTCTAAAAGATGTTCAAGATATAAACGCCTATAATTTTTTTTAATGTTTTCGAGGATGCCTTGATCCATTGGTTGCATTATGCTGGTTACATTTGGAGGAAAAAATTTTACAATAATTTCGCCCACATGAAGTCTCCAGGGTGAGAGGGGGCATTATCTATTAACAAAATTGCTTTAATAGGAAGACGGTTTCTGTTCAAAAATTTAGTCACAGATCGCACGAACTCTTCTTCAAACCAGTTAGTAAATAAGGTCGCATCCATCCATGCGCTCTTCTGACTTTTATAATAGACTGGTAGGGCTTTGGATGAGATGTCTTTTAAAGCTCTTGGACGTGCAGACTTGCCAATCACCATCAGTGGGATTTTGTGCTTGCCAGATGCATTGGAACATAGCAGTATAGTTAATCTTTAATTACTTCGTTTGTGCCCAGGAGCTGATTTTTACTGTCGAGATGCCAATGTTTTTGATGGAATCATTTATAATTCAGACTAATTTCGTCACAGTTGTAAATTTGATCACATGTGTATCCACAATCTTCGATTTGCCTTTTAAAGTTCTGCTTAAACTTCTCAATTGATGACACATCAGCAGAAAGTTTTTCACCACATACAGTCAGTTGTCGTATACCGTACCGTTTTTTCCAGCGGCCAAGCCATCCAGAACTGGCGGTAAACTGATCTATCTCTGGGAATTGCCTACTAATCATTATTGCTTTCTGTTGTAAAATTGGACCTGACAGAGGCACACCTTTTGATCTCTGTTGGTTAAACCACATGAATAAAGCTTCGTTAACCTTTTCATAGTCACCGGTTTTCATTTATTTTCTTCCTGAGGACGAGGAGGCTTGATTTATACACCACTCTTCTATTTTTGTGCGGTTTCTTTTCCAATCTCCGACTGTTACCTCACCTACTTCATAATCTCGTGCAACAACTTTAATTGTCTCTCCTGCTTCAATTCTTCTGATCCAAGAATAGTCGATTGGACAATAATGGGTTAAATCGGTTAAAATCATATTCACAATCGGTAATAAAACTCAATACGTAAAATAAATAACATCGGTGCAGTTAATAGTTGTCTGGGTCAACAATCTTCTATCGAAGTTATAAATGTTGAAAAAAGGTATAGTTAAGCTTGGTTAACTATATTAACTTAATATTTCTTAGCCCACACCACAGAAAGGCAACTTAATCTGCCTTAACCTGACATACTATAGTTTACGAAACAGGCACAGAAACTTTACGTTACATAGTCTAATATGGGTCGTCTGATAACACATTTTTAGTTCCAGACGCAATAAAACATAATTATAGCAATATTTTACCCCCAGCCCCTATTTTTCACCTTTATAAGAGGTACAAATATAAAAACTACCCTTAAAAATATAATTAGAAGCATAAAAAACCTTAAATTTCCATTCCCAAATCTCCAGAACTAAATTTTTACAAATTTTGATAATTGGCCAACCCAACCCCTGTTTTCATCCCTTTGAAGGGTGCAAAATCAAAAACTAACCATAGAGATGAATTTAATACCCTCGGAAAACACCGAGTATTAAATTCATTCAAAATTTTTTTTGACATTCGTTTTTTGATATAAAAATATTTTTTTTTTTACTTTAAACATTATGAGTTTGGCCGCCATATTCCGTCCGTCATATTGAATTTTTTAAAAGGCCAGGTAACATTCGAAAGTAGAGACTCTAAGAAAAATTTTGAGCCATTACACATATGTGCGCGCCTCTCTATTCTGGTCGCATATATATATATATATATATATATATATATATATATATATATATATATATATATATATATATATATATAATATATATATATATATATATATATATATATATATATATATATATACATATATATATATATATATATATATATATATATATATATATACATATATAAATATATATATATATATATATATATATATATATATATATATATATATATATATATATATATGTATATATATGTATATATATATATATATATATATATATATATATATATATATATATATATTATATATGTATATATATATATATATATATATATATATATATATATATATATATATATATATATATAGGTATTTTTCTTGGTTTTTGGTCTATTAATGAATGAAGATTGGTTAAGTATATATTTGTTTATTTAGTAACGTTTCGACCTTCTTAATGAGTCTTCATCAGAGTTAAAATATTCTAAAACAATACATTTAGATGTTAAATATTTAAAATTACAGCACGTTTATAATATGAATTTACTAGAAGTTTTGCAAGAAGTAAAAACACTACTTAAATTTCCCTTAAATTTTTTATTTTTAACACCATGACATGTTTCGCTGTACGACAGCTTCTTCAGACGGTTTGTTACAAAATGAGGTTAAAATTACTATAATAAATGGTTTTAAAAGCAATCAACGTAAAGAATATATAGACGACGATCCAAATTTTTTATCCAAAATAATGTTTTCTGATAAAGCTACTTTTCGCAGTAATGGAGCAGTTAACAGCCATAACATGCATTATTATTCAACAGTTAATCCATGGGTCCGGGAAATTCAAAACCAAAACCATTGGTTGTTTAATGTATGGTGTTGAATATTAAATTTTCGAATTATTGGTCCATATTTTTCCGCGAACTGCTTAACGATTCTAGATATCTAAATTTTTTGTAAAACGAATTACTCCAGTTTCTTAAAGAAGTTGATAATTTTGAAAGGGAACAATTGTGGAGTCAACAAGACGGAGCTTCTACTCATTACCACAGGGAAGTTCAGGAATTCTTAAACGATCGTTACCCACAAAAATGGATCGGTAGAGATGGATTCATTTGTTGAACCCCTCGATCATGTGACTTAACACCTTTAGACTTCTTTTTGTGGGGCTACATTAAAGATCGTGTTTATGTGAATCCCCCTACAACACCGGTAGATATGGAAAATAGGATACGAGATGCGCGCAGGACTAATAACGCCCTTTATGCTAAGGAAAGTGGAGGAAAATATAGTAAGACGACTAAATATGTGTATTCAAGTAGGCATATTCTTGAACACTTATTACGACATAATAATTAATCATTAGATAAGTTAAACTATATTAAAATTATTATTAACTATTTGTTTATGTTTTCACAATAGCGTAAGTGAATTAAAGACGAGAGTAAAAATTGAAAAATACAAAATAAATCGAACACTATTAGAAATAGGTATATGACATACTTAATAAAAGTTGGAGAGTTTTATAAAATCTATCGAAAAAAATAATAATATACAGGGTGTGCCTTTTAAAAAATTTGAGATTTTTCAATTTAATTTGTCTAAATTTATTTTGGACACCCTGTAGCATCTAACTCAAATTGCTTTACATATATATATATATATATATATATATATATATATATATATATATATATATATATATATATATATATATATATATATATTTTCATCTGTATAGAACGCTTGTACAAATTATGAGTATTCCACTTTCAGAAACAATGGCGCTACTGTCAATTTTTTACAAAACTTAAAACTAGTATTTTCTTAAAAAGATTGAAATATCACAAAAATTACTAGGTTTAGGTATACAACATTATTAATAAAAAAGTTATAAAATTTTACGCAGACTTTAAAAATAAATTAGAAAATTCATTTAACGCAGTACGACGCATCAATGGCTACCCCATTAATTCCATACAAATTCTAATAGACAATAACCAACACATCTCAAATTCTACAGACATAGCCAACTGTATTGCATCTCACCTCTCCAAGGAATCCTCTCCCCTAACCCAAACCTCTCCACCTTCCTCCCCCTCTTTTCATACTTCCAACCACCACAAATACAATATCCCAATTTCTCTTCTTGAACTTAACACAGCTCTTGCAAATTCAAAAAAAAAAAAAACTTCCCCCGGCCCAGACAACATCCTCCTGGAAATGATTCAAAATCTCCCTATTAATATGCTACTTCTCCTCCTGAAACTCTACAACTTCATATGGCAATCTTCTTCCTTTCCTAAAGAATGGCTAAAGTCAACCATCATTCCGATCCACAAGAAAGATAAACCTCGCTCATCCCCAAACAGCTACAGACCTATATCCTTAAGTAGCCATCTCCTCAAGATTCTCGAAAGGATGGTTCATTCTAGACTTACTTGGAAATTGGAAACTGAAAATCTTCTCCGACTCACCAATATGGTTTTAGAAAATTTAGATCCACTGCTGACTATCTAGCTTCCTTGGTACGGACATCCGTCATTCTCTTCATCACAACAATCATCTCCTATTAATCTCTTTAGATCTCTCAAATGCCTTTGATCTTACTGATAAAAACTTAATCCTTTCCCAACTAAATAAAATGGGTCTAGAAGGAGAACTCCCAAAGTTCAACCAAAACCTCCTTCAACCAAGAGTTTTCCAAGTAAGAGTAAACGCTGTTCTGTCAGAATTATATACCCTCACATTAGGTGTCCCTCAGGGCTCAATACTAAGCCCAATCCTGTTTAACATTGCTACTATCCCCTATGATCAAATCAATTCCTCTACACATCAATTACAGGATGTTCGCTGATGACCTAATCCTTTACTCCTCTTCTGCATCCTCTCTATCCCTATCCTCTACCGTTCAGAAATCTGTATCCACCCTGGTCTCATGGATTACTAACCACGATTTTAAACTCTATCCCTCTAAATCGTCCTATATGCATTTCTGCAAATCCAGATCATGTTCAAAACTCAATCCTCTTAACATCTCTGGCTCTCCAATTCCCCACAAAGAATTCCTCAAAGTTCTAGGATTAACCTTTGATCAGAGACTAAATTGGAAACCCCACATCGAAGATCTTAAATCAAGAACTTCTAGGGATTTAAATCTCATTCGTTCCCTTTCTAACATCAATTGGGGCTCCGATTTTCCTTCTCTTATCCACATCTATAAATCCTTAATTCGATCCAAAATCTCCTACTGTGACTTTATTTATAATACAGCTAAACCCAGCATAATCGCTAAACTGGACCCCATTCAAAATCAAGCCCTCCGCTTGGCCTCGGGGGCTTTCCGAACCTCTCCCATTTCAAGCCTCCAGTGTATCTCATCCATCCCTCCCCTTAGTTTACTTAGACAAAAATCGTTACTAAACTTCTATGCATCCTCTCTATTCCGCCCGCATACGAAAGGCTCCCTAAACTTATCTTTCGTACATCATCAAACATCGCATCTTATTCCCAACTCAATCCCTCACAACATTAACAAACTCATTTTGCTTCGTAACCTCACAATTCCTAAACTTAAATATCCACTTTTTAATCAATTCCCACCGTGGTGCTCTCCCACCCCCCAAATTGACCTATCCCTTCAAGCATACAATAAATCTTCCTCTCTATTCATATTATTCAACAAAAGCTTCAACCATCTTCTTCAGATTAAATACCAAAACTCCTGGATCATCTACACTGATGGCTCCAAAAACGCAAATGGTGTGGGAGCTGCTTTCTATGACTCTAACACCCAAGTTTCTAAATCCTTTAAACTCCCAAACCATTCCACAATCTTTACAGCTGAACTTCTCGCCATAAAGGAAGCTTTTAGATACATCTTGACTATACCATCTTCACATTACTTTCTTACAGTATCGGATTCGCCCAGTGCCCTTCAATCCATAAAGTCCAGAAACTTAAAATTCGCGTTCATCCGCCAAATCTTGGACTTATCCTATATCGCCCACCTCAGAAAGAAGTCCTTCTCGTTTATGTGGCTTCCTAGTCACATAGGAACTCCAGGGAATGACTTAGCTGACAAAAAAGCTAAACAAGCGGCTCTAACGGGTTCCCTCTCCGCTGGCGAAAACCACCAACAGGATTACAAAAGTTACTTAAACACATTATTCCAAAATCTATTTCAACTCCAATGGGACCTTGAGGACTCTAACAACAAATTATGGAATATAAAGCCATATACCCACCCCCCTCTTCATCTCGCAAATATGAACAGAAAAGCCAATGTCACTCTAAGAAGACTTGCCATAGGCCACTTGTTTCATACACATTCTCATCTATTGAAAAGCGAAAGAGCTCCCACCTGCCCCAATTGCAACAACCCTCTCTCCGTTAAACACCTATTTGAATCTCCACACTTCCTTCCCATCAGAACAAAATATAACCTCCCTAATTCTCTCAAATTAACTCTAAAATCATTCAAAGTAAACTATATCAACATTACCAACTTTTTAAAGGAGCTAAACATAACTATATAAATACAAAATAACAAATATTAATATTTCAATAATCTAATCCATTCCTCCATCATACCTTCACGGGCGCCAAATAACCCTGTAGTTGACGCGCCCTCAAATCAAAAATCAAATCAAAAAATCAAATCAAAAATTCAAATCATTTAAAAAAACGTATGTTATATCGGCCATACTTTTTTGCAGTACCCTGTATCCTCAAAAATAATTTTAAACTGTGCACCTTAACATCCCCTTAAACTATTGTATTTAACATCGTCATTCGTCATTCCCAAAAAAATGAGATAAAGAACTTTACTTTATCGATGACTCACCCTGTATATATTTATTATATTATATATATATATATATATATATATATATATATATATATATATATATATATATATATATAAAGGGTGTTTTTTATAGAGGTATAGAACTTTGAAATGGAATAAAACAAAGATGAATTTTTTAAATTGACTTGAAATTTACTTTATTCGAAAGATAATCTTCTGGCATTATAATTTAAATATGACTTCTGGCATATGACCGCCACGGCTGGCTCGGACGTAGTCTAATCTGGAGGTCCAATTTTCAATGACTTTTTCCAACATTTGTGGCCGTATATCGGCAATAACGCGGCGAATGTTGTCCTCCAAGTGGTCAATCGTTTCGGGCTTATCGGCGTAGACTAGCGACTTCACATATCCCCACAGAAAATAGTCTAGCGGCGTTAAATCGCACGATCTTGCAGACCAATTCACGGGTCCGAAACGTGAAACTATGTGGTTACCAAACGTTTCCTTCAATAAATCAATTGTGGCACGAGCTGTGTGACATGTTGCTCCGTCTTGTTGAAAACAGCTCCTGCACATCATGGTTGTTCAATTGATGAACGAAAAAGTCAGTAATCATGGCTCTATAGCGGTCACCATTGACTGTAACGTTCTGACCAGCATCGTTTTTGAAGTACGGACCAATGATTCCACTAGCCCATAAAGCACACCAAACAGTCAGTTTTTCTGGATGTAACGGTGTCTCAACATACACTTGAGGATTATCATCACTCCAAATACGGCAGTTTTGATGTTTATTGACGTATCCATTCAAACAAAAGTGAGCTTCATCGCTAAACAAAATTCGCTATGAAAATCGAGATCAACGGCAATCTTGTTTTGGGCCCATTCACCGAATCTACGCCTTGCTAGGTGATCGTGTGGCTTCAATTGTTGCACGAGTTGGATTTTGTAAGCACGCAAACCAAGATCTTTCCGCGGATGGACACATATCCAATTCCTGTGCACGATGGCGGATAGACTGATTCGGGTCTTCCTCTACGCTACGCTCTACAGCAGCAATGACTTCTTCTGTACGCACTGTACGACGTCTCTGTGGATGCGTATTATCATTTAGAGTAAACGTGGTGCGAAAACGTTCCATAGTTAATCGAATTAATTGCTCTGATGGACGATTATGTTGACCGTAAAATGGACGTAGTGCGCGCTACGTATTTCGAACAGAACCATGATTTTCAAAATAAATTTGCACAATTTGGAAGCGTTGTTCAGGCGTCAGTCTATTCATGTTGAAATGCCAAACCAAAATAAACATAAATCACTTGACAGCTGACAAAATGGCCGCCAGTTAAAAAAGTGTTGCCAACTTAAAGTTTTATACCTCTATAAAAAACACCCTTTATTTAGTAAAAAAAAATTAGAAAAATTTTGAAATTAAAATATTTTTTTTTATCGATTTGTTAAAAAGATATAAATATTTATAGTTGATATTTTGTTAAAAGAATAATCGCGTAGTGAGGGACAGATATCACAATCTGACAACTCTGTATGTTCAATATTCAAAAAGCATTTAAGTAGTTATACCTCTATAAAAAACACCCTTTATATATATATATATATATATATATATATATATATATATATATATATATATATATATATTACCTTACTACCCTAGTAATGTATACTGAGTAGCGTCATTGTGCAAAAGATTCGACATTCCCAACTTAGTGGACATGATGGAAAGACAGTATCCACAAGGAAAGAAACAACAGAAGCATTATCTAAAGACAAGGAATTAGGCTATAGTTAGAAGAAAAAGTGGTTAATAGTAGTTACAATTAATTAGGATTAGTTAGATCTAGTTTGTAAAGTTCTTCTTAAAGGTTGTTGATTGATATTTTCTTGTTGCCTATAGTATACGCGCCATGCTGAGGCCACACCTGAAGTTGTAATTTTAAGATTAATTGTTACTCTTAGCCACTAAGTATTTTAAGTGATAATTACCGCCTTTAATGCTACTAATAACAATAAACTTTGAAACGAAAAATTTCATGGAATATTTATCCAAATAAAAAACCCATACGTAATTATTATTACAACCATTAAATTGTTGGTCTAACATACTTTACTTAGTTAAACGTGTTTTATACAGTAAATCATTGGCGTATTTTTAATTTTCCTTTAATTCAAAAATATAAACGTTGATGTCGAGTTATTACGGTATAAAACAATGATTATCCTATTAAGAGGAATCTACGTAACTAAATTCGGAGCAATTCTCCAAATCTATAAGCAGAAATATTTAAAATTATATTAGACCAAGAGAGCGACCTGAAATTTTGACCTGTCGACTAATCGTATCCCCAGTTGTTTCTTCTATCAGGCGAATCGAATAAAAGCCTTTAACGTTGATTTTGAGGCCCCCGTGCCCTGGAATGTCCAGATAAGGCCCAAAATGCTATATCAGAGGGAACCTGCTATAGGTAGACGCCGCCAATACCGGAGGACGAAACTGGACACGCCCCCAGTCAAAACTGTCGTTTTTCGAGTTCAAAGACTGGTTAATAGTAGTTCAAATTTAGGTGTAATGTTTTTAGCTGGAAAAAGCGGGATCAGCTTCGTCCTCCAGTATTGGCAGCGTCTACCTTTTGCAGATTTGCTCTTATTTTATCAAGAACAAACTAAATTTATTGATTTTATATGATTAAACTAGCCGTTCCAGCGGCTCCACTCGCGTGGACTTGATCCACTATTATCCTCACTGTTTATTCCTTATGTCACCTAAAGTAATAAAATATATCCTATAACCTGACCAGAGAACATATGTAGACTAACGGACAGACAGACAAATATTGCGTTTTATATATCTTATAGATTTTTTTTAATAAATGTTAAGTTGTTAATGGGGGAAAAACAGCTTGGATTTTACGTATTTATTTATTGAAAAATTCAATGGTAAAAACGTTTATTAGTATTTCTCTGTTATAGATAGATATATGCTACCGCGGATTTTTTCTAGATCTTTTTATTCTTCACAGTTCTTGCTACATGATATTCTTCCATATTTAACGGTTTAGGTAATGCATTGCAAAAGACCGCGGTAGCGGCAAACTTTTTTCCGACTTGATTCACTATTATCGGCACTGCTTATTCCTTATATTACCTAACGTAATAAAATATATCCGATAACCTGGCCAGAGAATATACGTATGTTTAAAAAAAAAACACGTAAATCGGATAAATGGTTCTCGAGTGATAAGCGCACTAACGTACAGACAGATAGACAAAAGTCTTTGCTGCGTTCCATATTGAATGGTTTAAGCAGTGTATTGCAAGAGAAGACGCCAGCGGCAAACTTTTATCTGACTTGATGCACTATTATCGTCACTTCTTATTCCTTATGTTACCTAACGAAATAACATATATCCTGTAACCAGGCCAGAGAACATAAGTATCTTTAAAAAGAAAGCACGTAAATCGGATAAGTGATTCTCGAGTGATAAGCGCACTAATGGATAGACAGACAACGTTGCATTTTATATATATTACTAGCAGTGCCCGCGGCTCCGCTCGCGTGGACTTGATTCACTACTATCGTCACTGCTTATTCCTTATGTTACCTAACGTAATAAAATATCTTCCATTATTTCCCCTTATCTCCCATTATTTCCCCTTATCTCCCATTATCTCTACATAATTTCCATTATCTAGGCTTATCTCTACTCATCTCCCATTATCTTAATTATTAAAAATAATAATAGATTAGAATTTGATATCTATAGGAAGGATACAGTAACAGATAGATATATTCCTAATGATTCATTTCATTGCAAACAACATAAATTGGCCTCATTACAATTTTTAGTTCATCGTTTGGTCACTTTCCCTCTGAACAGAGTAAACTTCAATAAAGAAAGGAATCGTATTAGAAATATAACTAGAGTTAATGGTTACGACGATGACTTAGTAAATAAGCTAATAAATAGACATAAATTTAGGTTTAATATTCAGAATTCCACCTTTTTTACACGCGAAGAAAATAACACCAAATATGTCTCCATACCATATAATCCGAAATATAGCAAGGGACTCAATAAGGTATTTAATAAGGTAGGCCTCACCTTAGTCTATAAGTCATCAGACAATCTGAGGAATATTTTAGGAAATCCCAAAGATAAGATTCCTAATTGTGAGAAAAGTGGAATTTATGAAATTAGTTGTAATGATTGTGACAAAAAGTATGTTGAGCAAACTAAAAGGTCAATTAAAACACGATTTAAAGAACATTCAGCACACTTAAGATGCAATAGAACGAAAAGATCTAGCATTGCCGAACATGCCCTTGAAGCTGTACTGTAACATTGGATAATCTAAGATTAAAAAAAAAATGTATCTGATAGGAGATTGTTGAACGCATACGAAAGTACGGAAATCATAAAATGTAAAAGTAGTTTAAATAAAGACAGAGGGGCCTATTCCTTATAGTCCCCTCTACTGGGTACTTGACCGGAACTGAGGGCCTTGCCTATGTCATTAGTTCCGCTTGAGTAATTCAAGGGTTAGACTAAGTATAAATAGGGTAGATTTGTAGTTTTAGCTTTAGTTAATCATCGCTCCTGATGAAGCTAACATGGTTAGCGAAACGCGCGTCGAGTGCAAAAATAAAGTGTTTGGTTTAGTGGTGATATATACTGAGTAGAGTCAAATCACCTGATCTACAGCGTTAACTTTGAGTAACTTAAAACGTCACAATACGTTACAAAATTGACGTCTGGCTTGTCAGTATACGTTACTAATTTCTTCAGATACTAACGTAACATTTGATGTGATAAGTTACTCGCCCTTAATTCTATCTAGTTACTCATAGTTTTTAAAGTACTGCGTGCAAATTTTTTACCTACTTGTAGTGTCATGTAACTGTGTTACAATCGTATATAAAAGATATTTTCATTATATTATAGGTATCGTATGGGCACGCAGAAGTGAAAAAAACTTGCGACAACTAGTTGCTGTCCAAAGGCCTTTAAACATGTAATAAAGTGCGAGTGTTAAGTCGCGTCTAGTAACGTAATAGGAGAATTTTCTTTGTTGGTACTATTACCATGAGTGATTTTTTATCTTTGAACACCTACGAACTCTAAAAATTAAAATTGTAGTATTTTCTTCATTTTATGGATATTTTATGTGTGTGCAGCAGTGATAGAAAGTTACGCTGGCTAGTTGCTGCAACTAATGAGGTCAAGCTGCATTAATGTCTGACGATCTTTGCCAGTACATGTTACATAAGAAACTTCATATTGCTGAGCTGGTGATATATAAATAACTGAAGTTGCTAAGGGAGTGATTTGAAATCAGTATTAGGAATAATCAATATGGCAGCATTGGTATAACAAATAAAAATAAAACGATAAGAATCGCATTTTTAGAATTTACCAAAAGTGTTCTTCGTATTTGCTGAACCATCCCAAGACGAAGAACACTTTTGGTAACTTCTAAAAATGCGATTTTTTTCGTTTTATTTTTATGTGTTATACCAATGCTGCCATCTATGCATTCGAGCAGTAAGCTCGAGAAAGGTGCGATTCTGCAATAAGTGCCAGCCGTGCTGTGCCGCTCTGCTTGAATAGACTTAGTAAGTCGCCGACGGAGTGCAGTATAAGCATCTATTTGTTATAGTTTTCCGTTAATAATCAACATCAATATCAAAATTGTATTTGAATCTAAGTGGACGTCATTTTAATTCAGGAAGTTTAATATTTAAGTCAAGTAGGAAATCCGTAATTAGAATTGATAATTATAATTATCTGTGTAAGTATTTGGAGTTGCTTAACCCCCTATATTTTAGTAGCTCATTAGCTATTTGGTGAAGTGAAAATAAAATTTGTATTTAAACACTCGTCTTTGTCTGGTATACAATAACTAACTGTATAGGTAAAAAACATAGAATTTAAGTCGAAAAATAAATAGTTTTGTTTTTAGACGCAGGACACAGGGATATTCTATATTTATCGATGTGTTGAACTTTCAGTATATTTTTTTTTTAATATGTGATATTTTGATTGATAAATACTAAAGAATCACGTACCATATTTGAACTGAAGCATCAATATTGGAGGATTATACTTTTTAGTCGGTGATTAATAGTTCGGTTGATAACCATGTAAATACATCGAATACTTTCAAAGGCTAATGATTCGTAAACAGTTACGCAGTCAATTTTGTTTGCAAAATACGAATAAATAAAAAAGGCCCATACAACCCAAAAATGTTTAGTTTATATTAGTACTAAATTTTATCAGGAAAAACGGTTCAAAAATCTTTTCAAAACTATGTCGATACAAGTCATGACTACAATGGGAATAATAAAATGGATCTAGAATTTTATCCTCGGGAGAATTTTTAACTCCAAGACTTAAGTTGCGAGCAAAGCAAAGATGAGAGCGGAGAGTAACGCGACCAAAACCAGCACATCTTTTCCTGTCGGAACACGCATACGGAGGACACAGGAATATTCAAATCCCACATCCATTTTATCTTATTTAAGCACCTTTTCTGATGAAAATTTTTATATGCTGTCATAAGTTACAAATAAATGTAAGCACATAATATTACAAATTAGTTTTATTACCTTAGCGTAAACGTAACTGCAAGATGTTTAATAGGATCGATAGGATTTTGATTACAATTTATCCATTTTTTCAACAACTTATGTTTTATTCTCTCCAAAATGTAATCAAATATACTAAGACTCATTCGAAAATATGAACTAAATTTTCTAGAGTGTTCTCGTAACTCCCCGTACAAATGATGAAATTCTTCATGAATGTATCTAGTTTTATTGATTTTATGAACGTTGCAGCTTTGTTCTTGTCGAATAAATACCAATTTTTTAAGGAAGAACTCTCTAGTAACAACAAATCCATCCTCCCCGATGCTGAAAACTCGCTTATGAATTACTCACTATGTGTAACATAGTTAACCCATTTGTCGTCCCGTTTGCTCTTTACTGCACTGGATCCCGCTATCCTCACTGCTTTGCTCGCTGCTCCAGTATGTGCTTAGCCTAAGATAAGATATTGCTTTAATTTGACAATTCAGTTATTAATCTATAATATATATAAAATGCAACGTCTCTCTGTCTGTCTATCTGTCTGTCTGTCTGCCTGTCCGTTAATGACCTTATCACTGGAGAACCACTTATCCAATTTACGTACTTTTTTTTTAAAACATACATATGTTCTCTGGCCAGGTTATAGGCTATATTTTATTACGGTAGGTAGCATAAGGAATGAGCAGTGATGATAATAGTGAAAGAAGTCGGAAAAAAAAAAAAAGTTTATCGCTAGCGCGTTCCCTTGCAATACACAGTCTAAACCATTAAATATGGAACAATATTATGTAGTAGAGAATATCTAGAATCTATAATATATATAAAATGCAATGTATCTCTGTCTGTCTGTCTGTCCACTGGTGCGTTTATCACGCGAGAACCACTTATCCGATTTACGTCTTTTTTTAAATTCATACATATATTCTTTGGCCAGGTTATATAATAATAATAATAATCTATACCTATAATATAAACAAATTGCAACCTCTCTCTGTCTGTCTGTCTGTCCGTTAGTGCGTTTATACCTCGAGAACTACTTATCCGATTTACGTGATTGTTTAAATTCGTACATATGTTCTCTGACTAGGTTTTAGATATATATTTTATTACATCTATAATATATATAAAATGCAACGTCTCTCTGTCTGTCTGTCTGTCTGTCCGTTAGTGCGCCTATCACTGAAAAACCACTTATCCGATTTACGTACTTTTTCTTTTAAAACATACATATGTTCTCTGGCCAGGTTATAGGCTATATTTTATTACGATAGGTAGCATAAAGAATGAGCAGTGACGTAAAATAGTGAATGATGTCGCAAATAAGTTTGCCGTTAGCGCGTGCCTTTGCAATACACAGCCTAAACCATTAAATATGGAACAATATTATGTATTTGTATATGTATAATCTATAATATATAAAAATGCAATGTCTCTCTGTCTGTCTGTCCATTAGTGCGTTTATTACGCAGGAACCACTTATCAGATTTACCTGTCTTTTTTTAAATTCATGCATATATTCTTTGGCCAGGTTATATAATAATAAAAATAATCTATATCTATAATATATATAAAATACAATGTTTGTCTGTCTGTCTGTCTGTCTGTCTGTCTGTCCGTTAATGCGCTTATCCCTCGAGAACCACTTATCCGATTTACGTGATTTTTTAAATTCGTACATATGTTCTCTGACCAGGTTATAGGTATATATTTTATTACATCTATAATATATATAAAATGCAACGTATTCTGTCTGTCTGTCTGTCCGTTAGTGCGCTTATCACTGGAGAATCACTTATCCGATTTTCGTACTTTTTTTTTTTAAACATACATATCTTCTCCGGCCAGGTTATAGGCTATATTTTATTACGATAGGTAGCATAAGGAATGAGCAGTGACAATAATAGTAAATGAAGTCGGACAAAGTTTGCCGCTAGCGCGTTCTCCTGCAATACACAGTCCAAAGCATTAAATATGGAACAAAATTATGTAGCAGAGAATATCTATAATATATATAAAATGCAATGTCTCTCTATTCCGTCCGTCTGTCTGTCTGTCTGTCCGTCCGTTAGTGTGCTTATCACTGCAGAACTACTTATCCGATTTACGTGCTTTTTTTTAACCATACGTATGTTCTCTGGCCAGGTTATAGGCTATATTTTATTAGGTGACATAAGGAATAAGCAGTGACGATAATAGTGAATTAAGTCGGAGAAAAGTTTGCCGCTAGCGCGTTCTCTTGAAATACACTCCCTAAAGCATTAAATATGGAACAATATCATGTAGCAAAGAATACAATATATATAAAATGCAACGTCTCTCTGTCTGTCTGTCTGTCCGTTAGTGCGCTTATCACTCGAGAACCACTTATCCGATTTACGTGTTTTTATAAATTTATACATATGTTCTATATAATTCGATATAAGCCTCGATAATGGGAGATAAGGTGAGATAATGGGAGATAAGTATAAATAATAGGAGATAAGGAGAGATAATGAGAGATAAGCAGAGATTCAAATGTGCTTTCGTCACTGAAGCAGACCTGTCAAAAATAGGAAAAATATATAAACTTACATGTTTATTTGCTTTATTTAACTGAAAATGATAATAATGTATCAATTATTGATTAAATTGCTGTATCTTACCGATCTCCAGAAGTTCACATCTTTGTCTTGCCATTGTTTGGCCCACTTCAGGCGCTTTGCTTTCATTGCAGCTGTTAACTTGGGCTTCCTGGCGGGGCGACAGGCCTTAAAATCTGATTCTTTCAATTTTCTTCGAACAGTGCGCTCAAAAGCATTCACGCTAGCATCCTGGAGTTGTGATTTTATTACCTTTGTGGTAGCAAATCTGTTTTCTACACAAATTTTCTTCAAACATCTCTCTGACCGTGGAGTGAAAATTGGTTTTCTACCGCATCTTTTCTTTCTTTCCGGGCTTAATTCCTTCCCTGACTCAATTTTCTTTTTTATGCGTCGTACACTAGCTTCAGAAACCTCCAATCTTCGTGATATTTCTCGGTTTGTAAATGTTTTCGCAATCACAAGGGCCTTCACTTCAGCTTTTTTACGTGGTGAAAGATCGCCTTTTCTACCCATAATGAAAATAGTCCAATTACTTTTTTAAAACACTGCATACAAAATAAACTAATAACTGAGTAGTATAAAACTGTTAAACAAACAATCACAGTCCATAAAGCCACAGAAACACGTCCGTACCTGACTCGATTCCGATCGCGACTGATACAGGTTTGTACTTATTTACGTTCATGTATCACTTTGTCAACACAGTGTTGCCATATGTTAAAAATAAATACAAATATGTAGTCTACAACAATTCTTTTAAATAAAAATCAATAATATTGTAGTTTAAATATACCATTATTGCATAAAAACTCTTAAGAAACATAAAATTACTAAAAAAAAATACAGTGCGTCTAATAATTTGGCCAGGGATTGTATATATATATATATATATATATATATATATATATATATATATATATATATATATATATATATATATATAGCAGTATTATGTTCTTAGGGTAAGCGGTCTTTGGAAAAGAACTAAAAAGTTTTTGACACCTTTTTAGCTACGCCAAGCTTTTGAAAATATTTCATTTTCTTCATCAGGGCTACAATTATATTTTCTTAATTTTCCCCAATCTGTTAAAGATAGGCAGTCAAAATGAAAACTCTTACAACATATCTGACATATCTCTCTGATAATAATCCCACTGATTTTCACTAACTTTTCAACTTTAAAACGATCAAACAAAATGTCAACGTCATTCTACTTTCAAATATAAATTAACCACAACTTAACTAAGAGATAGAAACACACTGCCCTTAGCAAAATGACAAGAAAACATAACAAAAAAATCCTTTATAAGTTAAAATCACTTTACAACCACACAATTCTTCGTACCATACTAACAAAATGAAGTAAAAATTTATTATATTTCCCAGAGATGAGTATGTCGAGTTTTTCTCATGTTTTTACTGATGATGAATAAGTGTAATATAGTGCCCCACAAAGAACAATTTTTGAACACACCACTTAGCAGTAAGTACTTTAATGTTACATATAAAATAGGGTTGTTCTTTACTTTTAATCTCAAAAATACTGATAATCTACTATAATTGTATCCCTGAGAAAATGAAATATTTTCGAAAGCTCGGCGTAGATGAAACGGTGCCAAAGACCGCTTACCCCAAGAATATAATACTGCTGTTTAACTAGTCGGTCAAGACTACCCTTCTCCTATATATACGAGGCTGGTTTGAAAAGTCCGTGCAAAGTCCGAGAGATGGCACCACCGGCGCGTATCGAGGTCATGTTTAGTTATGAACGCACACCAAGTTTCAGCCATATTGGTCTATTTCTTTGTGTTTCGCATTCGTGTAAATCAAGGAAGTCGAGTGATTTTCAAGAAATGGACGAAAAAGAATTTCGTGTGGTGATTAAACATTACTTTATGAAAGGCAAAACGCCTCAGGAGACTAAAGAGAAGCTTGATAAACATTGTGGTGACTCTGCACCTTCGATTAGAACAGTTTATAAGTGGTTTTTTTCGGACTGGCCATATGGGCACAAGTGACGCTGAACGTTCTGGACGGCCTGTGGAGGTTACGACTCCAGAAATCATTGATCAAATCCATGGTATGGTGATGGATGACAGAAGAGTTAAGGTGCGTGAGATTGCTAGTGCTGTGGGCATCTCGACTGAACGAGTACATAATATTTTGCATAAACATTTGGACATGAGAAAGCTATCCGCAAGATGGGTGCCGCGATTGCTCACGCTTGACCAAAAACGGAATCGTGTGAAGTGTTGCAAGGATGGTTTGCAGCTGTTCCAGAAGAATCCGGAGGACTTTAAGCGTCGTTTCGTCACTGTGGATGAAACATGGATACATTACTATACTCTTGAGACCAAACAACAATCTAAACAATGGGTTACCAAAGGGGAATCTGCACCAAAAAAGGCGAAGACCGTTCCCTCGGCCGGAAAGGTTATGGCGACTGTCTTTTGGGATTCGCAAGGGATAATCCTCATCGACTATCTGGAAAAGGGTAAAACTATTACAGGTGAATATTATTCATCGTTTTTGGACCGTTTGAAAACCCAGCTGCAAGAAAAACGCCAGCGATTGGCCCACAAGAAAGTCCTTTTCCATGACGACAATGCACCAGCACACACCTCAGCAGTTGTGGTCGCAAAATTAATGGAAATAGGATTCCAACTCGTTTAACATCCCTATTCTCCAGACTTGGCTCCCTCGGACTACTATTTGTTCCCCAATTTGAAGAAATGGCTGGCGGGACAAAGATTTTATTCAAACGAGGAGGTGATTGCAGACACTAATGGATATTTTGCAGACTTGGACAAATCCTATTATTCGGAAGGGATCAACAAACTAGAACATCGTTGGACGAAGTGTATAAGCCTAAAAGGAGACTATGTCGAAAAATAAAAAAGGTTTACCCCAAACACCTAAATAGTTTTTATTTTTGCACGGACTTTTCAAACCAGCCTCGTATGTATATATATATATATATATATATATATATATATATATATATATATATATATATATATATATATATATTGGTTCTTTTGAGATGTCTGTGGCTTCAGCTATTTCACACACAGTTTCACTCGTCGAACATCTAACATCATATCATGGAAT
>CM032454.1:11933722-12097791 GCA_019049505.1 Pachyrhynchus sulphureomaculatus
GACTCTAACCCTGGAAAATCGCTAATCATTTAATGATATGCTAAATTTTAACGCGATTGTATAGGTACAAATGATGCTGCACGCTATGAACGCCCAAATAAAGTGGTTACACCGGAAAACATAAAAAAATCCACAAAATTGTTTTGGATGACCGTTAAGTAAAATAGTGTGAGATAGCTGACACCCTAAAGATATCAAAGGAACTTTTTGGACATAATTTGCATAAACATTAGGGCATGAGAAAGCTCTGTTTGAAATAGGTATCGCGTTTGCTCATAGTGGACCAAAAAAACAAAAACGTGTTGATGATTTTGATCGCTGTTTGGATCTATTTAAGCGCAATAAAAAAGGATATTTTCATGCGAAATATAATAATAGATGAAACATGGATCCACCACTACACACCGGAATCAAATCGGCAGTCAGCTGAGTGGACAGCAGCCGGTGAAATCCGCCCGAAGCAATCAAAGACACAACAGTCGACTGGGAAGGTTTTGGCCTCTGTATTTTGGGATGTGCATGGAATAATTTTTATCGACTATGCTGAGAAGGGAAAAACCATCAATAGCGACTATTATATAAAGTTATTAGTGGGCTTTAAAGCAGAAATTGCAAAGGAACGGCCCCAAATTAACAAGAAAAAGTGCTCCTTCATCAAGACAATGCACCGTGCCACAAGTCGATAGTAAAAATTGCATAAATTGAAGTTCAGATTTCTTCCTCATCCACCGTATTCTACAGATTTGGCACCAGCGACTATTGTCTATTCACAGACCTCAAAAAAATGCTCGCAGGAAAGAGACTTGGCTAAATGAAGAAGTTATCGCCGGAACTGAGGGCGTTTTTTTGAAGGCAAAGACAAATCCTTCTATAAGAACGGTATAAAAATGTTAGAAAAGTGTTAAACTGATTGTATCGCTCTTAAA
Source organism: Pachyrhynchus sulphureomaculatus (assembly GCA_019049505.1). NCBI lineage: Eukaryota > Metazoa > Arthropoda > Insecta > Coleoptera > Curculionidae > Pachyrhynchus > Pachyrhynchus sulphureomaculatus. The sequence continues at coordinate 11,934,649 of CM032454.1, forward strand.
GGAGACTGCATTGATGAGTAAAGTCGAATTTTGCAAAAAAAATGTGTTTTAAATAGCTAGACTAAAAACTTTTCAACCTGCGTATTATATGCACAAAAACAAAACTTAGCCAGACAACTAGAGATGTTAGATTCCCCGGAAATAATACTGGGTCCTACTTTTAAACTTGTTTAGTGAATCCAGCTAATAAAATTCTGTGCCAATTTCTGTACTTTATTTATTTACTTATATGGGAAATGTGACATAAAATAACTGCTTGGGTGTTAGATAATTCAAATTTAATTCGAATGCATTTTTATTATAAAAAAACTGAAGAGTACAGTTGTTACATTTACTTTAATCCAAGTCACTATAAAATCTAGAAACTACACTTTACAGAATCTGTTCCCAGCAATGCTTAGCTCCCAATTGGGCGCCACAGTTTGTAAGTGTAATACCTAGAATTTTAGCCTTTCATGACAAATATAAATAGCAGCTTAGTTACTAGATAATTATTATATTTTAATTATTGTTGTTACTAAAAGTACGGGTCTAATAAATTACATCGAATGCTGAGAAACATGTTCCACAGAGCGATAAATGGAGAAAAAATACCAGAGGAATGGTCAACAGCTTATATAGTATCCATATTTAAAAAGGGAGACCGCAGAAAATGCACAAACTATAGAGGTCTAAGCATAATATCGAGTATGGGACGTTTGTATGGAAAAATTATTAAAAATATCATAGAGGAAAATATAAAAGGAAAAATTGGCGACGACCAAGCAGGCTTTACAGCCGGAAAATCATGTATGGACCACATATACACTATAAAACAAACAATGGAAAAAAAAAACTGGCAAAGAATAGAGAAGTTCATCTAGCCTTCATAGACATAAGAAAAGCCTATTACTCAGTACCAAGACAAAGATTATGGAACGCAATGAAAGAAATAGGCATTGACAAAGAACTAATATACGCAGGAAAAGCTCTCTACGAAAACAACACAATGAACATAAAAATAGGACAAAAAATAGGGAAGAGACTCCAAACATGAAAAGGCCTATTACAAGGATGCTCTACATCCCCAACACTATTCAAAATATACCTCGAACAAACATTAAAAAAATGGGAGCAAAAATGTGGTGGAACGGGAGTACCAATACGAGAAGATTACTTATATACTCTAAGTTTCGCAGACGACCAAGTAATGATAGCGCAAGATGAGGAAGACCTCAGTTATTATGGTAAGAAAACTGAAAGAAGAATACACTAAAGCAGGATTAGCAATAAACTTTGATAAAACGGAATATCTAACAACAAAGGAGGGAAACGTGGGAGAATCTAGAAGTAGATAACGAAACAATAATTAAAGGAACCGATAGATTTAAATATCTAGGAACCATCATTTCAAAAAACGCAACATCAGAAGAAGAGATTAAAGCTAGATTAGGACAAACGCGAACATGCATAAGACAATTAAATTCGATCCTGTGGGACAAGCACTTTACAAAGAGAAACAAAACACGCATATACAAATCAATAATACAAAGCATAATGACATACGGATCAGAAACATGGACGATCAACAAAAGAAATAAATCTAAAATTAACGCGGTAGAGATGGAGTATTCGAGAAGATGTTGTAGAGTGACACGTATGGAGAGAATAACAAATCAAGAAATAAGAAGCAGAATGAACATCAAAGAGAACGCAATAAACACCATTGAAGAAAAACGATTAAAATGGTATGGACACATAAGACGAAGCGAATATAATAGGTTGATAAAGAAAATAACTGAGTGGAGCCCTATATAGAGAAGAAAAAGAGGAAGACCCAGACGATCGTGGAGAGACGATGTGGACGAGGCTATGGAGGACAGGGGTCTAACAGATGGACACTGGGAAGATAGAAACGGATGGAATCAAAGGCTGAGAGTAGGAAAACAGCATTAGCTGTAGAAAATCCTTGTTATATATATATATATATATATATATATATATATATATATATATATATATATATATATATACATATATATATATATATATATATATATATATATATATATATATATATATATATATATATATATATATACAGTAATACCCCGCTTAGCGCGACCCCGTTATGCGCGGTTTCACTATAACGCGAATTTCAAATTTCGCGCTCATGTAGTCATTAACTTCTCTATGGTCGCGGGGGGATCCCCGCTTTCTCTGAATATTCTCTTTGAAGAATTGGGAATTCCCTGTCCTTCGACTTTGTTCTATGGGGATTTCCTCGTTCGTTTCGTGTGTTCATTTGTTCCGTAATGTTAGTTCGGTCGGCTGGCAGTTTTGTTTTAATATTTATTGGAGATACATACATACATAATTTAACCCTACGTTAAAAATGCCGCCTGTAAAGAAAAAAGAGCGTAAAAGCGTCACTTTGGAATTGAAGATGAAAGTGTTAAGAAGAATGGAAAATGGAGGCAAAGCAACAATTGTTGGGAGAGATTTTGGACTCTCAGAATCGACTGTGAGAACGATTTATAAAAATCGGGAAAAAATTAAAATCTCCAGCGAAGGTTCAACACCTATAAGTGCAACAAAACTTTCTCGTTCGAGATCATCTATCTTAGAAAGAATGGAGAAATTACTGTCAGTCTGGATCGAAGATTTGAATAAGAAGAACACACCACTAAGTCAAGATCTCATATGCACAAAAGCAAAAATCTTTGTATGAGATGCTGAAAACAAAAGAAGGAGAAGGGAGTGCCACTCCGACTTTTGCTGCCAGCAGAGGCTGGTTCCATCGGTTCAAGCAGCGTTCTAATCTTCACAATATCCACATAACAGGCGAGGCGGCCAGCGCGGACATTCAAGCTGCAGCTGAGTTTCCAGACAAGTTTCAAGACTTCGTTAGACGAGAGAAAATTCCTGCTTGTCTCATCTTCAATGTTGATGAGACCGCACTTTACTGGAAAAAAATGCCATCTCGAACATTCATTTCTAAGGAAGAACGTCAAGCCAGTGGTTTCAAAGCTGCGAAAGATCGACTAACACTTCTGCTGGGTGGTAATGCCACTGGTGATTTCAAACTGAAACCTTTACTAGTGTACCATTCAGAAACACCCCGTGCAATGCGAGGCACAGACAAGACAAGTCTACCAGTTGTGTGGCGATCAAACAGAAAGGCGTGGGTTACACGGGAAATTTTTCAAGAATGGTATTCTAATAGTTTTTGCCCATCAGTCAAATCATACTGTGACAGAAATGGGCTTGAACCTAAAGTTATATTACTCTTAGACAATGCCCCAGGACATCCAACCTCACTTGATACGCCCAGAGACTTAAAAGTGTACGTAAAGTTCCTTCCACCAAACACTACGTCAATATTACAACCTATGGACCAGGGAGCAATAGCAAACTTCAAAGCTTATTACCATCGCCGCACTTTTAGCCAACTAATTCATGAAACTGACGGGGAAGGAAGACAGTCTATGCGAGAGTGGTGGAAGTCATACAACATTATGAAGTCTATTCACAACATGGAAGGAAGTTAAAATGAGTTGTATGAATGGGGGTGTGGCGTAATCTTTGGCCAGATGTAGTGGAAGCACCTAGAAGAATTGTCCAGATGCAGAGACAAGTGCTTGAAGACATTGCTGCAATGATTGAGGGGTCTGAACTTGAAGATGTCACGGTAGAAGATCTCGTAGAACTTGTAGCAACGCACGACGATCCTATTAGCAATGAAGATCTGATCGAGTTACAGAATAATCCTATCTACGATGAGGAAGAACAAGTAGAAGAGAAAGTTTTATCTTCAGGGGAAATACAAAATGCACTTTCAAAAATTTATTCAGGTTTGGACATATTGCAGAGTATAGACAATAATGATGACCGTGTCTTGACCGTGTGTCAAACAATTAAAAACAGTGTTGGGTGTTATGAACGTATTTTACAAGAACGTAAACAAAACGTTACCCAAAAGACAATAGATGTATTTTTCCGTAAAAAATAAGAGTATGTATTGCATAAAGTGTTCTTAGAATTAAAGTGATTGATTAAAATGATTTGTATTTTTTTGTATTAAATTTTGACTATGTTTAATCATAAACCTCGATATACGCGAATTTCAGTTAACGCGATTTTTTTCGGAACGTATCCCTCGCGTTAAAGCGGGGTATTACTGTATATATATATATACTAAAAGTTGAAAAGGCTAATATATCAGAGTAACAATATGTATTTTTAACACCTAACTATAAAACTTTTTTATATTATGACTTCAGAAATATCAAAATACGTCCAGCTTTAATGGTTTCGTCTCTAATTAGCTCTATTTATGTCAAATATGGCTAACAAAAATTAGAAATAGATATTTCAGCTTTATTTTGAATGTAAAGTAAGTAAATTCTAAAGAATTTACTTACTTTAATTCCGTTATTAAAAGTTAAACATACCCCCATAGATTCTCAGCAAGATTGAATTTACCATTTATTCTCATTGTGTTCCAATCATACTTCATAACATAGTCCTAGTCTAAACAAATTAAACTAAAATTTTGTATGACAATTGGGCCCTATTCGTCCCTAGCCGATGCACGATCGTCTCTTTCCGCCAAACTTAAACCTGCTTCATCTCTACCAAAAGTTGGAGCGACGATCAGTTAAGCCATGTTAGGCTTGCTAGTCGCAACGCTTCGCGTCACTGTGGACTGTAAATATATCGAAACTACGGCGCGCTTTCATATTTTTCGATTGTTTTCCTAAACATTGGTATTTGAGGTTATTGAAACTATTCAAAATAGTTATTAAATTCCTTTGGCAAACATGTATAAAGGGGGATGAAATGATTTTTTATTTATGCACGTGTCAATCACAAACGATGCACTAACGAGCGGTATTGTTAAAAACTTTCCAAACTAGGGGTTAAAATGGATTCAGAACCCCTCACTAGCCCCGACAGGGCAAAAAATACCAAAAGACAGCACACCGAAAATAATGATAAAAAATCTACTCTATCCGGTATGAATTTAGTGATGTGTGTTTTGTGTTTGGTGAGTGTTATTTCCAGTGGATATAACAGTTGGAAAGAATATGAATTAAAGTCGCGATTGAGTATTTTGGAAGATAGAGTAATCTATTTAGAAGGGAAATCGTTTGAGAACATAGATGTTTTAGTTGAAAGGTTGAAAAGGGAGACAGTGAATAATCTCAAGGGGAGAGTTACCAGGGATTTGGCAGCTAAAACAAATGGGGACACGAGTGGAGACAGGATATCAAGGGATGCTCCTGAATGCATTTGTCCAGCAGGTAAGTTTTCGTTTTAAGGATATAACGAAAAAAACTGGATGACAGAGATAAATTCTCTTTATTGTCATGGGAAATAATGGTGAAAAACAACTCTAAATTGAGTTGTCAAAAAAATAAAAAAGATTTATTATATTGAAGGGAATATTTTGCTATAGCGGAGAACTTTTATTAAAGAAGGTAGAAAAAAACCACAATAAAATGTATTCAAAAACATCTACCTGTCTTTTTAAGAAAGCAATTAAAGGTACATATATATACCTTGATATTTTTCTTTTTTGTTTTTATTTTTATATGTTGTGCGATACTAGTTAAACGAGTTTCTACTTCCTACATCGAAACAATTTATCTTTATTTTAGTTACAGTGTAAACTAATGTATGTCCTATTAAAAATACAAATAATATAAGTATTAACATGTTTAGATAATGAGTATAAACTTAGAGGTGTATTATGAGTAATGTGACCATTTTTGTTTTCCCTCAAAACAGGACAGCTGATTTTAGGTTTCAAAGCTTTGATAATTCGTGCATAGTCTTACATAGATGGGGATTGAGTACCTACACTACCGTCAGAAAGTATTTGCCCACCTAGTTATTTCAGTCCCAAGACAATAAAAACCCAGATAATATATATTTTTTTAAATTTTAATGAATTATTATTTCTTTCAAATTATTTGCAGTCTAGAAAATCAGAAAAATATTCATGATTTTCCAGGATTTTTCTCATCTTTTTTTTTTGATTACCGCTTTACAGAGTTTCGAAATTCGGTCCAATAGTTTCTTCAGAGTTTCTTCGGTTTTTTAACCCATTCACAACTGATTTTCTGATGGTGGATTGAGTTTTCGAACACAACTGTCCAAATGATCCCACAGCAATCCGATGGGGTTTAAGTCGGGTGATTGTGGAGGTCAAGTCATCACTTCCAGGACGTCATCGGATTTTCATTGATTCAAAAGTTCTCTAATTTATTTAGCAGAATGTTTAGGGGTCGTCGTCATGCTGAAAAAGAAATTTCCCCTGAAAAATATCTCTTTCCGAAGGAAGCATTTGAGTTAGCAAAATTTCTTGATACTGTTCTTTTAGCATGATTCCTTTTATCCTAAAGATTTTTCCAACTTTACCGTTGCCAAAACAACTCCAAACCATTACTGAACCTCCACCATGTTTTACTGTCGACAACAATCATCCTTTCTCCAGCTGACGCAGCACGGAAACTCGTCAATTTGATCCGAAAATTTCGAATTTAGATTCGTCGCTCCAAAAGACCGAATTCCATTGTTCTGATGTCCAATTTTCATGTTTCTCGTGCCTATTCTAATCGTTTACGTTTATTCACTTGCCTAAGAACTGGTTTCCTCACTGCCACTCTCCCGTGTAGTCCACTTTCTGTTAACCTGTTCTTCACGGTTTTTCCGCTGATAGGGATGGTCTGCTCCAGGTTTACTTGAGCCGTGATTTCTGGTGCGGTTAGGCGGCGATTATGTCTGCTGGACATTGTTATAGCTCTGTCTCCAGCGGGAGTCGTTTTTCGAGGCCTTCCTGTTTGCGAATGGTTAATTTCCAAAGGGCAACGGTATTTATAGCATAGTTTTATCATAAAATGTCACTAGAAATTTCCATAATTCCTAGAAACTTGAAATGAATTCTTACTTCAACTGGAATTCTCCGAAATCGCCTCCAAACGGTCATCATGCAAAAACTTGGAAATTTGTTTTAATTAGTTTTTAATTCGTAATTTCACCAAAAAAGGCTTAACTAAACAATTTTATGATGGACACTTATTAAGAACACAACAATTTACCTAATATAATAAAAGGGTTTAATTAGGTATTAAATTTTGGCAGTTACATTGAAATTTCTAGATGGGCAAATAATTCCTGACGGAAGTGTATATATTTACCTTGATATTTTTCTTTTCTGTTTTTATTTTTTCTCCTTCCTACACCGAAACAGTTTATCTTTATTTTAGTTACAGTGTAAACTAATGTATGTCCTATTAAAAATACAAATAATATAAGTATTAACATGTTTAGATAATGAGTATAAACTTAGAGGTGTATTATCAGTAATGTGACTATTTTTGTTTTCCCTCAAAACAGGACAGCTGATTTTAGGTTTCAAAGCTTTGATAATTCGTGCATAGTCTTACACAGATGGGGATTGAGTACCTACGCTACCGTCAGAAAGTATTTGCCCACCTAGTGATTTCACTCCCAAGACAATAAAAACCCAGAAATATATATATTTTTTGGTTTTTAATGAATTATTATTTATTTTCACATTATTTGCAGTCTAGAAAATCAGAAAAAATATTCATGATTTTCCAGGATTTTTCTCATCTATGTGACTTCCTTTGTTTTTAATTACCGCTTTACAGAGTTTCGACATTCCGTCCGGTCGTTTCTTCAGCGTTTCTTCGGTTATTTTAACCCATTCACAAAATGATTTCCTGATGTTGGATTGAGTTCTCGAACACACCTGTCCAAATGGTCCCACAGCAATTCGATGGGGTTCAAGTCGGGTGATTGTGGAGTCATCACCAAGTCATCATCACTTCCAGGACGTCATCGGATATTCATTGGTCCAAAAGTTCTCTAATTTGTTTAGCAGAATCTTTAGGGTCGTTGACATGTTGAAAAATGTCAGTCTTCCAGAAGGACGGAATTCCATTGTTCTGACGTCCAATTTTCATGTTCTGGTGCCCATTCTAATCGTTTACGTTTATTCACTTGCCTAAGTTGCCTCTCTGCAACTCTCCCGTGTAGTCCACTTTCTGCTCATCTGTTCTTCACGGTTGTCACGCTGATGGGGATGGGCCGCTCCAGGTTTATTTGACGCGTGATTTCGGGTGCGGTTAGGCGGCGATTATGTTTGCTGGACATTGTTATAGCTCTGTCTCCAGCGGGAGTCGTTTTTCGAGGCCGTCCTGAACTTTTTTGGTTGGAATTCCATGTGCTGCAGAAAATCTTTTTACGATGTTGTCCCCCATTCTCCTTGGTATCCGCATATCACTCGCAATTTGTCGACTCGAGTGACGATTTTGATGTCTCGCAATTTATCAGAGCCCGATTGTCAACACAAACTTCTTTCGTTTTCGGCATTTTCACAAAATAATTGACCCTGCATCAATAACAAAGTACTGTTTGCGAATGGTTAATTTTCAAAAGAACAATGGTATTTATCATAAAATGTCACTAGGAATCTCCATAATTCCTAGAAACTTGAAATGATTTCTTACTTCAACTGGAATTTTCAGAAATACCCTCAAAACGGTTATCATGCAAAAATTGGAAATTTGTTCTAATTGGTTTTTAATTTGTGATTTCATCAAAAAGGTTATCTAAAACAATTTTATGTTGGACAACTGTTAAGAACAATTAAATTTACCTAATATAATAAAAGGATTTAATTAGGTATTAAACAATTTTTTGGCAGTTTAAGAACAATTAAATTTACTAAATTGGTATATTGAAATTTCTAGGTGGGCAAATACTTTTTGACGGTAGTGTATATATACCTTGATATTTTTCTTTTTTTTTTTTTTTTTAGTTTTTTATGTTGTGAGATACTAGTTAAACGAGTTTCTACTTTCTACACCGAAACAGTTTATCTTTATTTTAGTTACAGTGTAAACTCATGTATGTCCTATTAAAATACAAATATTGTAAGTATTAACATGTTTAGATAATGAGTGTATGTGTAGAGGTGTATTATGAGTAATGTGACCATTTTTATTTTCCCTCAAAACGGGCAACTGATTTTAGGTTTCAAAGCTTTGATAATTCGTACATAGTCTTACATAGATGGGGATTGAGTACCTATATAATAGAGTTAACAAAGCTATTAGGTAGTCTGGGCCGCTGAATACGATAGGATTTGTTTTCGAATTGAATTAAATAATTTAGATAAATCCATTTTATGTTAATAAATTGTAAAATAATTTCCCAAATAAATCAAAATGTATACCCATATCTTTATTACTTTTTGAAAAGATTTCGATCATATTCAGTAATCCAGTCTATCTACTTAAAACGTTGTTGACTGTACAATCAACCACTGACCGGTGTACAGAGTTTCAGGAAAAAATAACCTTATTATCAACGATATACACTACCGTCAGAAAGTATTTGCCCACCTAGTTATTTCAGTCCCAAGACAACAAAAACCCAGATAATATATATATATTTTTTTAATGTTAATGAGTTATTATTTATTACGTACAGTCTAGAAGATCAGAAAAATATTCATGATTTTCCAGGATTTTTCTCATCTATGTGACCTCCTTTTTATTACCGCTTTACAGAGTTTCGGCATTCTATTTAATAGTTTCTTCAGAGCTTCTTCGGTTATTTTAACCATTCTGCTTGTAAAAGTTCCCACAAGTGATTTTCTGATGTAGGATTGAGTTTTCGAACACACCTGTCCAAATGATCTCACAGCAATTCCAATGGGGGTTAAGTCGGGTGATTGTGGAAGGCCAAGTCATCACTTCCAGGACGTCGTCCGATTTTCATTGATCCAAAACTTCTCTAATTTATTTAGCAGAATGTTTAGGGGTCATTGTCATGCTGAAAAATAAATTTCCCCTGAAAAATATCTCTTTCAGAAAGAAGCATTTGAGTTAGCAAAATTTCTTGATACTGTTCTTTTAGCATGATTTCTTCTATCCTAGAGATTTTTCCAACTTTATCGTTGCCAAAACAACCCTAAACCATTACTGAACCTCCACCATGTTTTATTGTCGACAACTGACAGGCTTCAAATATCCTTTCTCCAGCTGACCGCAGCACGGAAACTAGTCGATTTGAACCCAAAATTTCGAATTTAGATTCGTCGCTCCAAAGGACGGAATTCCATTGTTCTGATGTCCAATTTTTATGTTCTCGGGCCGATTCTAATAGTTTACGTTTATTCACTTGCCTAAGAAGTGGTTTCCTCACTGCAACTCTCCCGTGTAGTCCACTTTCTGCTAACTGTTCTTCACGGTTATCACGCTGATGGGGATGGGCCGCTCCAGTTTACTTGAGCCGTGATTTCTGGTACGGTTAGGCGGCGATTATTTCTGCTGGACATAGTTATAGCTCTGTCTGAGCGAGAGTCGTTTTTCGAGGCCTTCCTGAACTTTTTTGGTTGGAATTCCATGTCCCGCAGCAAATTTTTTTACTATGTAGTCCACCGTTCTCCTTGGCATCTCGCATGATTCACTGATTATTTGTCGACTCGAGTGTCCTCGCAATTACCAGAGCCCGATTTTCAACGCAAACTTCTTTCGTTTTTGGCATTTTCACAAAACAATTGAACCTGTATCAATAACAAAGTAGTGTTTGTGAATGGTTAATTTCCAAAAGGGCAATGGTATTTAGCATAGTTCTTATCATAAAATGTTACTAGGAATTTCCATAATTCCTAGAAACTTGAAATGAATTCTTACTCAGAAATCGCCTCACAACAGTTATCATGCAACACTTGAAAATTTGTTCTAATTGGCTTTCATTTGTGATTTCACCAAAAAGGTTTATCTAAACAATTTTATGATGGACACTTATTAAGAACAACAACAATTTACCTAATATATAAAAGGATTTAAATAGGTATTAAATTTTGGCAGTTACATTGAAATTTCTAGGTGGGCAAATACTTTTTGACGGTAGTGTAGGAGGAAACTGGTGTGTTTTATTTGTATTAATTTATTAAATGTTCACATGTGACAGCGGTAGACTACTCTGGTAAAGATACTTGTCAACAAAAATCAAATTTTAGATTTTTAATGAAATATATTTGGAATAATCTAAAAAACGGCAACCAAAAACAAAAAAAAATCAGTGTGTAGTCTGCAGATTTTTTCAGTAGAACAATTTTTTCAGCCGAACAACTCAAAAGATGCCGTAGAACCAAACTTAAAGGAAACTGTGTTAACCAGGAAAATGACATATAATTGAATTAAGACAATAATACTAAACAAAGATTTACGAAAAATTGTTTTATTGAAACAAAAGTTTACATTTTTAACCGAGCTGACGACAACGAACTTACAAACTAAAACTAGTACTTCCTTTTTTTAGAGATAATTTAAATATACTCTTAAAACAACAGAACTAGTACAATAATATACAAAGTCTAACCTAAATTAAAACAATTTTTTTCGACGTTTCATTTCTGCAAAATCGCGAATAATTTCTTTCAGATCTAATTTACTACTCAATTCGTGTCAGTGGCCAGCATTGCTAACCCATTAAGACGATTTTGTGTAGTCATAGTTCGTAAATAATTTTTTATTATTTTTAATTAAGAAAAATGTTCTTTCTCCAGTAACAACAAGGTTAACAGAATTCTTAGAACAGTGCTCAAATTTTACCCAAATTTAAGGGAAGTAATCAATTTAAGAACGTTAACTGGAGCTTCTTGCCTAGCTAAAAGTGAAGGAACAAGGCCCTATTTCGTCAAGCCAGATTTAAAGCGTTAAGATCGGACGAATCACCATCTGTCAAGACGTTTTCGAGATGTTTTAAGGGCGCGTCTCACAATTTACGTATAGAAATACCCAGACCTTCTGGGTGTTTCTATAGACAGGAATCGAGAGGCTTCTGGCAGAAGCCTGTCTATCCCGTTGTATTTGATTTTACTACTCATTTGTTTTCTAGATTCAAGTAATCGAAATATATTTTTGTGGGTTGTGTTTATTTTTTTTGCGCTCTAGTAGTTCAAGCGGTTTTGCTGCCCTTAAATTTTGCCGCCGTAAGCAGTTGCTTACCTTGCCTACCGCCTAGAGCCGGCCCTGGGTCTAGTTGTTAAGAAAGAATGCAATTGCTGACAAGATTTGTTGGTATTAATTTTGGTAATCGATATCGCTTTTAGTGTTGGAACTAGCAACTACATGTTCTCACTAGTCCAGATTTGATTCACTATTAAAAATTCTCTTTCTACAGGTGCATTACTACCAAGTAGGAATATAATGTATTCGACGTTAATATGAAAGTTCATATAATTGAGGTTGTAACTTCTATATCTTTATAGGTATGTGAATTACATAGCTTTCTTAAAGAAAATCAGCATTGATGAGCTTGAAGCTGCAGCTCGATCAGATAGTTTGGGTTTTTTTTCAGATTTTAAATGTTGTTCAATGTCACTAGCACCATCATGAGCTACATTGAATCTGTACATCACCTTTCACATTTTGTTTTGTTGTTTTTATAAATGGATACACTTAGTTTGTAATTAAAATTAAAAGTGCACTTGCATTTAGGCATTTTACTAAAATATCACTCTCTCACGTAGATAATTATGCAAATGAACACAACACAAAATACACAATAGTCGGTACGTTCTTTACGTTCATCACAGTAACAATCATTGTGGGCTGTGATTGGTTGCATTAAATCATCTGAGCCCCCCCCCCCCGCCTTACCGCGCGCTGCGTAGTGCTCGGTACCGTGCCTGCCCGCACCGCCATTGTTTTGACGAGTTTTTTCGAGTGTCGAGAGTTGAATTTTGTCAAAACCGGACATTTCCGCATCCCAACAACTTCGTTGGGGACAACGGGACACATTGCCTAAAAACGGGACTGTCCCGTTCGAAACAGGACGTATGGTCACGTTAATTATGAGGGGAAGTCTTCACTGATTTCAATTTTAAGTATATGATGATATTTAAAATTTTAAAACGTTTATCTCTTAAAATACATATAATTTTAAACGCCAAATAGACTCTAAAAAGATGTTATTTAATTATTCTTTACATGAAGAAAACCATGGTCATTCATATATAATATTATACGTTTTTAAAAAATTTGGGTAGCATTTCAGCTTATTGTCTAAAAACAATAGGATCTGATAATTAAAATAAAATGCTTTTTACTAGACACTTACCCTTAGTTAAACTGCAATTTATTTCTTACCGTGGTACGTAAAGTTCATTTATATTCCGTGTAAAATCTTTATAATGTGTGTACAAGGATATTTGCATTTTTATTTTGAATTTTGTAGAAGAAATTTACATGATAAAGATCGGTGAATTAAGAATAATTTTTAAGATGGAAGTAATAATATATTTTAGTAAAATATTGATTTTGATATGAAGTTCTTTAAAACATTAAAATTATTATTTACGATTGTTCATGTCTAGAATACATTTACGATCAATGTTGTTCTTAATAGCTTCTTGTTTTACAAGACGGTTTCCTATTATAGGTTATATTTTTAAATTATATTCCTATATATAACATAATTTACTTATTTTTACAATAACCTTTGTGGGACTCTAGATGTTTGTCCTATATAGAGTTTTTTCACACTGAGAGCAAAGTCTAAAGGACATAATCACTTCCCACAAAAGTGATTGCAGAATAAAGAAAAACTCTTGTGCACTTGCCCAACATACTATCCGATTTTCACATGAATTTAATTTTGCTGAAACCAAAAGCCTATGTAAAGAGAGAAATCTCGGCAGGAGAATCTTTAGGGAGATGGTGGAAATCCACCTTCAACCGAACTCGATCAATAAAAAAACTGACATTGAGAATCTGAGTTTAATTTTTCTCCAATTTTTTTTTTTATTACAAATAGGCAGTCAGAGTGAAAATTCTTCCAATATATCTGACATATCTCTTTGATAATAATCCCATTAATTTTCACTAACTTTTCAACTTTAAAACGATCAAACAAAATGTCAACGTCATTCTATTTTCAAATATAAAATTAACCAAACTTAACTAAGAGATAGAAACACACTGCTCTTAGCAAAATGACCAGAAAACATAACAAAAAAAATCCTTATAAACTAAAATCGTTTTGCGACCACAAAATTCTCTGTACTCTTCCAACAAAATGAAGTAAAATTTTATTATATTTCCCAGAGATGAATATGTCGAGTTTTCTTGTCTTTTTTTCTGATGAATAAGTGCAATAAAGTGCCCCCACAAACAACAATTTTCGAACACACCACTTAGCAGTAAATACTTTAATGTTACATATAAAATAGGGTTGTTCTTTACTTTTAATCTCAAAAAATACTGATATTCCACTGTAATTGTAGCCCTGATGAAGAAAATGAAATATTTTCGAAGCTTGACGTAGCTAAAAAGGTGTCCAAAACTTTTTAGTTCTTTCCCAAAGACGTTTACCCCAAGAACACAATACTGCTGTTTAACTAGTCGGTCAAGACTACCCTTCTCCTCTATTATATATATATATATATATTATATATATATTTATATATATATTTATATAATATATATATATATATATATACTAACCGTGCCCGCGAATCCGCTCGCGTGAACTTGATACACTATTATCGTCACTGCTTATTATTTATGTTTTTTTTGATAAATATTAAGTTAAGATTTAAAAAAAACACGTAAATCGGATAAGTGGTTCTCGAATGATAAGCGCACTAACGGACAGACAAACAGATAGAAATGACATTGCATTATATATATATATATATATATATATATATATATCTATATATATATATATATATATATATATATTTATATATATATATATATGTATATATATATATAGATATATATATATATATATATATATATATATATATATATATATATATATATGTATATATATATATATATAATATTATATATATTATATATATATATATATATGTATATATGTATATATGTATATATATATATATATATATATATATATATATACATATATATATATATATTATATATATATATATATATATATATATATAATATATTTATTGTATCGTTGTTACATGGCCAGGGAACCTATGAAAGTTTAAAAAAAAGCACGTAAATCGGATAAGTGGTTCTCGAGTGATAAGGGCACTAACGAATAAACAGACAGACAGAGACGTTGCATTTTATATATATTATAGAAGATTACAGATTACTTGGCCAAAGAACAAATGCATGAATTAAAAAAAAAACATGTAAATCGGATAAGTGGTTCTCAAGTCATAAGCGCACTAACGGACAGACAGACAGAGAGAGACGTTACATTTTTTATATATTATATTCTTTGCCATATGATATTGTTCCATATTTAACGGTTTAGGCAGTGGATTGCAAGAGAACGCGCTAGCGGCAAACTTTTTCCGAATTGATTCACGATTACCGTTACTGCTTATTCCTAACGTAATAAAATATAGCCTATAACCTGGACGGAGAACATATGTATCTTTTAAAAAAAAAGCACGTAAATCGGATAAATGGTTCTCGAGTAATAAGCGCAGACAGAGAGACGTTGCATTTATTATATTACTGTCGCATTTTCAATGTTCACTACTGCTTCTTTATCACAGTCGTCATTTGTCATAAACATGATTTAGGCGATGTTTATCTTCACATCAATCTCTTTGGACTTGTTATTAAGTTCGTTCAGCATTTCTTCTTTGTTGTTAAATATAAGCACAATGTCATCCGCCAGTCGCAAATGTTCCTCCTATATTTATACCCTTACTTGTCCATGGAAGTTGTTTGAAAAGATCTTCTAGCGCTAACGTAAACAATTTCGGCGAGATGGTGTCTCCTTGACGTACCCTCTATTCATTTCTATCTTATTGGTGTTTTCATCCAATACTATATGAAAAGTTGCATTTTTATATATATTTTGAATAATCTGCTAGTATCTGCTGGCATTTCTACCGTTACTTTGATTATCTAATGTTGTCTAGATTTTAAGGGAGTCAAACGCTTTCTCGTAATCCAGAAAGGCCACCCAAATCTTAAAATTATACTCGTTTGACTTTTCTATTAAGATTTTTAATACTTGAAGGCAGTCCAGTGTACTAAAGCCTTTTCTAGATTCGGCTTGTTCTCTGGGTTGGTAAACGTCCAATTTCTTTGTGAGTCTTGCAGTTATTATTTTCATAAATAACTTGTACATTACGGATAGTAGGCTGATTGGTCTATGAAATTTATAACAGAACTATTATGTGCATTGAAAAGGAAGGAAGAAGCGCAGAAACTTAAGATCGTTTTTTATTTAGTAAATAACATTAATTTTTTTTAATAGTAATCCTTAAAAAATTGACGTGTCATAAATATTAAGCACCTTTGCACCAATATTGTATTGTTAAATTACAACTTTTTGAAAAAAAATAAATTTTCAGCCTAATCTGACGGCCTAATTATTTTTTTTTCGTAACATTTAGTAAAACATTAACTATTAAAAAAGTATATGATACAATTTTTAAGAAAAAACTTTCGATTATCATTTTCGGAGGACATAATTGAAAAAAGTGAATTTTGTCAAATTTTTTTGAAAATTGGCATATAGACGTAAAACAAAAATAGATTTTTTTTTCTTTATAACTCGATATATTTTTTAAAAAAAATCTGTTTTTCCAAGTTTTAAATTTTATGTGTCATTTGACAGGCAAGGCTTGTGACGCCATGACCTTATTTGGGTGTAGTCCTAACATAAAACATGCAGTAACACATTTCGAAGTTAAATGTATTATATGTATATATATATATATATATATATATATATATATATATATATATATATATATATATATATTTATATATATATATGTATATATATATGTATATATATATATGTATATATATATATGTATATATATATGTATATATATATATGTATATATATATAATATATATGTATATATATATATATATATATATATATATATATATATATTTATATATATATATATATATGGTGTTGTGACTAGGTGGCTCCATTTTGTTGGAAGTACATTTTCATTCTTTCCTCTAAGCTAAACTCTTCCAGTTCATTGAAGAGTTCGTTGTTTTTTAGAAACTGTAAGTAAGCACATTGTGCGATATTTTGGCAACTGAAGTTCTAGGTGTTTCAATCATACTCTGCATAACTGCAAACTCAGCATCCTCAGTAGTAACCCAATGTTCATGTTGACGTTTAAAATTATTCTCCACATATCCAGTATTTTTAAAATTAGTAAGAATTCTTCTACTGATACGCGTTATAACTTTTTTCCGGATGTCGTTAGTTAAAAATGACGGCAGCTTCTCTTTGAGTTTTGTAGTTATCACCCACAATCAAAACTATTTCTGTTTTATCTTGCTTAGTCAATTTAATTGGCATTTTTATTAAAGGAGTTAATTTAGAAAACTGTTCTTATTGCATTAATATTTGTGAATAAACTAATGTCAGTTTGATGTTTTATATGACAAAGCAACAAAACACGAAATCCATGGCAACTACGACAAAGATACGTGAAAGCCTATCATATTATAATTTTGTTTGACTTAATAGCAAAAGATGAATGTATATTTTTTCTACCAATATTACGTTGCAAAATGTGTAACAATTTTTAAAAATCTTGTTTTTGACCTTCTGAAAATATGTTAAAAAACATTTAGAATAAACTATCCCCAAAACCTGTATATGAAATTAAGAAAGAGCTTCTCGCGAATGTTCGCTGTATAATTTATAAAAGAACTATTTTGTTCATCGAAGAAGGAATTAAGAAACTTAAAAAACTACAAATTTGCTCAAATTTATTACATAACATTATTATTTACTATATTAGCCTTTAGAAGTTGAGCTGTCATAAAAATTATGCAGCTTTGCCCCAAAATTACATTGTTAAGCTACGACTTTTTGACAGAATTCGTATATTTAGTTGTTCCTATCTACTAATGTTGTTAGTTGTAGTTGTTCTTCATTTAATGATATTTGTAAAAGTTTTATACCCTTTTTGTTCTCCAGAGTTTTTTCGAATATCTCATTGTTATGGTTTCTTAAATCTCTTCTAATACATATCCTTATAGCGTTATTCAATGTTTTTACCTTAATTTCACATGCCTCCGTGTTTTGTTTCATGGATTTTTGTTTTTGTATTAGTTTTGTATTAGTTAGTAGTGGAGAGCTTTTCCTCTTTGATATTTCTCATGAAAACTACTTCTTTCTCAGATTCTACGATACGGTGAACGATTTTTCTATTAATTTCGTTGAGGGTTGAAGTGCCTTCTTTGATTTCAGGTCGAAGGATTTATGTTATACTAGCCGGGCCCGCGGCTCCGCTCGCGTGGACTTGGTTCACTATTATCGTCACTGCTTATTCCTTATGTTACCTAACGTAATAAAATATCTCCCATTATTTCCCCTTATCTCCCAATATTTCTCCTTATTTCCCATTATCTCTATATAATTTCCATTATCTAGGCTTATCTCTGCTCATCTCCCATTATTTCTCCTTATCTCCCATTATTTCTCCTTATCTCACGTTATTTCTTATTATCTAGGCTTATCTCGACTCATCTCGCAATATGTCTCCTCATCTCCCACTATTTCTCCTTATCTCCCATTATCTCACCATAACTCCCATTACCTAGACTTATCTCTGCTTATCTCCCATTATTTCTCCTTATCTCCCATTATCTCACCTTATCTCCCATTATCTAGGCTTATATCGAATTATATATATGTATAAATTTATAAAAACACGTAAATCAGATAAGTGATTCTCGAGTGATAAGCGCACTAACGGGCAGACAGACAGACAGAGAGACCTTACATTTTATATATATTATATTCTTTGCTACATGATATTGTTCCATATTTAATGCTTTAGGCAGTGTATTGCAAGAGAACGCGCTAGCGGCAAACTTTTCTCCGACTTGATTCACTATTATCGTCACTGCTTATTCCTTATGTCACCTAATCCTAATATATCCTATAACCTGGCCAGAGAACATACGTATGTTTAAAAAAAAGCACGTAAATCGGATAAGTGGTTCTCCGGTGATAAGCGCACTAACGGACAGACAGACAGACAGAGAGACGTTGCATTTTATATATATTATAGATCGCTATCCATTTAATTGTTCCATATTTAATGGTTTAGCATGTTTAAAAAAAAAAAAGCACGTAAATCGGATAAGTGGTTCTCTAGTGATAAGCGCATAAACGGACAGACAGAGAGACGTTGCATTTTATATATATTATAGATATCCTTTGCTACATGATATTGTTCCATATTTAGTGGTTTAGGCAGTGTATTGCAAGAGAACGCGCTAGCGGCAAACTTTTTTCCGATTTCATTAGCTATTATCGCCACTGCTTATTCCTTATGCTACCTATCATAATAAAATATAGCCTATAATCTGGCCGGAGAACATATGCATGTTTTTAAAAAAAAGTACGAAAATCGGATAAGTGGTTCTCCAGTGATAAGCGCACTAACGAACAGACAGACAGACAGACAGAGATACGTTGCATTTTTTATATATTATAGATGTAATAAAATATATATCTATAACCTGGTCATCGAACATATGTATGAATTTAAAAAATCACGTAAATCGGATAAGTGGTTCTCGAGGGATAAGCGCACTAACGGACAGACAGACAGACAGACAGAGACACGTTGCATTTTATATATATTATAGATATAGATTATTATTATTATTATATAACCTGGCCAAAGAATATATGTATGAATTTAAAAAAAGACAGGTAAATCGAATAAATGGTTCTCGCGTGATAAATACCCTAATGGACAGACAGACAGACAGAGAGACATTGCATTTTTTATATATTATAGATTATAGATATTCTCTGCTACATAATATTGTTCCATATTTAATGGTTTAGGCTGTGTATTGCAAACAAACGCGCTAGCGGCAAACTTTTTTCCAACTTCATTCACTATTTTACGTCACTGCGCATTCCTTATGCTACCTATCGTAATAAAATATAGCCTATAACCTGGCCAGAGAATATATGTATGTTTTAAAAAAAAAGTACGTAAATCGGATAAGTGGTTCTCCAGTGATAAGCGCACTAACGGACAGACAGACAGACAGACAGACAGAGAAACGTTGCATTTTATATATATTATAGATATATAGATAACCTGGCCAGAGAACATATGAATGTTTTAAAAAAAAAGCACGTAAATCAGATAAGTGGTTCTCCAATGATAAGCGCACTAACGGACAGACAGACAGACAGAGAGACGCTGCATTTTATATATATTATAGATATAGATTATTATTACTATTATTATATAACCTGGCCAAAGAATATATGTATGAATTTAAAAAAGACACATAAATTGGATAAGTGGTTCTCGCGTGATAAACGCACTAATGGACAGACAGACAGACAGAGAGACATTGCATTTTATATATATATTATAGATTATAGATTAAAGATATTCTCTGCTACATAATATTGTTCCATATTTAATGGTTTAGGCTGTATATTGCAAGGGAACGCGCTAGCAACAAACTTTTTTCCGACTTCACTCACTATTATTGTCACTGCTCATTCCTTATGCTACCTATCGTAATAAAATATAGCCTATAACCTGGCCAGAGAACATAAGTATGTTTTAAAAAAAAAAGTACGTAAATCGGATAAGTGGTTCTCCAGTGATAAGGTCACTAACGGACAGACAGACAGACAGACAGAGAGACGTTGCATTTTATATATATATAAGATACTCCTTTTTCTTGTGTTTAAGTGGTGTTCCATTATTTTCATCTTCTATATATGCAATATATTATAATGACATTAAATTTTAATACTTTCCAACACTAAATTATTATGAACTTTAGCGGGTTAGGTATCTGTTTACCTAAAAATTCCTGGTCTTTCAATATTAAAAAAAATAAAATAAAATGCGGTTTTTCATATTAATAGCAGTTAACCGTTAAAGATAAGATTTTAGTGAACAAAACGAATACACGTTTTTATTCTATCTAATTAAAAGTCAATCTTTAAAGGATCCTAGAACAACTCTATAATTTATCTAAAGTATAGAAGAGTTGCAATGCTCAATTTGCCTAAAAATATTACATATAAGAGGCGTTTTTATTATCTAGGTAAGGATTATTGTTTAATACCATTCTACATCCTAGTCATTTAATGAGAGAACTCTCAATCCATGTATAGAACGTACTAATTATCGAAAGTGACAAAGCAAAGAGAACTAATTACGATTATTTATTGTCTCACTTTCTATAAACATTATTATGTTTTTCGTAATAACAAATGGTTGAATATTTTAATTATATCCACATTGTTCAACTATTTTTGTTTTGTTAAAAGACCTTAATAATTAAGAGTAGACTCCGGTTATTTAGATGGCACGGATGAATGGAACCGCTGTGTTAAAAACCTAATTTAATTAACGTAAAGTTAAGTAAGTTTTATCAATATGCTGCTTGATCTAATTTTTCTTGTGTTCAAGTAAAATGGAGATGTTAAATGACTAATATATATGACGAATAAAATAGATTACTAAAATCGTTATATCAATTAATTTTCACTGCAGAACCCTCTAAAGCTTGATAAAAAGTAGTATTTTCGCTTGCTTAGCAGTTTTGTGATAACTGTATATTATTGGATGAATTCTCATATAGAATAAACTAGAAATTTGTACAAGTATATTGATTCGATGTATTCGATGTATTATGATTTAAAAATTTAGAAAAATAAATAAATAAATAAATAAATAAATATATATATATATATATATATATATATATATATATATATATATATATATACATATATATATATATATATATATATATATATATATATATATATATATATATATATATATATAATATATAAGCCCCTGTATTATGGTAGAATTCGAGATTATGGGAAATAAGGTGAAATAATTGGAGATAATGCAGAATAATGATAGATAAAGAGATATAAGACCCTGAATTATCGTGGAATTCGAGATTATGGGAGATAAGGCGAAATAATTGGAGATAATGCGGAATAATGATAGATAAAGCAATATATAAGCCTTTATAATATGGGAAAGTTGGAAATTCTGGGAGATAAAGAGAAATATTTGGAGAATAGCCGGAATAATGATAGATAAAGAGATATAAGCCTCTGTATTATGGTAGAATTCGAGATTATGGGAGATAAGGCTAAATAATTGGAGATAATGTCGAATAATGGCAGAAAAAAAACAATATATAAGACTTTATAATATGGGAAAGTAGGAGATTCTGGGAGATAAGGAGAAATATTTGGAGAATAGCCGGAATAATGATAGATAAAGAGATATAAGCTCCTCTATTATGGTAGAATTCGAGATTATGGGAGATAAGGCAAAATAATTGGAGATAATGAGGAATAATGATAGATACAGCAATATATAAGCCTTTATAATATGGGAAAGTTAGAGATTCTGGGAGATAAGGAGAAATATTTGGAGAATAGCCGGAATAATGATAGATAAAGAGATATAAGCCCCTATATTATGGTAGAATTCGAGATTATAGGAGACAAGGCGAAATAATTGGAGATAATGCGGAATAATGACAGAAAAAGCAATATATAAGAATTTATAATATGGGAAAGTTGGAGATTCTGGGAGATAAGGAGAAATATTTGGAGAATAGCCGGAATAATGAGAGATAAAGAGATATTATGGTAAAATTCGAGATTATGGGAGATAAGGCGAAATAATTGGAGATAATGCGAAAAAATGACAGAAAAACAATATATAAGACTTTATAATATGGGAAAGTTGGAGATTCTGGGAGATAAGTAGAAATATTTGAAGAATAGCCGGAATAATGATAGATAAAGAGATATACGCCCCTGCATTATAGTAAAATTTGAGATTATGGGAGATAAGGCGAAATAATTGGTGATAATACGGAATAATGATAGATAAAGCAACATATAAGCCTTTATAATATGGGAAAGTTGGATATTCTGGGAGATAAGGAGAAATATTTGAAGAATAGCCGGAATAATGATAGATAAAAAGATATAAGCTCCTGTATTATGGTAGAATTCGAGATTATGGGAGATAAGGCGAAATAATTGGAGATAATGTGGAATAATGACAGAAAAAACAATATGTAAGACTTTATAACATGGGAAAGTTGGAGATTCTGGGAGATAAGGAGAAATATTTGGAGAATAGCCGGGATAATGTTAGATAAAGAGATATACGCCCCTGCATTATAGTAAAATTTGAGATTATGGGAGATAAGGCGAAATAATTGGAGATAATGCGGAATAATGATAGATAAAGCAATATATAAGCTTTTATAATATGGGAAAGTTGGAGATTCTGAGAGATAAGGAGAAATATTTGGAGAATAGCCGGAATAATGATAGATAAAGAGATATAAGCCCCTGTATTATGGTAGAATTCGAGATTATGGGAGATAAGGCTAAATAATTGGAGATAATGTCGAATAATGGCAGAAAAAACAATATATAAGACTTTATAATATGGGAAAGTAGGAGATTCTGGGAGATAAGGAGAAATATTTGGAGAATAGCCGGAATAATGATAGATAAAGAGATATAAGCTCCTCTATTATGGTAGAATTCGAGATTATGGGAGATAAGTCAAAATAATTGGAGATAATGAGGAATAATGATAGATACAGCAATATATAAGCCTTTATAATATGGGAAAGTTAGAGATTCTGGGAGATAAGGAGAAATATTTGGAGAATAGCCGGAATAATGATAGATAAAGAGATATAAGCCCCTATATTATGGTAGAATTCGAGATTATAGGAGACAAGGCGAAATAATTGGAGATAATGCGGAATAATGACAGAAAAAGCAATATATAAGAATTTATAATATGGGAAAGTTGGAGATTCTGGGAGATAAGGAGAAATATTTGGAGAATAGCCGGAATAATGAGAGATAAAGAGATATTATGGTAAAATTCGAGATTATGGGAGATAAGGCGAAATAATTGGAGATAATGCGGAATAATGATAGATTAAGCAATATATAAGAATTTATAATATGGGAAAGTTGGAGATTCTGGGAGATAAGGAGAAATATTTGGAGAATAGCCGAAATAATGATAGATAAAGAGATATATGCTCCTGTATTATGGTAGAATTCGAGATTATGGGAGATAAGGCGAAATAATTGGAGATAATGCGGAATAATGACAGAAAAAAAAGCAATATATAAGCCTTTATAATATGGGAAAGTTGGAGATTCTGGGAGATAAAGAAAAATATTTGGCGAATAGCCGGAATAATGATAGATAAAGAGATATGAGCCCCTGTATTATGGTAGAATTCGAGATTATGAGAGATAAGGCGAAATAATTGGAGATAATGCGGAATAATGACAAATAAAGCAATATATAAGCCTTTATAATATGGGAAAGTTGGAGATTCTAGGAGATAAGGAGAAATATTTGGAGAATAGCCGGAATAATGATAGATAAAGAGATATAAGCCTCTATATTATGGTAGAATTCGAGATTATAGGAGACAAGGCGAAATAATTGGAGATAATGCGGAATAATGACAGAAAAAGCAATATATAAGAATTTATAATATGGGAAAGTTGGAGATTCTGGGAGATAAGGAGAAATATTTGGAGAATAGCCGGAATAATAATAGATAAAGAGATATAAGCCTCTGTATTATAGTAGAATCCAAGATTATGGGAGATAAGGTGAAATAATTGGAGATAATGTGGAATAATGACAGAAAAAAACAATACATAAGACTTTGTAATATGGGGAAGTTGGAGATTCTGGGAGATAAGGAGAAATATTTGGAGAATAGCCGGAATAATGATAGATGAAGAGTTATAAGCACTTGTATTATTGTAGAATTCGAGATTATGGGAGATAAGGTGAAATAATTGGAGATAATGCTGAATAATGACAGATAAAGCAATATATAAGAATTTATAATATGGGAAAGTTGGAGATTCTAGGAGATAAGTAGAAATATTTGAAGAATAGCCGGAATAATGATAAATAAAGGTACATATGCCCTTGTATTGTGGTAGAATTCGAGATTATGGGAGATAAGGCGAAATAATTGGAGATAATGCGGAATAATGATAGATAAAGCAATATATATATAAGCCTTTATAATATGGGAAAGTTGGAGATTCTGGGAGATAAGGAGAAATATTTGGAGAACAGCCGGAATAATGATAGATAAAGAGATATAAGCCCCTGTATTATGGTAGGATTCGAGATTATGGGAGATAAGGAGAAATAATTGGAGATAATGCGGAATAATTATAGATAAAGCAATATATAAGCGTTTATAATATGGGAAAGTTGGAGATTCTGGGAGATAAGGAGAAATATTTGGAGAATAGCCGGAATAATGATAGATAAAGAGATATAAGCCCCTGTATTATGGTAGGATTCGAGATTATGGGAGATAAGGAGAAATAATTGGAGATAATGCGGAATAATGATAGATAAAGCAATATATAAGAGTTTATAATATGGGGAAGTTGGAGATTCTGGGAGATAAGGAGAAATATTTGGAGAATAGCCGGAATAATGAGGAATAATGATAAGAGATATAAGCCCCTGTATTATGGTAGAATTCGAGATTATAGGAGATAAGGCGAAATAATTGCAGATAATGCGGAATAATGATAGATAAAGCAATATATAAGCATTTATAATATATGCAAGTTGAAGATTCTGGGAGATAAGGAGATATATTTGGAGAATAGCCGGAATAATGATAGATAAAGAGATATAAGCCCCTGTATTATGGTAGAATTCGAGATTATGGGAGATAAGGCGAAATAATTGCAGATAATGCGGAATAATGATAGATAAAGCAATATATAAGCCTTTATAATATGGGAAAGTTGGAGATTCTGGGAGATAAGGAGAAATATTTAGTGAACAAGACGAATACACGTTTTTTTATTCTATCTAATTAAAAGTCAAAATTTAAAGAGTCCTAGAACAACATTATAATTTATTTAAAGTATAGAATAGTTGCAATGCTCAATTTGCCTAAAAAATATTACATATAAAAGGTATTTTTATTAGCTAGGTAAGGATTATTGTTTAATGCCATTCTACATCCTAGTTATTTAATGAGAGAACTCTCAATCCATGTATAGAACGTACTAATTATCGAGAGCGACAAAGCAAAAAGAACTAATTACGATTATTTATTGTCTCACTTTCTATAAATATAGTTATGGTTTTCGTAATAACAAATGGTTAAATATTTGTAATAACAAATGGTTAGAAATTTGTACAAGTATATTGATTTGGTCTGTTTTTATTAGTAGTATATTATAGGATTTTATGAAAATCTTGCGTTTCGCCTAATTCCTTTTTGTTCTATAATTTTATGAAAACAATACTTGTACAGATTATTTTCCATACTAAGCTTTATAGAAAGATAAAGTATATCGTCTAATTTACAGACAAAATTTTCTGGAACGTTCTAAAAAATGTCTGTATTTCGATTGTATTCGATGTATTATGATTTAAAAATTTAGGAAAATAGATAATATAGTGCTTATTTCTACATAGGGCATTAAACAAATTTTTTCTCTCTCTCTCTCTCTCTCTCTCTCTCTCTCTCTCCCTACCCAGGCTTGTGGGGTAATAATATAACCCTAAAGTGAAGCTTCATCTAAAAAAAATACATTTCTCGATTTGTGGTTCTAGTTCAGCAGTGATTTCTTAATTGTACTCCGCCACTTCAAATCGTTAGCCTGGAGACGAATGCGAATCATATGCATGCGATATATACAAAACTTACTGCTTTAGTTTTTGCGCCCCTTGGCACAAAATTAATTGGGAATTTCGGACAAACATATTAATAATAATTTTTTGGTCCTTGTCCCAAGCTTTTTCTCTCGAGAGTATCGTTGCTAATGAATGCCCTCGTCTTACCCATATAGTTAGTAGCCTCTGTAAGCGTAATTTTCGAATCTGTTAGATGATTACATAGCAACACAGCCTCAAATCGCAAAGCGTATGCACCACTCATGTACTATTTAACCACAAATAAGGTAACACATGAATCTGTACTTACCAAAGGTGCCAATAATAACCTAAAAAAAAGGATTATAAGTTGTATTACGCTCTTACTTGACCGGCTGTTATATATATCAAATTAATAGCCGTAATTGTTGTTAAGGTAACTAAAAGAATACCCGTACATGACATCAATCACTGCTTGCCTTGCTTCATTTCAACAGCCACAACTAATTTCTTCCTAAAGTGATGAAATTGACAGTGTAATAATTCCCTTTATAGAGGAGGATGAGGTAAATAAATCCTTTCTTAACTTCTCATATTTGAGGTCTGCTCACTAGGCATAAAAATTGATAATTTAGATTAGAGGTTAAAAATAACAGTTGCTATTAGTGAATGAAGCCTATTTTATTATAATTGGTTAAACAAATGTTCTGATTAATGGCAAGTTTTCACAGCTTCAAAACAAAGTACATATCAAGGATAAAGGAGGTATGAATATACATGTTTAGTAGTTACGTTAAAAATTAGAATACAATCTTTATAGGAGAATTAATACATAATATAAGTATCTAAAACTTGGATATCGTTATACAAAATATCAGCGCATTTTTAAGATCGTTTCGATAAAATAATAATGAAGAGGAGATAACGGGGATAAATATTATTTAGAAATGATAAAAATCAGCTTTAAATTGAATGGTCAAAAATATATCGGAAAATTTATTCATTTATTAAGAAAGATAATTCAGAAATTTATATATTAATTCGAATTTTAAAAGAATTTTATAACGAAGCTCCTTTGTTCGAAAAGGCGAAGAAAAAACGCAATGACGGTGTTCCTTAAAATTATTCTACCTATCTTTCGTTTTAAGAAAGCAATTAAATGGAAACTTAGTTTACTTAAGTACTTAAATCTTTTTAGAATGTTCGTTTGAAATACGATACCTTGAACGTTACATACTAGTTTGGTAATCCTGGTATTTACTGCTTAAGGAAATGGTTAATCTTAATGTTTAGTTAAAGCCTAAAACATTATAAATTAAACTGTAGAGACAAATGTGGCGGTTAAACACATTTTGGTAATGGGTATATTAATTATGCTATAATTTGACGTTTAAATAATATTGTTTCGCGAAATTATTTTTCAATGTTCATACGTTAAATTATCTTATTAACATATTAAGATTATAAGATAAGACAAGACTTTCCTCATAAGAACGCCGCACATCGGAAAAAACAAGCCATTTTTTGAATAAAAAACCAGACTTGGCTTACATTTTGACCAATTTGAATATTTTGTTTTTAAATACTCATAAACACTTCTAGTTTAGTTTCTAATTGCAGAATTTTAAATAAATGACTTATTATGATACGTGTAATATCTGATCATATATGGGTTAGATGAAAAATACATATTTACCTCATATTAGGAATAGTACAAAATTTGATTAAATTTGGTATTATAGATAGATATATTAACCTTCTCAATTCGAATTAAAAGATAATTTTTTTGAAAAAAAAACGTGATACTCTAACCTCAAAAAATAGCTTCCTATTGCAAACATTCTTAATCGTAAGAAAGCACTATAGGAATTTTTACCCCTTTTTTGGCCAAAATTATTTACGGCCAAACGGCTGGACCGATTTTAATGATTTTTTTGGATTTGAGTTTTGCAAGACTCTTAAGAGGGAGGGAGGAACCACTAAAGTTTTTCATACACTGAAACAAATAAGTAAAGTTAACTAAAAAATTAACTAATAATTATTTTCAAAAGAGGTTTAAGGGTTATAGGTTCCCGCATCCAAGATTTTTTTAGATCTTTGATAGGTTATCTGGTTTTCTAAACTGTTTTTTAATAAATATTTTTTCGGGTGTATACTTACGTTCGAATATAACAGTAGAAATTCATTTTACTAATTTAAAGAAGTAACAAACAGTTATGTTTTAAAAAGGATTTTATTCACAAATTTGATTTTCGAGTTCCAAATCGTCAACTACATTTAATACAGATGGGTTCAAAATGCCATTACTCTCCATTTCTTGATTTTCGTTTTCGGAATTTTCTTCATCTGTTTGACAATTTTCCACAAAACTTTGCTCCTCTGATCTCAGTAATTCGATTACTTCTGCTGGAAGCTTTAATTTGTTCTGGTGCTTGATGCGTTTATTCAACGAAAGGCTGGAAATAAGCGGATCTGATGTGTCCAATGCTCGATTAAAAACGTCCACCAAGTTGTTCACCTGGCTACTTTTTCGTGCATGAGGCAATCTATCGGATTTATATATTTTATGGCGCGATTCAGAGGCATCCTCACCAAAGCATCCAACTGGAAGCACAGTCGACTCAATAATTTGCCGCGAATGTACAAGAACCTTATGTACAGTTGCTGTCATTGGTAACCATGGATACTTCTGCATGAATATTGTAGCCGTTTGAAAACAAAATTCTGCAAATTTACTCGAATCTAAAGGAAGCTGACATGATAAACATATTAAAATGACTTTTAAATTATAAATGAGTTCTTTGTCTATGCCTGTAATTTCAGAAAATTTTAAATGTTCTTTGAACGCGCGCCGGGCCGTGTTACCGTCATTCGTACTCCCATAGCTAGTCTTAGGCTTATCAACGTGCAAACCAATTTCATCCCAAAATAAACTGTTGGATGTCAGCCTTTCTTTTCGCAACTAAGGCTTTGTCAGCTTCATTTCTTATTTGCCACTTTTTAATGTGAATTTTGTACCCTGTATTCACAACAAATTCAAAAAAACGGATCCAGCAATGCAATGGACTTATCCCATACTTTAAGTTCTCTTCTTTTGGTTTAAATTTAGGGTTTTGGAAATCTGTTATTCTCAGAAAATCCTTTGGTGTAGCACCACATAATGAACACGTTTGACTAGATTTAGTTTCAGTCAAAATATTTAATACTTTACCATCAATTAAAGTTAAGTACAATTTAAATTTAACGCATAAAGTTTTTGTTTCACCAAGCATTACTTCAAAATAACTTAAGGAATTTAGTTCTTCCTCTATATTTTTCTTTTCTTTCAAAATGATTTCATTAGTCTCCTTTGTGTATTCTAATTTTAATGGTCGACAAAATCTAATAGATTGTGGTGTACGATTGTTCCATAAAATATTTCCGGACGCTTCTATTAAACGCAAAGGTATAATTGTTGTGGCCAAAATAGAGGAGTCACAATTTTGAGGCGAACCCGCCTTTTCAACCTGTTTATAGTTTGTATAACCAGTACTACCGTCAAATCCATAACTGACAATAAGTTCGGCGTATAAAATTTCAGTTTTTTTTGTTTCCATTAAGGTAGATATAACTTCCTCTTGCACTTTTATTATTCTTTCGGATATATATCGCAATTTCTTATTTTATTTTCATATCTTATATTGCAATATTGCTCTTTTGAAAAGTTGTTTTCTAAAAGAAAGGCTAGTCCTTCATCAGGAGGTAGCTTAGTTGGTGTTGCTGTTGAAATTATTTTCCGTACTTTCGCGGCTCTAGTCGGAGTACTGACAGCTTCTTTTAAAACAACTGCTAAATCTAATTGGTTTCATTTACGAGCAGCCACAGATGCAGCAAGAACCAGGGGTTCAACTTCATTATTTTGATCTTTAGAGATTTCTGTTGCAACTCTTCTTTTTGTTCTCTCAGATTTTTAGCAGAAAGTTAATTGCGGTCGTCCACTTTTTGATTCAGTGGAGGTACGCTGCGTTTTACGTTTTTTTATCGAAGTATTTCCTTCAAGCCAAACAGCATGCTGCTTTTCGAAAAGTTTCAAAATCCGACCACTTTTACGCCACTTCATACTCATATTTGAACAAAATATTCGTGACTGCTCCTTTAAATATTGTTCAAAGTTTTCGGAACAATCACTCTCAGCAATGTATGAAAAGAAATGAGCATAAATAGCGGCTCTTTTGTCAACTTCGTTGTGTTTCTCTCGCCATATATTGAATAACTCTGAATTTGGCACGCAGTAGTCAGCTGAAAAAAATGCATTTTTTTAAAAAAAGTAGCAGATAATAGCAGCTAAAATATATTAAATTCGGAAGATAAATGACTGTCCTAGAGGACTATTATGGTGTTATGTCTATCATGTGCTATCATTTTTTTGTAAGTATAAATAAAATTCCAATTCACAATTCCATTAGTTCATCTTAAGTTCACTTCAACTTTTCCCATTTAATCGATCTAATAGATGAGTTCACCAACATTTCACTATATAATATTAAAGTACTTACCTGCGGCTTTATTTTCCATTTTTTAATTTTCAAAAACTATAAATTTTTATTACGAAAATTTTTGTTAGAAACTGTCACAAAATTCACTGCACTCAAAAGTTTTTTGGAAACTAATTTAGAAATCGCAAGCAAAACAACTGATAAAGTGACTGAAAATCAATTTTGTCAAATAATTTAAAAAGATATCCCTACTTTGCTGTTTTTTTTTTTATATTAAAGCAAAAAAAAAAACTGCAAAAATTTTAATTTTTACTTTTGGCCAAAAAAAGGGGTAAAATTTCCCATAGTGGAATGGAACATTTCTTTACTGCACAAATCTATCTGAATGATAACATTGTCCATTTTGATTCAGCTAATAAAGGACTGACATCAAAATTATCCGTGTAAAGCTTGTGGTATATACCTTTTTGCTCTCTTATGTGTCTAACCATTAAGTTATGTTAGGTTTAAAGCTTGTGGTGTTTACCTTTCTGCTCTTTTGTGTCTCTAAGTATTAGGTTATGTAAGGTTTAAATCTCGTTATATATGTCTCTCTGCTCGCCTATGACTTGATGCATTAGGTTATGTAAGGTTCAAGGCTTGTAGTTTATGCCTTTCTGTTAATTTATGACTTGATGCATTAGGTTATGTTAGGTTTAAAGGTTGTAGTATATGCCTTTCTGCTCGTTCATGCCTCGACCTTTTAGGTTATGTTAGGTTTAAACTTACCATATGTAGCTTTTTGTTTGCCTATCAGTCAATCTACATATAAAAAGCTATTGTATTTTAGATACTTTTATGAACTATATAAAAGAAATGCCCTACTTATAACCCAGAATATTGATGTTTTTAAGCTTTTTTCAGAGTAGAAAGTTATTTGCAGGGGCAATTTGATGTCAATTCTTTATCAGCTGGATCAAAATGCATAAAGTTATCATATTCAGATAGATTTGTGCAGTAAAGAACTATTCCATTCTTGCGATTAAGAATGTTTGCAACTGGACGCTATTTTTTGAGGTTAGAGTATCACATTTTTTTAAAAATTATCTTCGAATTCGAATTGAGCAGGTTAATAATATATCTAACACATGGGCTGAAAAGTCCCGGGCCTAACAAAGAAAACACGGTTTTTTTGGTTCAAAATTAGCTTTATTCATCAACGTAATCTCCATCAAGAGCAACGCAATCATTCTAGCGCCGCTCTAACATTTCAATACCACTTTTGTAGAACGATTTATCTTTTGCCTCAAAATAGGCCTCAGTTTCAGCGATAACCTCTTCATTCGTGCGAAATTTCTTACCGGCGAGCATTTTTTTCAGGTCTGCGAACAGCCAGTAGTCGTTGGGAGCCAAATCTGGCGAATACGGTGGATGTGGGAGCAATTCGAAGTTCAATTCATGTAGTTTTGCCATTGTTTTGATTGACTTGTGACACGGTGCGTTGTCTTGATGAAACAAAATTTTTTTCTTTGCCATATGCGGTCGTTTCTTTGCAATTTCGGCCTTCAAACGCTCCAATAACGCTATATAATATTCACTGTTGATGGTATTTCCTTTCTCAAGATAGTCGATGAATATTACACCACGCACATCCCAAAATACCGAGGCCATAACCTTTCCAGCCGATTGTTGTGCTTTCGGGCGCTTTGGACGAGGTTCACCAGTTGCTGTCCACTCAGATGACGATCGTTTTGATTCCGGAGTGAAGTGATGGATCCATGTTTCATCCATTGTCACATATCGACGCAAAAATTCCGGTTTGTTACGTTTAAACATGGCCAAACACTGCTCAGAATCATCAACACGTTCTTGTTTTTGATCAACAGTGAGCAAACGCGGCACCCACTTTGAACAGAGCTTTCTCATAGTCAAATGATCATGCAATATAAAGCCAACACGTTCTTTTGATATCTTTACGATGTCAGCTAACTCACGCAACTTCACTTTTCGATCATTCAAAACGATTTTATGGATTTTTTTGATGTTTTCTGGTGTTACCGCCTCATTTGGAGGTCCACTGCGTTCTGCATCATCGGTGTCTCTACGACCACGTTTGAAGTCAGCAAATCATCGTTTTATTGTTGTTTCTGATGGAGCGGAGTCCCCATAACACTTTTCAAGCCATTGCTTCGTTTGAACGGTATTTTTTCCCATCAAGAAGCAGTGTAAAATTAAAACACGAAATTGTTGTTGATCCATTGTTTTGAAAATAACAAAAGTAGCGTCACTCTTAGCACAATAACTCACAAACTAATGAATAGAATATCATGAAATTTTAACAGCTGCCTTTTGAAGGTTAGTATTAACTGAAAAAAAGGTGACTGCAATAAAACTAGCGCCATCTATGTGTTAGGCCGGGACTTTTCAGCCCATGTGTTAAGTATGTACGTTAAAATACCAAATTTAGTCGAATTTTGTACTATTCCTAATATGGGGTAAATATGTAAGTATTTAAAAAATATATTATTCAAATTGGTCAAAACGTAATCTCGATTTTTATCCAAAAAAATGCCTTATTTTTCCCAATGTGCGCTGTTCTAAAATTAGTATTGATTTTGACTTTGTCCTACTAAAAATAACGTATTCCACGCAATATAACTCGATATTTTCAGTGGTAGGTACTTCTTCGTGAGATCACAAAAAATTGACATAAAGCAGTTTTGTGGATATTAACGATTAGAATCTGACATTTACCACTACATAATATTTCTCGTAAAATTGTAACTAATTTAAAAATAACATAATTTTCAGGTTAGTTTAGGACATAGAACGATATAGTCTTAGCAACACCTCTAATTCTGACCTTATCCTATTAACCTCTTATATGGTTGAGGCAGATAACTCTGCTTAAAGCTTGTACAGGAAAAATTCTCATAAGACTATTGAAATTATACTAAATTTAACCACCCCTATATACTTTACCCCCTCTTGCAGAAGCGATCTTCTTCGTCTAGTGTCAGATGCTTACAGCGTGTAGGCGTTCATCTACCGTCGCAAGACGTGATTGTGAGTTGTTCCTCTCTTCCTAGAGCAAAAATATCTCCAACTTTCCTGACTCCACACCAATTTCTAATGTCACGTAGCCAAGAATGTTGTTTTCGGCCTGGTCCTCTTCTTCCCTCTATCTTTCCCATTAAGATCAGTCTTAGTACCTCATATCTGTGTCCACGAGTATGAGACCTTACGATGTTTTATTTGTTGCAGCAGTATTTGCTCGGTTCCAGCTCTTCGCAATACTCCCTCATTGGTTAAATGATCTATCGATGAAATCCGCAACAGTTTGCGGAGGGTCAACATTTCAGGCCGATTACTAGTGAAAAAGCAAATGAATATAAGGTCACCTTGTAGACAGTAATGGTTGACTACGAAAAAGCATTTGATTCGGTAGAGATATGGGCAGTCCTTAACGCCTTAAATAACAGCAGAGTCGATGAAACGGACACAATTATTCTTGAATACATATATAAAAATGTCACATCACAACTAATGCTTGAAGGAAAAACAAATAAAATCAAAATTAAAAGAGGAATTAGACAAGGTGCCTCGATATCCACAAAGCTGTTCACTTTAACTCTAAAAGACATGTTTAAATCATTAAAGTGGAAAAATAAAAGAACACTAATAGATGATGAACGATTAAATCACTTAAAATTCGCAGACGATATCACTCTGATCGCCAACCCAAAGGAAGAATTACAAGAAATGCTGAGGGAATTAAATAATAAGTCTCGAGAAATAGATCTAAGAATCAACTTCACCAAAACCACATATTTGAACAACAAAAGTGAAGATAACAGCCAGGAACTATCAATAGAAGGTGAAAGAATAGAAAAGGTACAAACATTCATATATTTAGGCCAAAAAATCGAAATATCAAAAAATAATATAAAGGCTGACTTGGATAGAAGAGTCGCGTTAGCTTGGTCTGAGTTCGGAAGGTTAGAATCTACATTCAAATTGGACATCCCAAATACAATAAAAGCCAGAGTATTCAATCAGTATGTACTGCCGGTATTAACCCATGGCACTGAAACATGGGCTATAAATAAAAGTATAATAAATAAACTCCAGATAACCCAAAGAGCAATGGAGAGAAGAACGCTAAATATTAGATTCCAAGAAGAAGATCAAAAGTGACAGATGTAGTGCAACGAATATGTATATTAAGGTGAAATTGGGCGGGGATATCGCAAGGCTGAATGGACACGCCATATAGTTGAATGGAGGTCTAGAGAACACAAAAGATGCAGAGGTAGACCACAGACACAGATGGACGGACGACATTAAAATATTAGCAGGACATGATTGGATGCAAAAAGCAAACAACAAAGCTCATTGGAGACAACTTGGGGAGGCTTACATCCGACTGTGGATGGAATACATTAAGGATGATGATGATTCTTAGAGATAGGGTGAGGAGACGGCGATTTTCGGCAATTTTTTTAAAATAATATGGAGAAAAGTTTGCACGTATTACATTATATATATTTTTAAACTCATCTTTTCACAAGGTTTCATTTGACATCCCACTCGATGACTTTGAAATATGTTTTTTATTACTTCCGATACCTTTAGTCAAAATTAAACATTCTAAACTACACGGCTGTAATTACGTTATCAATTTATATATTTGTGACAAATTTCAACGTTCTATGTCAAATAATTTTGGAGATAATCGGCTGTGACACCCAGACACCGAAGTGATTCCATAATTGCTTTGTACCGAACACTAAAAATAAAGCTTAAATTCATAATATCGTTAAATAATAAAAACGAAATTAGAAATGTTTGGTTCTTTAATACGTCATCTTATTATAGGAAACTTCTTTCTATCATATCTTTAAAATAATGTGAGTGTTTACTTAAATTCGTCTTTTTTTATTATTTTAGACTAGTGAACTTACTGTCTTTGGTAATGTTTTACTGAACTCTGTATCTATTTTAAAAAAAATAATGGCGCGTACCTATAATTTTCATTTTAATTATTAAATAAACTTACATAGGAAAATAAATATTATTTGTGTATTTTTTTTTTATTAAGAAGCACTAATATAAATTTACCTATCGGCTTTAAAATTTGAGAAAGTTTACATTTATTATTAATTTCTTATATATGTAAATAAACAAATTCATTATTTATTTGCATACAAATAGATACTTGTAAAATATTTATGGTAATTAAATTATATACTAACATGCAAACAAATATCATCAGCATATCTTTTTCTAATATTTTTTTTTTGTTTACCAAAATTTTGCATGTTTCTATTACCATATTAGAGAGTTAGGCGCCACTACACCAGCAAATTTGGAATTAATGCTTCTAAACCTGAAGGTGATTTTAAAAAAGTTCTTTTTTTCTGCTGTGTGTATTATTCAAAGCTGTGCAATACAAGGAAGTATTACTGTTTGGAACATATGCGGTACCATAGCAGTATAGCCTATCCCAAAATATAAGATCCCGATTTTTGCCGTTTTAATTGGGCAATATAAAAATTCTGACCTTTTGTTTATGATAGGTTGCAGAGATGGAATTTTATTCATTAATGCAAATAAATAAAATTATAAGTGTTTTTGGAGATGCTTATTTATAGATGCATGTAAAAACAAATGGATAAGAAGTACAAATATACAGTTCGAATGAATGCGGTTTACAAGAGAGAACATATTGTATAAATAAAAATATATTTTAACTTAAGCCTAATTCGGTTTCACTAGCACTGTCATCAGCTAAAGTAATTATCAGTGGTTTTATATTATTTACCTAAATATATGAATCTTCAACTTTAACAACGTGCTGAATGGAATTCTTCCAGCTTTCACAAGGTATATCATTTATAATTTTTTTTACTAATTCAACCACTGACATGCTTAAAGCAGGAGAAACATTTTGTGCTCTTATTTTTGATTTAACTTGATGCCAGATATGTTCAATTGGATTAAATACACAATAATACGGAGGAAGCCGCAACACAGTGTATCACATTTTCTCAGCCATACTATGGCAAACATATTTGTTTTTCAATTTATAGTCTTTCAAAACTTCTAAAAATCACTTTTTTTATAACTAAAATCAAAAAAATAAATGTCATTTTCCAACATATATTCCTGTATTTCCGATTTGGTGTTGGCTGCATTAGGAACCTTATTTAGTAGGCGACTATGGTAACTTGCATTGTCCATAACTATAACACTTTGTTCGGGAACATTTGGCAAAAGGGAATTTTGAAACCAATTTTCAAGAAGTTCTGCGGTCGTGTTTTCGTCATAGTCCAAATTAGAATCTTTTATGTTTTTGCAGATAAGTGTAGACAGTTTGAAACCCAGCCCTTTTCAGATTCAGCATGCAAAATGGTTATTCGTTTACCTTTATTTAAATGTGCGTTAGTCTGACATTTCGTACTGCTGTCAACCCCCTTTTTGCACAGTGTCATGAGTATCGAACCAAGTTTCGTCAAAGTCAATTATTGGCCAATTCTCTGATCGATACTTTTCAATTTCTTTATAATATAATGTAAATAAGTATGTCGCAAGATTCGTAATTTTCGTGACTCCATCACTACTTGCCTTTTGTTGATTTTTCGGAACGTGAATCCCATTCTGTGAAGGGTTGATCGGCTACAATATATATTGGTCTCGTCCTGCATCAGCCTTAATTTTATTTTGTCTAGTGTCGGCACCAACTGCTCTTCATACATAGAATATATTTTTCTCCTGATGACGTCTTTTTCACAATCGTCTACACGATGCATTTGAAAATCTTTCCGTTTTTTCCTGTTCCTGAGTGATGGTTTT
This sequence comes from Pachyrhynchus sulphureomaculatus, assembly GCA_019049505.1. Lineage (NCBI taxonomy): Eukaryota > Metazoa > Arthropoda > Insecta > Coleoptera > Curculionidae > Pachyrhynchus > Pachyrhynchus sulphureomaculatus. The sequence goes on from CM032454.1 coordinate 11,972,707, forward strand.
CCTACAATACCTTTAATCGTAGAAATTGGGGTTTTTGTTAGTTCACTGGTTTCTTGCAAAGCCCTTTGTTTATTCAAATTTCTTTTTACCAAACTGTCGTAAACGTTTTTCATTATTTGTTTAGCGTCAAGTCAAGATGTTTTCTCTTGCGATGGCCACTATTGCAATTTTCCCACGGACGCCACATAATTAAAATAGAATCGTTACGTTGTAAGTTGTGAGTAAAACTAAAAATAAAAATAATAAAAAGTAACTTTCGAATTCTAATGGAGACCTGTGGTCATTAGACCTATATTATCAAATACTTAAAGGGCTCTAAACCGAGTTGCCAGGTAGTAAAGATATAGGTAAAAATAGATCCAATATGATTGCAGGTGCAAGTGAGGGCAGTATACAAAGCAGGTAAAATAAAAATATGTTTATCGTAATACCTGGCAACTATGCACAAAAGCTTAATAGGGTCGTTTATTGCTCCAATGAAAAAGCAAAAAGGGCGATTTCATATCTTGGGATTTACTATACGAAGAATTAGAATAGAAGTACTTGAAACTCCTTTTAATCTCAATAAGAGCAAAAATGGTTGTACGAACCACAACTAGATTATGAGCACTACTTAAAATTACTACTCAGTACGCGCGTCGAGTGCAAAAATGGTTGTGCGAACCAAACTAGATTATGAGCACTACTACTCAGACGCGCGTCGAGTGCAAAAATAAAGTGTTTGGTGTAATGGTGATATATACTGAGTAGTGTCATTGTGCCAAAGATTCCACTTTCCCAACTTACTACTTAAAATTGTTAGAAGATACAGGGTGTTCCTACTTTTTGTCTCGAAATTATAGATACTAGATAAAGATGTATGTATGTAATCGATAGGAGTTAAGAGATTAATGAGGCACCAACAACCAAAAAATTTGCGTTTCACGTTAACAAATATATATGCGGAATACCTAAGATATCCTGTCCTCTATATTTTACATTACATTTTTTTATTTCCAAAGTGTTCTTATTTTTGTTAGTCAAATTTTCATGGAGACAATGTAGTTAAAAGCAGACAGAAAATTAGAAAATAAAAAAATTAGTCTTTATAGGGGTGTATCTACTCCCATATAATTTCCATTTAAATAAAGACCCTTTAAGGCACCACCTGCTTAATTCTGAAGAGGCAATAAAAACGGGTTTTTATTTTCTGGTTACATGTATGAGTAATCGTATAATTTAATTATAGAAAATAAACTTACCAGAGAAAAAAATGTGTATAAAAGTATCCAACTTGTGCACCATCGAAGAAACTAGTAAAGTAACTCTTAAATAAAGTATTAAAAGTACTTAGTAGTGAAATTATTATTGAAGTAAAGTAAATCCCAAGATGTAAGATCCTGCCTTTTTGCTTTTTCAGTGGAATAATAAAAGACCCTATTAAGGTTTTGTGCATAGTTGCCAGGTATTACGATAAACGTATTTTTATTTTACCTGCTTTGTATACCGCCCTCACTTGCACCTGCAATCATATTGGATCTATTTTTACCTATATATTTACTACCTGGCAACCCGGTTTGGAGCCCTTTAAGTATTTGATAATATAGGCCTAATGACCACAGGTCCCCATTTTATTTTTAGTTTTACTTACAAAGCAACGTAACGGTTCTATTTTAATTATGTGGCGTCCTTGGGAAATTGCAATAGAGGCTATAGCAAGAGAAAACATTTATCACTTGACGCTCAGGAACGGGAAAAAACGCAAAGATTGTCAAATGCATTATGTAGACGATTGTGAAAAAGACGTCATCAGGAGAAAAATATATTCTATGTATGAAGAGCAGTTGATGCCGACACTAGACAAAATAAAATTAAGACTGGTGCAGGACGGGACCAGTATACAGTCCCTGGCCAAATTATTAGACGCACTGTATTTTTTTTAGTAATTTTATGTTTCTTAAGAGTTTTTATGCAATAATGGTATACTTAAACTACAATATTATTGATTTTTATTTAAAAGAATTGTTGTAGACTACATATTTGTATTTATTTTTAATATATGGCAGCACTGTGTTGACAAAGTGATACATGAACGTAAACAAGTACAAACCTGTATCAGTCGCGATCGGAATCGAGTCAGGTACGGACGTGTTTATGTGGCTTTATGGACTGTGATTGTTTGTTTAACAGTTTTATACTAATCAGTTATTAGTTTATTTTGTATGCAGTGTTTTAAAAAAGTAATTGGACTATTTTCATTATGGGTAGAAAAGGCGATCTTTCACCACGTAAAAAAGCTGAAGTGAAGGCCCTTGTAATTGCGAAAACATTTACAAACCGAGAAATATCACGAAGATTGGAGGTTTCTGAAGCTAGTGTACGACGCATAAAAAAGAAAATTGAGTCAGGGAAGGAATTAAGCCCGAAAAGAAAGAAAAGATGTGGTAGAAAACCAATTTTCACTCCACGGTCAGAGAGATGTTTGAAGAAAATTTGTGTAGAAAACAGATTTGCTACCACAAAGGTAATAAAATCACAACTCCAGGATGCTAGCGTAAATGCTTCTGAGCGCACTGTTCGAAGAAAATTGAAAAGAATTGAATTTTAAGGCCTGTCGCCCCGCCAAGAAGCCCAAGTTAACAGCTGCAATGAAAGCAAAGCGCCTGAAGTGGGCCAAACAATGGCAAGACAAAGATGTGGACTTCTGGAGATCGGTAAGATACAGCAATTTAATCAATAATTGATACATTATTATCATTTTCAGTTAAATAAAGCAAATAAACATGGAAGTTTATATATTTTTCCTATTTTTGACAGGTCTGCTTCAGTGACGAAAGTACATTCGAAATTTTGCAGAATAAAGCTCAGTATGTGCGTCGTCGTCATGGAGAAAAGTTTCATCCTGATTGTGTCGTCCCGACGGTTAAACATCCCACCAAAGTGATGATTTGGTCAGTCATCAGCGGCAAGGGCACTGGACGTCTGTACGTCGTCAAAGGAATAATGAGGCAAGATCAGTACAAAGAAGTATTACAAAATCAGTTGATTCCGCAGCTCAGAGAATGGTTTCCAAATGGGGAACCATTCACTTTCATGCAAGATGGAGCTCCCTGCCACACTGCTCGGTCTGTTAAAGCTTTTTTGGCAGAAAAAAATATCCCTCTGTTGGATTGGCCGGGTAATAGCCCCATTGAAAATGTGTGGGAGCTGATGAAAGGAGAAGTGGCTAAAGATGTGATTACCAACAAAACCCAGCTCCTAGAAAAGATTATTCATGTGTGGAATCATCATCCTCAAATGCAGGAGACAGTACAATCTTGCATTGATAGCATGCCGCGCAGAATTAAAGCTTTGATAGCGGCTAAAGGTGGCTCAACTAAATATTGACTTTTACTAACATTAATTTCACTTTTCTTTAAAACTTAATAAACTTATGCTTTTCTAAATTAATGCTGTTTTATTTATGTCAAATAAATAGGTAATTGATTGGATAATATAAAAATAAAAAACAAATCAATTTAAAATAATAAAACGGTACAATATCACTCGGTAATTAATATTTTACATGAAATCTTGCAGTGCGTCTAATAATTTGGCCAGGGACTGTACATTGTGGTCGATCAACCCTTCACAGAATTCTCTTAAGAATAGGATTCACATTCCGAAAAATCAACAAAAGGCAAGTAGTGATGGAGTTACAAAGATTACGAATCTTACGACATACTTATTTACAAGAAATTAAAACGCATCGATCAGAGAATTGGCAAATAATTTACCTTGACGAAACATGGTTCGATACCCTTGACACTGTGCAAAAGGGGTGAGTTAACAGCAGGTAAGTTTATTTTCTATAATTAAATTATACGATTACTGATACATGTAGCCAGAAAATAAAAACCAGTTTTTATTGCCTCTTCAGAATTAAGCAGGTGGCGCCTTAAAGGGTCTTTATTTAAATGGAAATTTATGGGAGTAGATACACCCCTATAATTTTGACTGAGTTTTTTTATTTTCTAATTTTCTGTCTGTTTTAACTACAATGTCTCCATGAAAATTTGACTAACAAAAATAAGAACACTTTGGAAATAAAAAAATGTAATGTAAAATAGAGAGGACAGGATATCTTAGGTATTCTGCAAAGATATTTGTTAACGTGAAACGCAAATTATTTGGTTGTTGGTGCCTCATTTATCTCTTAACTCCTATCGTATACATACATACATCTTTATCTAGCAAGAGAAAACATTTATCACTTGACGCTAAACAAATAGTGAAAAACGTTTACGACAGTTTGGTAAAAAGAAATTTGAATAAATTAAGTGCTTCGCAAGAAAACGGTGAACTTAGAAAAATCCCAATTTCTACGATTAAGGGTATTGTAGAAAATCACTCAGGAACAGGAAAAAACTGAAAGACTTTCAAATGCATAATGTAGATGATTGTGAAAAAGACGTCATCAGGAGAAAAATATATTCTTTGTATGAAGAGCAGTTGGTGCCGACACTAGACAAAATAAAATTAAGACTGATGCAGGACGAGACCAATATACATTGTAGCCGATCAACCCTTCACAGAATGGGATTCAAGTTCCTAAAAATCAACAAAAGGCAAGTAGTGATGGAGTCACAAAGATTACGAATCTTGCGACATACTTATTTACAAGAAATTAAAAAGTATCGATCAGCGAATTGGCTTGACGAAACATGGTTCGATACCCATGACACCGTGCAGAAAGGGCGGGTTGACAGCAGTACAAAATGTCAGACTAACGCATCTTCAAATAAAGGTAAACGAATATCCATTTTGCATGCTGGATCTAAAAAGGGCTGGGTTTCAAATTGTCTACTATTATCTGCAAAAAACATGAAAGATTTTAATTTGAACTATCACGAAGACACGACCGCAGAACTTTTTGAAAATTGGTTTCAAAATTCCCTTTTGCCAAATGTTCCCGAACAGAGTTTTATAGTTATGGACAATGCAAATTACCATAGTCGTCTACTAAATAATTTTCCTAATGCAGCCAACACCAAATCGGAAATACAGGAATATATGTTAAAAAATGACATTTATTTTGACTTTAGTTATAAATAACCGGTCAAGTGCAAGTTGAACTTGCGCAATTAGTGTTTCGTACATTGATTGCTCTTAAAATAAAAAATTTTGTAACGTGGGTATAAAATGATCAGTGACTTCACAAAACACACCCCAAATGAGTTTTCAACAAAGTTTGTTTCCAATCTTTACTGAAAATTGATGACCTTGAAATTTTTGTTTTTTTTATATACCAGATAAATTATTAAAGATAATGCACTCGTGATAATTTTCTTTCAATCTACACCCCGTGGAGAATATTCCAGAATTTTTTCAAAATTTTTTGATATGTACTTTTCGAGATAAGGCGGGTGGACAGCGATTTTTCGCGATTTTTTAAAAATAATACAAAGAAAAATGCACGCAAGTATTACATTATATATATATATATATATATATATATATATATATATATATATATATATATATATATATATTTTACTCGTGTTTTCACAAGCTTTCATTTGACACGCACTCGATTACCTAGTAAAAAAAATTTTTTTCACTTCCGATTTCACCTGCCTTAAGTCGAAATTTAACATTCAAAACTACATGGCTCTGATGAGGCCATCAATTCCTATATTATTACCAAATTTCAACTTTCTATGACAAATAGTTTCGGAGAAAATCGGGTGTGACAGACAGACGGACAGACAGACACCGAAGTCGTCTTCTAAGTGTTCCGTACGGAACACTTAGGATCTTTTGTAAGTTTTGAAAGACTATAAATTGAAAAAGAAATATGTTTGTGATAGTATGGCTGAGAAAATGGGACAAACTGTTTTGCGGCTTCCTCCATATTATTGTGTGTTTAATTCAATTAAACAGATTTGGCATCAAATTAAATCAAAAATAAGGGCACAAAATGTCTCTCCTACTTTAAGCATATCAATAGTTGAATTAGTAAAAAAAGTTATAAATGATATACCTTGTGAAATCTGGAAGAATTCCATTCAGCACGTTGTTAAAGTTGAAGATTCATGTATTTATGTAAATAATATAAAACCACTGATAATTACCTCAGCCGATGATAAGATAGTGGAACCGAATTAGGCTTAAGTTAAAATATATTTTTATTTATACAATATATCCCCTCTTGTAAACCCCATTCATTCAAACTGTATATTTGTACTTTTTATTCATTTGTTTTTACATGCATCTATAAATAAACATCTCCAAAAACACTTATAATTTTATTTATTTGCATTAATGAATAAAATTCTTAAGTCCATCTCTGCAACCTGTCATAAACAAAATGGCAGAATTTTTATATTGCCCACTTAAAACGGCAAAAAACAGCATCTTATATTTTGGGACAGTTATAATAAAAATGTCTAAGAAATACAACGAAAAAATTTTAGAATTTTATATTTATATTTTTTTTTCAGCAGTTTTAAAATTGTCACTTATTTATATTTCCCCCTTAAGGCAAGCCAAAAACTATACCAGACGGTTCAACGCCCTATCTTGTCTCCCTTCGGCTGCATCTTTGCAATCAATCAACTCTGTTATTTCTACTTTTGAACCGACATATAAATGATAAAGTATAGGGTTCGTCATAGAGCATGGCATCCATATTTAAGAATGTCTCGAAGCTATACTTCTTCAAGACATTAACAAATTGGGCTTTGAATTCCCTCATTCATATATTCGTTCGAAGTCAATTTTATTTTGGAAATACTTTAAATTGAATTTTAAAATATTGCTGATATTTAAAAATGTAGATACAAATACAATTTGCCGTATTCAGATGAAATACCAAGTGGCCTTTGATATGTCCAAGACATTCGACCGTGTGTGGCACGACAGATTGTTTGCTAACTTATGCTCTTATGGCATCTCTGAAAAGTTTTTTTTATGACTCTCAGGTTTTTCTAGAGAGCATTCTTTACTAGTGGCAGTCGACGGATTTCTTTCTAATACCTTTAATATCAACGCGGGTATGCTCCAATGCTCTATACCAGGGGTCGGCAACCTTTTTAACTAAGAGATGCCAGTTTTCATCCGTACAATATTTTGCGTGCCGACATAGGTACTTACTACAACTAAAATTAACAAAAATTAACTTAAATTAACTTAAAATATCGCTTTCAGAAGGTTTAGTTACAAAAAAATTTTAACATTTAAGAAATAATTTTATTATACTAGTCCTAGGACCTAGTGTGAACCCTGTGCTTGAAGTTTTTTAGAGAGTTTTCTTATATCCGGTTCATGTCTGGTTATTTTCATTGTCACACATGCTTCCGAGTTGTCTGTTGTCAGCCTGCTTCGGTACGGGTTTAAAATCACTCTCATATGAGAAAAAAGTTGTTCACAGGTATAGCTGTAAGCATGGCAAACGCTACTTTCTTAAGACAAATAAATTTCTCTGGTAAACTCATCCAACAACTGAGTATCTCGTTTGAATGGTTCTGGCAGTCACCTTCTAATACCCTTGTTAATTCTACAAATTTCGTGTTCCATAACTCGGAGCTTTTAAATTCAATGTATTGAAGATCAAAATCATTAATGTCCATCCATGAGAAAAGAGATATGTCAAAGCAACTGCTGGAAAAATCCATTAAATCTGGTTTGATTAAAAAAGCGAACATAGGACCATGTTTATCAAAATCCTGACCCCTCTCGATAAACTCCTCTTTTAAATTAGTCATATATTTAAGAATTTCGTCTATTAGTGCACCATCGTCGACACTGGATATATAAGTTTTTAAATTTGGAAAATATTTATATGTGTTTGTAGTAATATCGCTGATAAATTAATATATTTTTAATTTGAATGATTTCCAGGATTCGTATAAATCCAGAACTGTTTTGGCTGAACCTTGTAACTTTAAGTTGAGTTCACTGAGATGGTTTGTAATATCAGTAAGAAACATTAACATACAGATCCAGTTCTTATCTTCTAGTTCAGGATAAGCATCCACTTTTCCAACAAGAACGATTTAATTTCGCCCAGACATTGCACAGATCTAGAGAGCACTTTACCACGGCTGAGCCAGCGCAGATTATTGTGCAATGGTATATCTGAATATGCACTTTCTAATTCCTGCATAAACGCCTTAAATTGTCTAGGGATCAGTGAAGAACGACCGATAATGTAGTTAACTATTTTAATCACCCTATTCATCGCGGATTTTAAACTTCCAGCGGAGATTTTAGTGCACAAACTCTCTTGGTGAATTATGCAATGAAAATTCAAAACTGATCGACCCATGCCTTCAATAAGAAGGGAAACAATCCTTTATGTCTCCCAATCATAGCAGGAGTGCCATCTGTCGTTACGTTTATTCAAATCAATGTTCCGCTTTTCAAAATGTTTAAAAAATTCTGAAAATATATCCTCTCCTCTTGTAGTTCCCTGCAATGGGAGCAGACAAATCAGCTCTTCATACACACTATCGACACTTTCATCCAATGCTACACTAAATACAAAACTCCTTTTGATAGCGTCTCTCTGCTGTTTTTCGACATTTTGTGTCATTTCGGTAATTCGTCTTTCGATGGTCCGCGCTGATGCCGGTATATCCCTAATCCTGGCCAGTATTGTATCTTTATTGGGAAAGTTGTCGAATTAAATCTCGCCAGTACTCAAAAACGTTTGCTTCATAAGTTCTCCGTCAGTGAACGGCCTACCCTTTTGTGCCAACGATTGTGCAATTTTGAAACTGCATTCAGTTACCTGTTTTTTTCCTTGGAAAACTTTGCTAAAGAGTGTTGACTGTTTCTCGTATTGTTTACTTGCTCTTTGTATTGCCTCCCTTTTATCAGCGTTATCTTTAAATGACGATTCATGTTTTATCTGGAAATGTCGTTGAACACTAGATGTCCGGAAAGCTACGCTTTTCCCGAGATAGGACACAAATGGCCCGATCGTTTTGCTGTACAAAAAACCATAATCTGTTTTCCATGAAGTTTGAAATGATCGAACGTCTACCTTCTGTTTCTTCGCGGCCATAACGCAACGTAATTTTAATTTTTTAAACTTTTCGACGACTATTGACTGGAACGGATGTTACTTCTATACTAAATGATCCAAACGTGTAGTCGCTTGCTATATATAGAAAAATAATGTTTCCAGAAAATTCCAATAATTACGTTTATTAAATTTCTTAGGGCAAAAATTATTATCTACAACGCGCCCATTGCAATCAAAGGGCCGCCTAGAAGTTAAATCTAACAAAAACTAAAGTTCGGCAATATAAAAAGGGTTGCGGCGCGCGTCGGAACCATTGAAGTCAAGTCAAACAAAAACCGCCTTATAGCGGCTCTTTTGATCTGAATTGAGGACGTTTATTTGTGTTTTTGCCTAGGCTTATATTTTGAGGTTTGCCGTCTTTAATACTTACAGAAATTAAAGCCAAACCAATGCATTTAGTGAAATTATAAATTACAAAATATATATTTTGTAGTTTTTGGTAATAGTGACCTATACAATATATCGTTTTTGTTTGTATCGTTAAAGTAATACTGCCTTCGATTATTTACTTAATTTCGAAACATGTCGCAGATTACAGAATTAATGTGTAAACTTTGAATAGGTACGCGTGCCATTCAAAATTGCTTGGCGTGCCAGAGATGGCACGCGTGCCATAGGTTGCCGACCCCTGCTCTATACTGTTTCCTACTCTCATTTATGTTAACAATGTGCTACATTCAATTCGAACGCTCGAACATCTGCTGCTCATATAAATAGCCGCAGATGGCAAAAAGTTATTCAACTTAACAAAGATCTGGAAGATATCCCATCTTGGGGTGACAGTAACCAAGTGGAATTTAATGCTACAAAAACCCAAGCGCAGGTTTTTTCCAAAAAAGTTAACGTTTCTGATATCGACATAGTTATGTCGGGACATTCCATTGCTCTAGCATCATCACTCAATTTGCTGGACGTTAATTTGGGAGCAAATATGTCTTGACATGAACATGTGGCATACATAGCAAAGAAAGGTTCTCAGGAGCTAGAAATATTATTTCGAAAGCTTTACACTCCACAACAACTGCTAATTCTGTACAAAACTCAAATTCGACTATCTATGTGATACTACTCCCATGTTTCGGGCTCTGCTTCCAAACATACATAACATTTGCTAGTCTCTCTTCAGAGAAGAGCTATTCGTCCGATTGAAGACCCAGAACTTCTCAGCAACCTTGATTGCTTGGAACATCGAAGAACGGTTGACGACTTGAGTCTATTCTACAAATATTTTCATGGACAGTGTTCGATGGATGTAGCCCGCTTAATTCCTCCCAGAGTGGTGCATGCTAGAAATACATTCGTATGAGGTTCAGTTTGTCACTTTTCGAATAACCCTTTTCACGCAGTGATTTAGATAAAGAACCTCACCCCTTTTGAATGAGTTGTCCAAGACTGTGTTTCCTGCCGAGTACAATTTACAGCGGCTCAAGACCAACATGAATCGCTTCTTCCGCACACGCGCGGCTCCTGTAGCACTTTAGGGATTTCCCTAGAGAAAGAACTTTAATTTAGACATAAGAAGCGATGTCCATTGTTCATTTGTTGATCATCACCATTGTTAAATAAGAACAGAAATTACATTGTGGTCTGTGAGTTAGGATCAGGTTCAGTGTTGAATTTGAATAGGACCCTCTGCAGGTTAATATCAATTTTTTTAAATATAATATTAAGTTTTTCAACTAACGACTAGCAAATAAAATTGCGGTATTATCTTCCGAATTTTGTTAATCCTATATACATATGTATATCGGTTTATAACGTTCTTCGTCGTCTTCTGATTCCCAGTCTCCATTCTTCTCTATTTCCGCATAGTTCGTCTTCTATTCCTCTTTTTTTTCTGATTTTTCTATCTATCCTTTCTCTCCAGCTTCTCCTAGGCCTCCCTCTTTTTCTTCTTCCAATCGTTTTCCATTTAAGAATCTGTTTTGGTATTCGTTGGACGTGACCATACCATTTAAGCTGTTTAGTTTTAATGTCATCCGCAATTGTATGTGTGACTTCCATCATTTCTTGTATCCGCTCATTGGTAATTCTTTCTAGCGTAGATTTCCCTGCTGCTCGTCTCCGATAATCCATTTTGGTTGCTTCCAGTGTTTTCTCTGTTTTTAACTTTAACTGTCATACTTCACTACCATATTTAACAATGCTTTTAATGATGATGTTATATATTCGATGTTTTTATTTTTCTTTGATATATGTGAGTCCCACAATATTCCATTGATCAACGCGGTTGCTCTCCTTCCTTGGTTATTCCTATCTTTGATGGCTTCATCCATCATCCCGTCTTCTGTTATTTTCATCCCTAAGTATTTATATTTTTGGCAACTCTTTATTTCCTGTTCATTTTTTAAGATTAGGTCTTGCTGTATACACCCGATGCACATATATTACGTCTTTTCCATATTCACTTCCAATCTCCATCGTTTGTACTCTTCAATTAATTTACGTGTCATATATTCTGTGTCGTCGTATTGTTGTGCTATTACGACCTGATCGTCAGCGAAGCATAGTGTGTATAGAGTATTATTATCTAGAGGTATTCCCATGTCACCACATTTCCTTTTCCAAAGTTTTAACGCTTGTTCAACATACATCTTAAATAATGTTGGGGAGAGACAGCATCCCTGTTTGAGTCCTTGGTTCACATAGAAACCTTCCGAAATCTGTTGCCCAATTTTGACTTTTGCAGTGTTATTCTTATATAAACTTTTTACTGTTTTAATTAAATTTGAATTTATATTTGTTCTTTCTAGGGTTTCTCATAATCTACTGAGAGATACATTATCGTACGCCTTTTTGAGGTCGACGAATAACAATTGGACTTTTTGGTCGTACGCCGTTTTCTTCTCTATTTCTGGGTCAAGCTGAACAGATGATCCACTGTCTATCTTCCCGCTCTAAATCTCGCTTGTTCTTGTGCTTCTATATCGCAGAATTCCTTTTCTATTCGATTCTTAAAATTTTTTCCATATACTCTACTTAATGAACTGGTCACTGCAATCCCTTTGTAGTTGTTGCAATCAGTCCTACATCTCTTTTTGTGAATTATGAGTATTATAGATACTCTCCACTCGTCTGGTATTTCTCTTTTACGAATACATTCTTGGAATAGCTTAGTTAACTGCATGTATAACTTCTCCGTTCCATTTTTCAAAAGCTCTGCCGGTATATTTCCTGATTCGTGTGCTTTTCCATTTTTAAGTGATCGGCACACGTTTTTTAACTTCTGCACCCGTAATTCTGATCGGAGTAGCTGTTACGTTTACATGTTGTGTCTCATTTTCTTCTTGGAATTCTTTTCTGTTTTCTGTCAATAACGCTCTGAAGTATTCGTCCCATTCTTGAATTTTAACAGAGGTCTTTCCTTATCTCTTTTCTTAAGGATTTTATGATTTTCCAGCTTTCGGCACTTTTGCTTCCATCCGAGTATGTATTTATTCCATTACAACTTTTTTCCACTGTTTCGTTCTTCTTCTGTACTATTTTTCTTCTCACCTGGTCCTGCATCTGCTTATAAGCAATTTTGTCAGAGTTAGTGTTCGTGGACATAAACTTTTCATATTTCTTTTTCTTTCCTTCTATTGCCTTTTTTATTTCTTCGTCCCACCAATATGGTTGACGCCGTTTTTGTATTTGCTGGAATCCTAGAGCTTCTGCAGCTGTTTCCTATAGACATTTTTTTATATAATCGTAGTATTCCCCTATTTTCTAGTTTTCCATCTAATCTGTTTTGGTAAAGTAATTTGACGCTTTCGTGCTCTAAACTTCTCAGATTCAATCTTTGTTCATTTATTTTTGTGGTTCGTTCTTCCTCATAGACCAATGTCTTATTTTTTCTTGCTGGAAACATTATTTTGGCTTTTAAGAGATAGTGGTCACTTCCACAAGTTGCTCCCCTATACACTTGTACGTCTTTTATCCTGCCCTAATACAAAAAAAAAAATATTCTCAAGTCTCAAAATCTTACATCCACATTGGTTTTCTTTTTCTGTTTTTAATAAATTAACAGTCGGTTGGCCCAGCTGCTTATTTAATAAAGAATATGTACGTAGTTCTAGTTTAAAACCCACCATCACCTTCTTATCTCGGAGTAACAAGAATTTCAACTTTGGGTTATTTCAATTTGTAGCCAGCTTTACACTTTTTATGGTCGGATTATCACTGTTCATTGTCACTTCAGCTGGGGCAGCAAAAAAGGAAAAATAAAGATTTTAAGAAAATATATGTTTGTATGTTTTTCTTTAGAACCAACTTTATTTATGGTAAAGGATTATATTAAGGTGTTCTACTATATCACAATAAGGTAGGTCTACTTATGTCGGTCGTAATATATATAATAGGTGTTTCGGTTATTAATGTCGATTTTTTCGCAACATTTAAGCGTTTATTTCCATCACAAAATGAATTACCTTAATAATCAAAGTATTGGCCATCGTTAGCTATGACTTTTCTCATCTTTTTGTCAAAGAATGGATTCCGCACCAGAAGACTTTTCATCTTTTGAGGCCAACCATTCATCAAGCCAAGTTTTCACTTCTTCGGAAGAATGTAAGTGTTGTTCTGAAAGTCTGTGCTGCATCGATCGAAATAATTAGTAGTCTGAAGGGGCTAGTGTCCGGTGAATACGGCGGGTGGGGTAGAAGGTCCCATTTGATGTTTTCCAAATAGTTTTTAACACATTTTTCAACATGGGGCCGAACATTGTCATGTTGAAAAATGACTTTATCGTGTCTTTGGCTGTATGCTGGTCGTTTTTCCTTCAATGCTCAGTTCAACTTTATCCATTGCTGTCGGTATCGATCGCCAGAAATCGTTTCCCCAGGTTTCAGCAGTTCGTAGTACACAGCACCTCTACTGTCCCACCAAATACAGAGCAAAGCTTTCTTTCCTTGCATATTGCGCACTGGTTGTAACGTTGAAGGCTGGCCTGGGTCTACCCAAGTTTTTTGGGTTGGAGCATGTTCACCATAAGCTTCAACCAACAATCGATAACTTATATCAGCCGTTTTCTTCAAATGAACGAAGGTTATTAAACTTCCACACAAAACGTCCTTTTCTGGTAGGGAACACGACATCTTCAAAGAAAGAAAGAACGATGTTTTTCCCACAATGATAACAGAGGGGAACAGCTGTTTTGGTGTCGAGGTTTTTTGAGCTGATTCTATATCAATTTGATGTCCTGAATTCAAATAACGTATTCATTTGTACCTAGGAGCTCAAATTTTTAAGATATACAATTTTAGAGAAATATAAGTTACATTATTGTAACTCAAATCCGTAAGTGTAGTAAACAAAAGTAGATACGAAATTTTTATTTTAGTTATACAAAATACAATATTATGTCGTACTTACAAACAAAAAAAAAACATTGAAGAAATGAAATAGTCACTCAACACTTGGAAAGCTTCTTTTCCGCGACATTCTTGAATGTTTTTTTAAACAGTCCCTTTTTAAACTCCAGCAGTAATCTGCCATCATGTGCATGTCCCATCTTCCTTGGTAGCGGTCCTCCATAACTTTAATATCTTGGTGAAATCTTTCACCTTGTTCCTCACTCATGTCTCCTAAATTTTCTGGAAAACGGTCTAAGTGGCTGTGTAAATAGTGTATTTTAATACTCATATTGCACCCTAAGGATTTGAAACTATTAAGCATCTTGTTAACCATTTCAACATAGTTTTGAGCTTTATGTTTGCCTAGAAAATTTTCTACAACTGCAACAAATGATGTCCAAGCTTCTCGTTCAACTTGATTCATTGAATTTATGAAGGCAGGATCCTTAATTAATTGTCTTATTTGTGGGCCGTCAAATATCCCTGCTTTGAGTTTTTCTGTGCTCAACTGATGCATTTTTACCCCTATATATGCAAAACAAGACCCATTCTTATCAAGAGCCTTTACAAATTGCTTCATTAAGCCCAACTTTATATGTAACGGAGGAAGTATGATTTTTTCTCTTTCAACCAAAGCGTCGTTAATGACATTCTTTTCCCCAACGTTCATGTTTTCTCTCTGAGGCCAATCTTTTCTAACCCAGTGGTGTGTTTTGTCCCTACTATCCCAGAGGCACAAGAAACACGGATATTTCGTGTAACCACTTTGCTGCCCAAGAAGAAAGTTTACCATTTTTAAGTCTACACAAATTATCCATTGATGTTCGTAATACTTTATCTTCTGCAAGACCAAAGCTATGGTATTATATTCTTCTTTCAGTTTCGTTGAGTGAGCTAGTGGTATTGAACCATATTTATTCCCATTATGTAGAAGGACACATTTTAAACTTCGCTTTGAACTGTCAATAAATAGGCGCCAATCATCTGGAATATATTCAGAAAGTCCCATTTCTTTCATGAGTCCCCCAATTTCGTGACAAAATACAAGATTGTCTTCTTGAGAAAAGAATGGTAGCAGATCTTTTTCTCTTGTACGGTAAAAGGTAATTTTGGTTCCTTGTTCCAGTAAATTTTTGTCGTTCAACCTAGAAGCCAGTACTTCAGAAGCTTTTTTCGATAAATTGAGATCCCTGGTGAGATCATTTAATTCATTTTGATTGAAGCGTTGAGGAACTGATGACGTCCCCTCATAGTCACTGTTAGTTTCATTAGCATCAGAACTTTTATTAGCATCAGAAGAGCGATCAGAGGGAAAATATGTGGTAGCTGATGAAATGTTGGAATCGGTATTTCATCTGAGTGCGGGATAGGGCCTATTGCAGAGTCTAAATTGGAATAAGTCCACTTACTGCGGTTATTTCGATTGATTCCATTAGTATTTACTAAACAGAAATAACAATCATTGAAGTGGTTTTTTGGTTCTCTCCAAACCATTGGTACGCCGAATTTTAGACATTTTCTTTTCCCGGTAGTCCACTGCCGTAAATGCTCTGTACAAGTTTTACATACGAGATGCGGGGCCCACATTTTGTCCTGATCACCAAGCTTAACTCCAAAGTATCCAAGATAGGCTCGCTTTACAAAGTCAGTAATAGTTTGTCTGTTTTGTTGAAACATGTATTCTCCGCATATATAGCAAAACACATCAGGTTGATTTACACAACTTCTTCTTGAACTGGAACCTGAACTCATTTTAATTCTGTTCAATAACACAAAAACACTCTTTTCTTAACATAAAATAACACGCCGAATTCGATCTACTCTCATTAGTAAGAACGCACAAACTGACGAGACTTACCCGAGTTAGGTGACTAAAAGGGTCAGTTCAGGTACCTGATAGGCAATGGTTCCACTATTTATAGATTTACCTGGAATTTACTCAATTACAGACTGACAATAAAACCATTGTACCTACATTAATGAATATATAATAATTTTAGAACTCTCATAAATGAACATACTGAATAAAAACCACATTGGTAGATAAGTTGATGTATCTAAAAAAGTAGAGCTGATAGAGAAAAACGGATTGCATGTATAGATTTAGCGTCCCAAATATAGTTAAAATCAGCTCTAAAATCCCAGGCACCAAAACAAAAATATATTTTTGTTGCCCTGTGTAATTAATAACGAATTGGCTTTTGATGACGTATGTTTACCTTCCAAAATGCCATAAATGTCACTAGTCTATACCAACAAATGTATTAGTACGCCATCTCTTACCAAAATCAGCATTATTACCCGAAACACCAGGAGTGAGCTAAGAATGTTAAATACAAGAATTGTAGCGTTTTTAAAGACTTTTTATAGCCTGTTGAATCTTTATTGCGATAGTCTAGCTTTCGAGAAATATTTCTCATCTTCTGGACTCACTAAAAGTGGGTCATAATAAAATTAAAGTTTAAAATACAGAGTTGCAACGTCTTACCAATGCGAGTTCTAACATTTTAGAATCCGCAGATGATACATACTAGAAAAAAATAGTCAGAAAATAGAAACTTTTTAATATCGTAAAAATAATGAGAAAAAAACTAATAAATATTATAAAACTTTGGCGTGGAGATTTTTTACAAAATTAAAATGAATTAAATGAAAGAAAAATATTCATGTGTGCTACGTCTCCATTTTGTTACACTAATGACAGAGAAGACTCGGTAGCGAACCCACCGTAATATTCTACAAAAAGAGGAGATAGAACAGCTAAACCAAGAACATTAAAAAGTTGTTGAAATGCATCAACCTTTTTTTTATGAAGGGAATATTCTGACGTAAGTAAAACTCTCACAATATTCTGACATAAGTAAAATTCTGGAGAATATCCTATTCCGCTTTTTCCTTTTTTTGTTATTCTGCAGTTAGTTTCAGGAGGTATTATTTTAGGCTTCTTAGCTGATAGCAAGATATGTTGTTTTAATTAACTAATTTTTTCCTGTCATGGTTCATTCTTTTTCAACCGATCCATTCGTAGCATTCGTAACTTCACGTTTATGATGTCCTTACTGATAAGTAACTTTTTTCAGAATATTTCGATTCTGCAACCGATTTCCTTATTATTGTCCCAGTCTTTGTGTCATCTACTTTCTAAGTAATGACATCGCGTTACTCATTCTAAGGCCATATTATTTATAACTATTTGGGCATCCGCGAAAGACATCTTCCGTTTACTGCTTACTATAAATTTTGTTTTGTTAGTTCAGTGTAGTTCTAAGTACATGCTTCATGCTGACGGCATTCAGTTGTCCAACCATTTGCATTAAAAGCCAAAGCATAAAAAGACGACCTCGTATACATCCCAGCAATTTTGGACTAACACACGGATACCAAAAAGGGCTTTCCGAGTACCTATTCCACTTTCGAATCCGTCGTCTTTAGAAGGCTGCCAAATTAATTTGTTGATCTTGATCATTTAACACTGCGATCTATTATAAATTTTTCCCTTTAGAATATTCAGTATCAAATTTCTTCTTCTTGTAATTTATCTCTTAAATACTCTCGTGAAGTGGTACAACGCTCTGGGCTATTTGGTGGCCATCTTCATTTTTCAGATCGGCCATTCGGTAAAGGGAAAGTTTCATTTGAAAATCGGTTGATGGGAGAATGTTGTGTGTGGAGCGTTGTTCTTCCTCCAGATAATTTTCCGGTTATTATGTTGTACCAGTTAAATTGATATTAGAAAATATTGTTCGGATTTTCGTCAGCCTAAATGCTAACATTTCTTTTATTAAGAACTTTGGCTGTTGTGCATCTTCTTTCATACTTTACAACCTAATTTAAACTAACCTGACAAACTAAACATAATTCTTCAATTTCCTACCTTAAATGCTATGCTGGTAAAACATTATATGGGTTTGTGTAACGTATTAGGAATCCTGTAATATATTTAGACAAGAACTTCAACAATATTTATTACCGAAGAAGAATAGTAAAGATTGGTTTCCATTTAGTTGTCATAGTAATAGCTTACTTAGAAAATGTAAAGGATTTTCCAATTCTTTGTTCTTGTAATTTTCTGCCCTTGTGCAAATTTTTTTTATGTATACGTTGTTTCAGTTAAGATGTGGTAATTTATTCTTACAAATGTATTTATGGCATAGGTTCTTCTTCACCTTCCATAAAGTCTTGTATGTTCCCGTTGTTATTTCATATAAATTCCTTTTCTTGTTCTCGGATTTTTACGAAGATTACCATCATGATAAAACACTGACTGTTATCGTTCTATCAAGAGTTTAAGTAGAGAATTTACATACTACTCAGTATCAGTCATCACTTCACCAAACACTTTATTTTTGCATTCGACGCGCGTTTCGCTAACCATGTTAGCTTCTTCAGGAGCGATGACTGACTAAAACTAAACTGCAAATCTACCTTATTTAGCCTAACATCTGAATTACTGAAGCGGAACCAATTATATGGTCGAGGCCATCAGTTCTGGTCAAGTAACTAGTAGAGGGGACTATAAGGAATACGACCTCTGTCTTTATTTACGAGGCTGGTTTGAAAAGTCCGTGCAAAAATAAAAAACTACGACATAGTCTCCTTTTAGGCTTATACACTTCGTCCAACGATGTTCTAGTTTGTTGATCCCTTCCGAATAATAGGATTTGTCCAAGTCTGCAAAATATCCATTAGTGTCTGCAATCACCTACTCGTTTGAATAAAATCTTTGTCCCGCCAGCCATTTCTTCAAATTGGGGAACAAATAGTAGTCCGAGGGAGCCAAGTCTGGAGAATAGGGGGGATGTGAAACGAGTTGGAATCCTATTTCCATTAATTTTGCGACCACAACTGCTGAGGTGTGTGCTGGTGCGTTGTCGTGATGGAAAAGGACTTTCTTGTGGGCCAATCGCGGGCGTTTTTCTTGCAGCTCGGTTTTCAAACGGTCCAATAACGATGAATAATATTCACCTGTAATAGTTTTACCCTTTTCCAGATAGTCGTTGAGGATTATCCCTTGCGAATCCCAAAAGACAGTCGCCATAACCTTTCCGGCCGAAGGAACGGTCTTCGCCTTTTTTGGTGCAGATTCCCCCTTGGTAACCCATTGTTTAGATTGTTGTTTGGTCTCAGGAGTATAGTAATGTATCCATGTTTCATCCACAGTGACGAAACGACGCTTAAAGTTCTCCGGATTCTTCTGGAACAGCTGCAAACCATCCTTGCAACACTTCACACGATTCCGTTTTTGGTCAAGCGTGAGCAATCGCGGCACCCATCTTGCGGATAGCTTTCTCATATACAAATGTTTATGCAAAATATTATGTACCCGTTCAGTCGAGATGCCCACAGCACCAGCAATCTCACGCACCTTAACTCTTCTGTCATCCATCACCATATCATGGATTTGATCAATGATTTCTGGAGTCGTAACCTCCACAGGCCGTCCAGAACGTTCAGCGTCACTTGTGCCCATATGGCCAGTCCGAAAATTTTGAAACCACTTATAAACTGTTCTAATCGAAGATGCAGAGGCACCATAATGTTTATCAAGCTTCTCTTTAATCTCCTGAGGCGTTTTGCCTTTCATAAAGTAATGTTTAATCACCACACGAAATTCTTTTTCGTCCATTTCTTGAAAATCACTCGACTTCCTTGATTCACACGAATGCCAAACATAAAGAAATAGACCAATATGGCTGAAACTTGGTGTGCGTTCATTCAAGAGATGCTACTAACTAAACATGACCTCGATACGCGCCGGTGGTGCCATCTCTCGGACTTTGCACGGACTTTTCAAACCAGCCTCGTAAACTACTTGTACATTTTATAATTTCCGTACTTTCGTATGTGTTCGTTCTCTCTCCTATCAGATACATCTTTAATTAATCTTAGATTATCTAATGTTCAAGGGCATGTTCGGCAATGCTAGACTTGTGTTCTACCGTATGTTAAATGGACTAATTGTTCTTTAAATCGTGTTTTCATTGACTCTCTAGTTTGCCCAACATACTTTTTGTCGGAATCATTACCACTAATTTTATAAATGCCACTTTTTACACAATTAAGAATCTTGTCTTTGGTGTTTCCTAAGATATTCCTCAAATTATCTAATGACTTATATACTAAGGTGAGGCCTACCTTATTAAATACCTTTTTGAGTCCCTTGCTATACGTGTAAAAAAGGTAGAATTCTGAGTATTTAACTTGAACTTATGTCTATTTATAAACTTGTATATTTAATCATCGCCATAACCATTTTATATATATATATATATATATATATATATATATATATATATATATATATATATATATATATATATATATATACACTCCTGGACACTCCTAGTAGAGCAAAGATCATAACATAAACTCCTGGACAAAATTAACGCAACAATCTGAAAATTAATTTATCTTTTTCTTATGTCAGTTTTAAAGTTTATTGAGTATTTGAATAGTAGGCTATGCATATTTTGTTTCGTTGTTCATGACAAAAATCAAAACAATTAGTTTAAATTTACAGTTTTAAAAATTTTTTAGAAGATAAACAATTTTCTGTAATAATGCGATAGATTTTCTTTAAAAATAAGCTTATAAATTATTCCCTTTTTCAAAGTAATACGTTTTTGTGGTAGACTGTTTTATTTTTGACCCGGAAGAATTAGAAAAATGAATCGAACAAGGAATTTAACTGAACACGAGGTAGTGCGAGCCTCAGTTTATTGGACGAGGGATATTGTCAGAGTTATGTTGCCAATTTGTTAGGCAAACATCGTTCCACAATAAGTCGTTTGGTAAGACGCTTGAATGAAGTAGGAACTTATTCTAGAAGGCTAGGGCAAGGGCGAAAACGATGCACTAGCGACCTAGATGAACGTTTTATAAGACAATATGCTTTAAGAAACAGGACTGTCACTAGTTCTATAATAAGAAACGAACTCGAAGCTGTTCGCAATGTCACAATTTCTTCTAAAACAGTTAGAAGACGGTTAAATAAAGCTGGATTAAACAGTAGGAGACCAGTCACTGCGCCCTTGCTTACTAGAGAGAACAGAGTTGCCAGGTTACGTTTTGCTCGAAATCACAAAAAAATGGTCTGTGGATGATTGGAAACAAGTTTTCTTCACAGATGAAACTAGGGTTACTCTGAAACATCCAGACGGTCGTGAGCGAGTATGGCGAAGACCAGGAGAGAGGTTTGCTCCTTGCAATATCTCTGCAAGGATTCCATTCGGCGGTGGCTCTGTTATGTTCTGGGGTGGCATCTGCTTTGATGCTCGCACAGAGTTAGTTCCTGTCCGTACGAGATCCATGAATGCTGACTACAATCTTGAAAATATTGTAACAGAACATGTGATGCCTTTCCGTCATTTTGTGGGGCCCAATTTCCTGTTTATGCAAGACAACGCTCGACCTCACGTGGGTAGGGAGGTACTCGATTATCTTAATCAAGTTGATATACCGATTATGCAATGGCCACCAAAAAGCCTGGATCTGAATCCGATAGAACATGTATGGGATCACCTTAAGAAAAATGTGAAACGTCATATACCTGCACCTAGAAACCTGAGGGAACTTGAAAATACAGTTATCACAGAATGGGAGCAAATTCCTCAAGATTTTATCCAAAATTTAATTAGAAGCATGCCTAGGCGCATAAACGCTGTCATCCGAAGTAGAGGAGGCAACACACACTACTAGTGTCCCAGTTACACCTTTAATTTTGCTACTAGTGTCCCAGTTTATTTTTTTCATTATTACATAATTTCAACGATTTTGTTATTAGGTCTTAAGAATAATTTTAATTCGAATCTTATAGAGAAATTTGGTAGCTAATTCACTTTTAAAGTATCCGAATAACTTTTAGTGTAACCAATGTTCATAAAAAATTGTTAAAATTAATTCATTATAGAGATTTGTATGATTTAATATATTGTTGCGTTAATTTTGTCCAGGAGTGTATATATATATATATATATATATATATATATATATATATATATATATATATATATATATATATATATGTATATATATATATATATATATATATATATATATATATATATATATATATATATATATATATATATATATATATATGTATATATGTATATATGTATATATATGTATATATATATATATATATATATATATATATATATATATATATATATATATATAGATATAGATATTTATATATATATACATATTTCTTTCATTATTGGGGTTTACTCCATTATCAGGAAAAGTGACCAAATCTTTAAAGTTTCAGCAAAAGGTTGATAAAACTGATTTGGAAAACAGAGATCTGAATTGAATGCAGGAAAGAAATAACTTTTTAAAGAATTGTGCAGAAATGAAACACGAAGATTAGATATATTTAACCGTATGAAATAAGAAGATCAAGAAAGTAATTTATGCAGTATTTCTTTTTAAACCAGCAGTTCAAAAATAACGTTTTCAGATTAACGAATAATTTAATTTCAACATTAGAGTGATATTGTAAATGGTGGAGCACTAGTTCATTTAAATCCGGGATTAAAGCCTATAAAATGGCAAAAAGTGAGTTCGAGATATTTAATGGAAAAATTTTAAAACAAAATTTATATAGTGTGCATCTGTATCTCTATATTTAAACACAGTTGCGGTTTCTACTTAACAATAACATATCCTGATTTGTCAATATTTGTCAAAATTTGTTCTCTTATATTTTCAAATTTAATTTCTTTCCCTTTTATAAATCACTACGCATTTTCTGGGGAAAGGGGAGGGGGCAAGTTTCCAAGCTCTTTATCGGCTAACAGTAATGTAGTACCGTCACTCTATACTAGATTCTCTAATATTCTCTTCTATATCCGTTAATTAGAGAATAAAGAATTGATATCTACCATACAGGTCGTCTGCTCCACAAACTAATAAAAATCACAAAATTTAGTTCTACCATCACCTTCTTATCTCAAAATAACAAGAATTCCAACTTTTGGTTATTTCAATTTATGCTTGTCTTGACACTTTTTTTATGGTCGGATGATCTTTGTCCATTGTCATTTCAGTTGGGTCAACAAAGAAGGTAAAATATTTACCTGAGCCAGATAGACACAACTACGGCATTCCGTTATGTCTTTCTTAAATATTTATTCGGTGGCTGGTAGTGATTTATTGTAAATAAATAAGTACATAATAGAAAGTATTCAATAACTAATGTTTGACTTATATTAAAATTTTATTGATGACACAGGTATACAAAAAAAAAAATTCTCAGTCTTTTAAATGAGACACGTGTGTTCTTAAGTGTTTTATGCTGAATCCAAAAAATCGTAAAAAAAAGACATCTGCCTTGAGGTTTTTTCAGAAAATACACTTAAAGTTGCCAGAAACCTATTAAATTGGAAAAAAATAAATTTTAATGAACAATGTAAAACTGTATAATTATTAAAATTATGGAATAAAATTATTATTTAGGGCATCTTTAAATGTTCTGAATCTACATTTATCATAAAAACTTAAAAATATTAGGTTTTGGTGTTCATGTTTAACAAAAAACACGCATACACCAACTTTAACCACAGTAAACATACTATACAGTAGCGAAACTCAAGGATAATCGCATAGGAAAATCAGGTTCGTTTTCAGAAGGTCACGTGGCAATCCGCCATGTTAAAAGTGGACCAGCGCGAGATTTCAAATACAAATAAAGTTGTGCAAAGTTTTATCATTCAAAATCATAGATATAGAAATGTTTGAAAATTTTTGATTTGTTATTTAATACAGCATGAGTAATATAAAAGTTAATGCAGCATGAGTAATATAAAAAAAAAACAAAAAGAATGGGAGCACTTTGTTAGAAAATAAATGAATACAGGTGAAAAACTTGATAGGAAGGTATTTGATGGAATTCTTCATATTCAACTTCAGTTTTTAATAACCTTATCCAAAAATTCAAAAGTCTATCAAAGTTAAACGTCACTGATTGAGGTTAAAGTTTTATTTACATCATTTTTCAAGTAAATTTGTGATTAAAGATGTTTTTTAAGGACTAAATTAATTTAATTTTAATTGTCATTACTAAGATGTCAACATCTTCTAAAATTTTTTCATTTTTTTTTCTAAGCAGTGTTGTGTTGTTTGGTGTGATAGATCTCTCGTTAATTAAAAAACACTGTATTTACTTTTTTGGTACTTATTTTTTCTTAAACTACAAAACTATATTGTGTAACTTCGAGAAAGGTTAATATAATATTATTAATGAATTATGAACGTATATGTATAGACCTCTATTTTCTATGTGAATGATTCTTAGAGATTCTATACCTTTTTGTGTTCTGTTATCTGTATTGCTTTTTGATAATGTAATTAATGCTTTCTTTTATTTACAATGAATTAATATTTAGATCAAAGAGTCAATACAGTAATTTCCTAGTTATAGTTACATACAATACTTAGTTATGACCAAGCTGACTTGTCAATTACAACTATATTGGGAATGTGGAATTTTTGGCACAATGACATGACTCAGTATATATCACCACTACACCAAACACTTTATTTTTGTGCTCGACGCGCGTTTCGCTAACCATATTAGCTTCATTAGGATAAATGATTGACTCATATATACTGAGTATTGTCAATTACAGTTTAAAAGGAAAATAACTATATTTAATTTATAGTATAGGTATACGACAATAGAAATAAGTTCTTTATAGGAGGACTAATAATAACGGATAACTAAATCTTCAAAATTTTAATAGTAACCATAATTACCATCAAAATGGACTTCGATTAGGTGTACTGTCCATTTAACGAACTTATTTTCAGAATATTTTACCCTCTGGCACACATCGTCTGACAAAATCATATTACAAAAATTTCTTTGGAATCACATTAAAATTTTTCTTATTTTAATAGCATATTTGATTCAATAATCCGTTTATATCAGTTATTTCAATAATCCCATTCCCCAGTGGTTTTGTGATCTCAACACGACACTTAATATTTAAACTTTCAAACCCAGCTTATAAGAAAATAAAATATACTCTCTAAAATTTGAATATAATAAATATGTTGTTACAGGTTCTGTATTCCTTACAATATATTGACAGAAACTTTTGAAAGATTGGCATGAAAAAGGAGCAATGTAATTTATAGAGAAAAATAGAAAAAAAAGTCACTTTCAGAGTATTAATTGTACTTGCAATTAAACAGTGTTATATTTATCAGGTTTATTATTAGAAACGGTGTGTCAAACAATCAATTCAGATGAAGTTATTGAAAACTAGAAGCCTCTAGAGAATTCATCTTTTAGAAAAAAATAATGTTTTATTTATAATTTATCAAATATAAATAGTTTTAAATAACTGAATACTAGTTTACACAAAAATAAATCTTTCTGAAAACCAGAAATTGGAGGATTATTTATTAATCATAAAAAAATTACACAGGCACACAAAAAAGGTTTTTCACTACCGAACAGATCGCTATACCTATATGTATTTTTGAGCGCTGAAACTGAATCTGAGGTCAGAATTGAGCAATCACGTCAGGATTTTTAAATAACCAGCCGAACTAAGTTTAGAAATAAATTTCAAGCTTTAATGACCAAATCACTCTACCAATACGAATGTTTTATTAAATCAATCAAGGTTCCCTGGAAGGCCGTCTCTTGAGCAAATATGCCTAAACAAAATGTACATTAGTAATGATAATATTGTTTCATGCAAACGTATTTTTTCAAAAATGCATTTAAGATAGTGAAAAGTTGTCTTGTGAAAGCAAGCAATAGAGGTTTATTCAAATAATCAGCAACCCCAACAACTTTAATCGCATACCATGATTTCTATGAAATTATTGTTTCAACTAAAAACAGAGGAACTGCAAAAAAATCATTAATGCAGCAACTTAAACTTTGACGGATAATACTGTTGATGATTACATGTGATGTAAATACGAGAAAACCATAATTAAATTTAGTTGTGATTTAGAATAATAGTCTTAGCGCGCCCTGATTGAGTTAGAAATTTCTTATTTGCAAATTTTAGAGCATAAAAAAGTGTGACTCGAGCAAATAATTTGCGAAAATAATTATATGTAATATTGCAATTCTCAACGGCACAAAAACCTCCTTTCCCCATGATTATATAAATTGTTTCTCAACCTTTTCGATTCTCTTCACTTACAAACGTTTTTAATTCTCTATTCCTTCTGTCTTTATATTCATATAAACTGCAGTCACATCAAGAAACGATGGACAATACATTTCCAAAGACACATTCCGAGATCGGATGTAAACACTGAGCGGCCATTTTGAAAAAGGACCCGTCGACGCACGCGCCGTCGAAATCTCGTCACCAAATTGGAGCTCAGTTTCGCTACTGTAGTATGTTTACTGTGCTTTAACTAAGCTTTCTAGCAAAACGGTGTTTAAAATAAATATGTGCAATTGCTAAATTAAAAAAATTGTTTTTAATTTTTATGAATATTGAACAAAACTATTATTTCTAGTGTTTTGTGAAGTTCTTAATTCTGACTTGACATCAAAAAATAATGTTTTATGTTCAGTTTTAACATAAAACTCTCTTTTAATACTTACAAGGGTGCTGTGTGGTTGGTAAAATGCTTTTTTAAGTAAATAATAGAACCCTGTGGCACATCTTTGTCTACGGTCCTGGGCTACGAAGTCAAATCGTCCAATTTGAAAAGTTGCTTTCAGGTCTACCAAATAATTTTGTAGAACATCAATTGCTTAATAGGACAAACACTAAGAGTTAAGTTTCGCGCACAGCAGACGATGCCTATAGTATCGAATACTTTGCTGAAATCCACGACGATCAATGTTGCCAACTGACCATGAAAAATATGCGTGTTATAATATAATCACTAAATAATCGCATGATTTTCAAAGTAAACCCAACCAATCCAACAGCACTAGACTTCAGTGAATTAATGGCGCCGCGCACCTCATTCAGTAAGATAACTTTAATCCTAAACGGATCTATATTGTATTATTATCTAGATAATATTATACACTATTAGAATCTATGAGATAACCCAGAAAGCCCACAGACTCTAGAAAATATGAATCGATCTCGTCTGGCCTACATAAATAATCGGGAACAGAATTTGCCCTCCCTGAGCAGAGATGTAGGTTTCTTAAAGCACTCCAAGCATCCTTGCTATTTCCATCTGCATATACATGGTCCAAATAATTTTTCTAAGTCTTATTTATAGTAGAGGTAACAAAGTTCCTCATTTCCTCATTTTTTTATATGGCATCCAATCATTGTACTTTTTTGATTTTTTGTGTTTCGTTAACACTTTATTTCTCTCTAGTAGCCATTTCTATATGTCTAATATATGCATATATCTATAATAATCCACATTTGACAAGGTCTTTGAAAAACCTATTTTTCCTAGTAAAAAAATAAAATTACTACACCTCAACCTGAATTATATTCAAATAGGACTCTAGACTGATTTTATTTTGATACTCAAAATTTATCGCCAGAAGTATGGAAAGGCTAATCCATATACACCGACTTCAGCAAAGCTCTTGATACAATTAATCATCACTCTTTATTAAAGAGATTCGCTTTAGGTAGGTGTGGGTGTGCTGTCCTGAATTGGTTCAGGTCTTAAATGGTGGACAGGAAGCAGCTTGTTAAGGTTACGGGAACCAGATCGGACGTTCGACTACATTGGGTGTACTCAAAAGCAGTCATCTGGGACCACTGTTATCTACCATTTACATAAATAATATTAAAACATATCTTCACCATTCCCAATTACTTTTTTGCGCGAATAGCCTTAAAATCAACTATGGAATATGTAGTGCCGGCCACTGTGATGTTCTGCAATCTGATCTTAACAGCTGTCAGGAGACTAGTTTAACTTAAATCATAATAAAATAACAAATAACTATAATATTGATGGGGGTTTTTTAAAGAGCGAGTGTGAAAAAACTTTAGGGTTCTTTTTAATTGTATGTAGGGCTTATAAAATGCCGAGATTTGACAGCGTAAAAACTTTAGGAATTTAAATATGTAAATGAAACTTTATTACGTTTCTGTGTTTTGTCGCGCACGATCGATATGTTAGGTCAGTCAATAAGTTTTGAAAGCGGCACCTATGGAGCATCACTTCAACCGAATGGTGAACATAGTTTTGATACTTGATCCCCGTTCAGGACGTCCAAAAACTGAAACAACTAAAGAAATTGTTATGCCAGTACAAGATATGGTAATGGAAGACCATCCATTATAGGCATCTCACATCGATCAGTACATGAGGTCCTAACTAATATTTTAGATAAGAGAAAGCTATTCACGTAGAGAAATTTTCGTAATAAAAAATTATTTTACTATTTTATCGAACGAATAATTTTCTAAACACTACTCCATTCTCTACAATGTTCAAGTATGCAAACTTTTTATGTAAAGAAGTTTTAGACTTCCCTTGAAACTTTTAAATACAAACGGAGGAGGTTATTGTTTCTTTTAAACTTTAAAATAGTTAAAAATAATACAATTTTCTGATTCCTCTACTAGAACCCTAAAAAGGACGTATTACACGATATATAGGAAGCATCCCCAATGACCTAGTATCTCACCTAATTAACCTCTTATTTGACGATTACTAATTGAAAATAATATATAATAATAAATAAGAAAAAACAATAAAACTATAGCACAACTATCATATATTAAGAAAATAAAGCAAGAATATTGGACAATTTTCACAAAAGAAATGGAAAGAGATTTATACACAGGACAAGAAAGGTATGTAAAATGTTACGAAGAAGAAAAGCCAATGAATCCTTGACAATCACAAATATTGAAACAAACGATTGGCAACAACATTTTAAACAACTATATGAAAACCAGTCCGATGAA
The DNA here is from genome assembly GCA_019049505.1 of Pachyrhynchus sulphureomaculatus. Lineage (NCBI taxonomy): Eukaryota > Metazoa > Arthropoda > Insecta > Coleoptera > Curculionidae > Pachyrhynchus > Pachyrhynchus sulphureomaculatus. The sequence continues at coordinate 12,001,974 of CM032454.1, forward strand.
GAACAGAACATAGCAGATATCATAAACAACACACAACGAACAGACGAAAACTAAAAAATAGGAAGAGAAGAAGTATCGATGGCAATGAAGAAACTTAAAAATGGAAAAGCACTAGAAGAAGATGGGATACCAAACGAACTAATTAAATATGCCAGAGAAAGCTACATATCGGAAATGACAACGTTCTTTAATAGGATATTACAGGAAGTAGAAATACCGAAGGAATGGACAAAAAGCATCACGATACCGATATTTAAAAAAGGCAGCAAAAAAGATCCGACTAACTGTAGAGGAATAACACTGCTAGCAACTATTATGAAAGTATTCACAAGTATTCTGAAAAGTGAAATAGAAAACAATATACACATAAGCGACGAGCAACAAGGGTTCCGCTAAAACAGATTAGAGAAAAAACTATAGAATACCAGAAACCAACATTTTTTTGTTTCGTCGATTTAAGGAAAGCATTCGACAGAGCCAGGTTGAAAGATATATTAGAATTAATAAAGGACCTAATTTCGTACCCAATACCACAAATAATCTAAAAACTCAATCACGGTAGCACAACAAAAAAAAAGAAGTAATAACAAACTAACAAAGGAAATAAATATAAAAGTAGGAATAAGACAGGGAGATAGTTGAAGCCCGTTACTATTCTACATAATAATGGGCAAAATCATTGAGGAAGTAAAACTAGTCAACGATGGATACGAACTAGGAGATAAATAGATAAAGATACTGGGATATGCAGATGATATTGTTCTAATTTCTCAAAAGGAACACGGCCCACAAAGACTGCTCTATAAATTCAAATAAGTAGCAGAAAGATACAACATGGAAGTCAATACCGACAAAACAAAATGCATCACAACAGTAAGGTGAAAATTAGAAATAAATGGGAAATTAATAGAGCAAGTAATGAAATTCCCATATCTTAGAGTAGTAATTACTAGCTACGGAGATATAACAGAAGAAGTGAGACAACAAACAAATAAAGCAGCAGCAATATCAGGGACCTTCAGAGATGTAGTTTGGAAAAAAAAGATCTAAGTGTAGAAGCAAAAACAAGAATATATAGAACTTGCATTAGACCCATACTGGCTTATAGCATAGAAACACGGGTAGACACAAACAAAACCAAACAGCTACTAAGAAAAAATTAAATGAAAATGCAGAGAGCAATAACAGGAAAAAGTTTATTAGACAGAGTGAGTAACAACACCATAAGAGAACAGTGCAAGGTAGAAGATAGAGTCAGATGGGGAAGAAAGAGCAGAAGAGAGTGGCGTGAACATGTACAAAGGATGGAAGATACGAGAATGATAGAAATATGTATGAACAAAAAACCACATGAAACAAGACCAAAAGGACGACCACCAAAGAGATGGAGAGACAGCTGGACATCCGAATCACAAGAGGCTTAATATCGAAGTAGAACAGGTCTATGATCTATTCAGAAGAGGAAGTGAGTAAGTAAGTAATCATATATTTGGAGACTGCGAATCCTAAAGAAGAGATATAATACGAATTATACGAGATAATACCTCGACTCCAAGAAACCCGAAAAGAACCTCTCAGCTCCTACTCATGAAGTGCGCGACGAGGGCAAAAATAAAGTATATGATGTAGTGGTGATATTTACTGAGTAGTATCATTGTGGCAAAGATTCCACATTCCCAGCATAGTCTTTAACCTCCTCTTCTACCTCATTAAGTCTATGTGTTTAACTACAAATATTTATGCTTAAAATTTTTAAAATAAACGTTCGTCACCAACCGCTCAAATAAGGTTTTGCAGGTTTCACCCAAGCGATTTCAATGAATATTTTTTTCTCAACCAATGGTACATTTACTCTTTTCATTAGCTATAAAATATTAAAGCGAACAGAACATATAATATATGGTTGTGGGCCGTCTTTTTAATGTAACTGATAAAAGACCTTTTGTTTATTAAAAAAATATTTAATGAATTTAAACAGTTTTTCTGTTAAAGACAGCTCCTTTGTTTTAAAGGCATATTCATTAATCATTTACCCTTGAATATAAAAATGCTTTTAACTGTTTTAATCTTGAGCTGCTTACTACCTGCATATATCTTATTTTAGAATGATATTTTAAAGATAGTATGGCAAACAAATATGTGTAGTGACTGAAACGATTTCTCCTAATAACAACGATGAAAAAACTTTTTTAATAGTTTTACCTGATTCCTATACACGAGCAGAGTATAAAATTAAAACCTGATTTATATAATGAATAATTTTGCTAAAAAAAATAGTTAAAAAACGCTTTTTTTCGACTTCATGACTAGGTACATCATACCTCGTCGAGTTTCTTAGATACCGCATTATTTTTGTTACATATAACTTCAACTTGCGCCGCATATTTTTTCCTATTATCTATAATATATATAAAATGCAACGTCTCTCTGTCTGTCTGTCTGTCTGTCTGTCCGTTAGTGACCTTATCACTGGAGAACCACTTATCCGATTTATGTACTTTTTTTTTTAAAACATACTTATGTTCTCTGGCCAGGTTATAGGCTATATTTTATTACGATAGGTAGCATAAGGAATGGGCAGTGACAATAATAGTGAGTGAAGTCGGAAAAAAAAAGTTTGTTGCTAGCGCGTTCCCTTGCAATATACAGCCTAAACCATTAAATATGGAACAATATTATGTAGCAGAGAATATCTTTAATCTATAATCTATAATATATATAAAATGCAATGTCTCTCTGTCAGTCTGTCTGTCCATTAGTGTGTTTATCACGCGAGAACCACTTATCCAAATTATGTGTCTTTTTTTAAATTCATACATATATTCTTTGGCCAGGTTATAAAATAATAATAAAAATCTATATCTATAATATATATAAAATGCAGCGTCTCTCTGTCTGTCTGTCTGTCCGTTAGTGCGCTTATCATTGGAGAACCACTTATCTGATTTACGTGCTTTTTTTTTTTAAAACATTCATATGTTCTCTGGCCAGGTTATCTATATATAATATATATAAAATGCAACGTCTCTCTGTCTGTCTGTCTGTCTGTCTGTCCGTTAGTGCGTTACGTACTTTTCTTTTAAAACATACATATGTTCTCTGGCCAGGTTATAGGATATATTTTATTGCGTTAGGTAACATAAAGAATAAGCAGTGACGATAATAGTGAATCAAGTCGGAAGAAAGGCTACCGTTAGCGTGTTCTCTTACAATATACTGCCTAAACCATTAAATATGGAACAATATCATGTTGCAAAGAATACAATATATATATAAAATGCAACGTCTCTCTGCCTGTCTGTCCGTTAGTGCGCTTATCACTTGAGAACCACTTATTCGATTTACGTGTTTTTATAAATTTATACATATGATATGTTCTATATAATTCGATATAAGCCTAGATAATGGGAGATAAGGTGAGATAATGGGAGATAAGTATAAATAATCGGAGATAAGCAGAGATAAGTCTAGGTAATGTAAGTTATGGTGAGATAATGGGAGATAAGGAGAAATATTGGGAGATGAGCACAGATAAGCCTAGATAATGGAAATTATGTAGAGATAATGGGAGATAAGGAGAAATAATGAGAGATAAGCAGAGATAAGTCTAAGTAATGGGAGTTATGGTGAGATAATGGGAGATAAGGAGAAATAATGGGAAATAAGGAGAAATATTGCGAGATAAGTCGAGATAAGCCTAGATAATGGGAGATAAGGTGAGATAATTGGGGATAAGTATAAATAATGGGAGATAAGGAGAAATAATGGGAAATAAGCAGAGATAAGTCTAGGTAATGGAAGTTATGGTGAGATAATGGGAGATAAGGAGAAATAATGGGAGATAAGGAAAAAAATGGGAGATAAGGAGAAATATTGCAAGATAAGTCGAGATAAACCTAGATAATGGGAGATAAGGTGAGATAATGGAAGATAAGGTGAGATAATGGGAGATAAGGAGAAATAATGGGAGATGAGCAGAGATAAGCTTAGATAACGGAAATTATGTAAAGATAATGGGAGATAAGGAGAAATAATAGCAGATAAGGGGAAATAAGGGCAGATATTTTATTACGTTAGGTAATATAAGGAATGAGCAGTGGCGATAGTAGTGAATCAAGTCCACGCGAGCGGAGCCGCGGGCACGGCTAGTTGTTACATATAATGCCACTTCTACTGGTGAGGCATCTCTGAGGAACTCGACGACGCACTGTTATTGTTAAGTTACATCTCTAAGACTCAAACTCATGATGTTAAGTAGGATAAAGTGAACAATGGAAATTAAAAACATAGTTATTATTCAGAGACTAAACATATTTTGAACGAATGCGCAAAAAGAACCTTCTCATAATATTAAAAAAAAAAACTAATTATCTCAAACTAACTAATGACAAAACTTTTTATCCAATTTTTCAATTTAACATATTAATTTTAAGTATGGCGTCATAATCAGGTAACAAAAAAGGATTTCCCTAATGTTTGTCGAATATTCCCTCCTCTATCCTATTTCCTTCTATTAGGTCTTATAGGAGCTTTCAGTGGATTGCCATTTTTCGCACATTGCGGCAGTTTTTCCACTTTCTGCCATTTCCACCAGGAAACTTTCAAATGTTTAACAATCTCAGGCCAGACAATTTCGTTTATTGCATTTTATGTTACTATACAGGATGGTTATAAAACAGTAGGATATAGTAAAGGTCACAATCCCTATAGAGGTGAAGAGGTGAACAATTAAGAGAAATTTTTTTTTAATAACTTTCGTATATTTAAGTCGCCGTTGAAAATACGAAAAAGCGTATCTCATTTATTGAATTCATTGTGCTAAATATTTAACCACATTTATTATTTTTAATTAAAATCAAATAACGTTAGACTAGGAGGCACCTATTCGTTACATTAAATTGGTCAATGACAAAGAATTTAAAAAATAAAAATTTCAAACGCCTTTAAGATATAAACTTTTGATACTAGAGCGGCGTTATGTTTCTATAATACGCAATTACTCCATATGCCAGACTTGAAGGCCATCTTGAAAGTGTTACATAAATTGTCAGTAAGAAAAAAGTATGCTTCTGTTACTCTTTCAATCAATGCGAAAACTTTAATTCATTTCAATTGGTTTAGTCATTTAAGTTCTACGTGATTACAAAGAAATATTCATAGATACAGTCTGTCAAGTAAGAACGTGTCCGCGATAATTCATTTTTGGTAGATGCGATTCTAGCTATTGAACAAAAAATCGGTAGAGGGAACCTTTGTCTATGACGCATGTTAGTAAAAGGATCAGTCTCTTCTGAATTTCGAAATCACGTAAAACCCAAAATGAGTAACTTGCGTTTCTTTGTTCCCATCCAAAAGGACCTAAAATGACGTATTCCGCTGCTGCTAAATATATTAAAAAGTCGGTATCGTTTGTGAAGAGAGAGAGAGAGAGGAGTTTGAGGTAGGGCGCGTCGATATCTAAGATCATTTAGCGCGCCGCAATAAAATACTTAAATTAAATTCGGATAGTTTGATTTATTAAGGAATTTTATTATGTTTTTTTAAAACTGAAGAATTGGGTTTCAGAAGAAAGTTGATTTCTTTAAGTCTTATTTTTGTATTAGAAAAGATAAGATAATGCAATTAAAAATATAAAAACTATGGTGAGGAGAACTTGGCAGACACGCTGGAGGGTGGATCTCTTTTAAGAAGATAGGAGTGGGTCAGATGAGTATGACCCATTGATAGCCTTGTCCAGATGGTGTTGTCTCTTTTAGATAAGGAATTTAGATGAAATGGTGGAAATATTAGAGGTTTTATGTGCCATAGTTTATTATCTGTCAGGAAAGTATCCCACTCAAGCTGAAAGAGATCGTTAATTATTCCGTCGAAGAGATTTCTTAGGTCATTTGAGAAGCTTGGAGTCATTATTTGTTCTTCCTCAGTGCTTGCCAGATTAGCGAGATTACCTGCTACCTTATTTCTTTCAATACCCTTAGGATTGGAAACCCAAAGAAAAGTTACATTGATTTGCGATAGATGTACATGTATAACAAATTTTTGAAGTGAAGTGATGCATGGAGAAGGTTTAGTATTAGAGTTGATTGCTTGTATTGAGCTTAGAGAGTCTGAGATGATTAGGTAATTTTTATTGATGTTGGATTCTATAATTATTTTGAGGGCCTCTCTGATTGCAAATAGTTCGGCTGAAAAGAGTATACTTTGAAAATTAAATTTTTTTTGAGAGTGATTCGGAAAGAAACCTGCCGCTCCCACTCCCATCTTTTATGTCTGGGAATGATTGGGATATTTCTCTTTAATATGAGATTTGAAAGTATTTAGGAATTAGGATATGTGAGAGGAATATTTGTCTAGAGAATGAAGAAATGAGTCCATATTCGGTGACAGGTAATCCCAAGGAGGAAAATTTAATGAAGAGTGATTAGAAGGATTAATAATTAAGTTGTGTGTATTTAGAAATGTTCTTATTTTATGTTTCAGTGTAAAGGGTATAGATGTGGAGGAGGTGTGAATGTTGTTTAAATTAAGTTTTGATCCAATGTCAGGTTTAAAAAGGGAGGACGAGAAATAATGGCGGAGGGATTGGGATCTGGACAAGGATAAGGAATCGTTTGTGAAGAAGTTGGTAAATCATTTTAACAACGAAAAATGTCGACGACTTGCCAAAACGTGGCTGGCTGGCAACGTCACTCCAAAAGTCGAAAAACGAACCGTGTCTTTGTTTTTATGGGATCCGAATTTGACTCTGCGTCAAGGAGCGGCAAAATTAGGAAAATCGGGTTTGACTGTATCCCATGAGAGTATTCGATAACATCTTCGTGCACATGATGTCAATTTGACAACATCTTCGTGCTCATGTCGTCAATGATGTCAAAATCACGTCGCGAAGCGGCTCACTTGAGTTCACGACAAGATACTAGAGTGGCCCTCACAATCGCCGGACGCCAACCCTATTGAAAACGTACAGTTGCTTGTAAAGAAAAAGCTCAGAGGAAAGTGTCTGAGGATTTTGACTCGGTGGTCTTGCGAGATTCGAAACATTTGTAGAGTATGCAGAAAATCTCACCGACAGCATGCCTGGAATATTCCAGGCGATTGGACAATTTAGGAAGGTAAATGCGCCGTTGTTAGCACACCAAAGAATACATTGATGGTAAAAATGTTCTCGAAACAAATTTTTTCAAGAGCACGAGCTGTCACGTTCTTACTCGACAGACTGTACATATAATACATACACATACACTGGTTGTGCCAAGGCTACGCATGTTTACATTGAAACACTATTATATATCTAGCCTGGCGTGAAAACTGGTTGAATGGATATCATGCGAACATCTTTGTTCCCTGGTGTTTTCAGTGCCATAAAAAATCTAGTATAATGAAGTGAATAATTTTAGCTAATAGAGAAGAAAGAAAATAACTTTATATTTATAAAAAAAATTAGCTCAATATTTTCTAAATTTGTACATTAATACGTCATATATAACCATATATAATATAATATTAAAATTAACAAATATGCCACCAGGCTACGTGCGATCATTCAGTTTTTAGCGGTTATTTACTAAATTGTAGTAAAGTAATTTTTACGACGGGGGCTGCAATTGTGTCTAGTATTTTTTACTTCTCTTTATCGCACCCAAAAGTTGCTAATAGATTTGGAGGGAAATTAATTAAATGTACCACTAAACGTTGGTTACTGGTAGAATGTTTACTGTGCGCTACATATCAATATCTCTTTAGATTATGGGTCTATTTATATTTGTTCGTTCCCAGATTCTGTGACTTATATACTACTAGCCGTGCCTGCGGTTCCGCTCACGTGGACTTGATTCACTACTATCGTCACTACTTATTCCGTATATTATCTAACGTAATAAAATATATCCTATAACCTGGTCAGAGAACATATATATGAATTTAAAAAAAAAAACACGTAAATCGGATAAGTGGTTCTTGAGTGACGAGCGCACTAACGGACAGATAGTGTAACGTGTTAACTTGCCCGCACTTTGTGACGTCATTTTTTGTACCCTGTGAAAAGTTGTTTGTCCCACGCTTGAGCGCAATTTTCTTGCAGCCCCTTTTTAATTTCTGAGAATGAATTGAGTGAATAATGATTTTAAAAGAACTAAAGAAATTAAACAAACACTAGCTCAGTTTTCCTTGGTAGAGAAATATGGGTAAGAGATAATTGTTGTACGTCTTTTTGGAATTATTTTTTTTATGGTTAAAAACTTTAGTTGTACTATTTTTTTGGGCACCATTCATTTTAAAATAGAAAGGATCTAACTTCAGCTAAAAAAATGAAAAAACACTGAAGTGTTATACAGTTATTAATAAAAGAATTAGTCTAGTACAACCCTTCTTATCCTGAAAAGAAAGATAGGTGCACAGTGAAACACTAGCTTTAATCAACAAAAAGAAAATTTATTCATGATTTTTTAAAATAAAAGTTCCAACCCTTGCAGTTTTAAGAATTACAAAAATTCTAGCCTAAAAGGTAGTTATTAAAAGTAGAGTTCCTAAATCAGACATTTTACTTCTAAAACTTTACTACACCCGAAATCAAAGAGTCGTGATATTCACTTCACGATTTATCAGTTCAAATTGATGTTAGAACACTTATTTGCGGGAAATAGATCTACTGATGTATGTTCTGGTGACTTACGGTTTTCCTACGGGCTTCTTGGCCTTAAATTGAACACAAAACCGCTTTCACACATTCCATCACTTATTTTCAGTATGACTTCACGATGAGAAGAGTCTACTTCGGCTACTCCATGTAGAAAAAACACACAAAGCCCACTACGGCTTTACGTTAAAAACTCGTACTTAATTTGGCTCTCGTAAATATTGTCAGAAGCCTCTACTGCGGCTTGATGGGCAAAGCCTGGCTGCGGCTTGATGAGAATAAGCCTTCTCGGCGGCTCGATGGAAAAAAAGCCTTCTCGGCGGCTCGATGGAAATAAGCCTCTACTGCGGCTCGGTGGAAATAAGCCTCTACTGCGGCTCGGTGGAAATAAGCCTCTACTGCGGCTCGGTGGAAATAAGCCTCTACTGCGGCTCGGTGGAAATAAGCCAAGAACTGCGTTCTCCGGACCCTTAAATAAGCCGTGAGAACTCTGTCTCTAAAATGGCCGACTTCCGGGAAACAAACATTTCACCAATCGCGGCGTACTACGAATTCGATAGATTCGGTCGGAAACCCGCACTGCACCTGTACCATGAGCGGCTAGACGTTCCAGTGTAATACACTGCTCGATACAAAGATGAAAAGAAGTACAATATAAAGCGAAAAATCAGTAACATTACATACTCTTAAAATCTAGAAAAAAATGAATGTTACAATAGACAGACAGAGAGACGTTGCAGTTTATATATACATATTGTCTTCTTTGTTACATGATATTGTTCCATTTAACGGTTTATGCAGCGTATTGCAAGAGAGTGCGCTAGCGGCAAACTTTTTTCCGACTTGATTCACTATTATCGTCACTGCTTATTTTTTATATTACCTAACGTAACAAAATATATCCTGTAACCTAGCCAGAGAACATATGTTAAAATCAAAAAAAAAACACGTAAATCGGATAAGTGGTTCTCGAGTGATAAGCGCACTAACGGTCGGACAGACAGACAAAGAGACGTTGTATTTTATATATATTATAGATATTCAATTTTTTTTTAAATAAAGATAATGTTTCGACCCAGCTGCTGTAATTCTATCCCAAAATTTTAATTTTGAGAAAATTGATAATTTATCGCTATCTTTTTCTATTTCGGACGAGATTTTAGATTATTATTATATAACCTGGAAAGAGAACATATGTATAAATAAAAAAAAACACGTAAACGGGATAAGTGCTTTTCGAATGATAAGCCCACTAACGAACAGACAGACAGATAAAACGACGTTGCATTTTATATATATTATATTCTTTGCTACATGATATTGTTCCATATTTAATGGTTTAGGCAGTGTATTGCTAGAGCACGCGCTAGCGGCAAACTTTTCTCCGACTTAATTCACTATTAATGTCACTGCCTATTCCTTATGTTACCTAACATAATAAAATATATCCTATAACCTGGCCAAGGAACATATGTATGTTTAAAAAAAAACACGTAAATCGGATAAGCGGTTCTCGAGTGATAAGCGCACTAACGGAAAACAGACACACAGACGTTGCATTTTATATATTGTAACTTGGGAACTTGCCCTCAGGCAGGAGGCATCTTTTTGTACCCTGTGAAAAGTTGTTTGTCCCACGCTTGAGCGCAATTTTCTTGCAGCCCCGCTTTAATTTCTGAGAAGGTATTGAGTGAATAATGATTTTTAAAAGAACTAAAGAAATTAAACAAACACTAGCTCAGTTTTCCTTGGTAGAGAAATATGGGTAAGAGATAATTGTTGTACGTCTTTTTGGAATTATTTTTTTTTATGGTTAAAAACTTTATTTGTACTATTTTTTTTGGGCACCATTCATTTTAAAATAGAAAGGATCTAACTTCAGCTAAAAAAATGAAAAAACACTGAAGTGTTTTATACAGTTGGTATAAAAGAATTAGTCTAGTACAACCCTTCTTATCCTGAAAAGAAAGATAGATGTACAGTGAAACACTAGCTTTAACCAACAAAAAGAAAATTTATTCATGATTTTAAAATAAAAGTTCCAACCCTTGCATTACAGAATTACAAAAATTCTAGCCTAAACAGTAGTTATTAAAATTAGAGTTCCTAAATCAGACATTTTACTTCCAAAACATTACTACACCCGAAATCAAAGAGTCGTGATATTCACTTCACGATTTATCAGTTCAAATTGCTGTTAAAACACTTATTTGCGGGAAATAGATCTACTGATGTATGTTCTGGTGACTTACGGTTTTCCTACGGGCTTCTAGGCCTTCAATGGAACACAAAACCGATTTCACACATTCCATCACTTATTTTCCAGTATGGCTTCACGATGAGAAGAGCCTACTTCGGCTACTCCATGTAGAAAAAACACACAAAGCCCACTACGGCTTTACGTTAAAAACTCGTACTTAATTTGGCTCTCGTAAATATTGCCAGAAGCCTCTACTGCGGCTTGATGGGCAAAGCCTGGCTGCGGCTTCGTCGTAAAAAGCCTCTCGGCGGCTCGTTGGAAATAAGCCTTCACGGCGGCTTGGTGGAAATAAGCCCCTCTCGGCGGCTTGATGGTACTAAGCCTTCACGGCGGCTTGGTGGAAGTAAGCCAAGATCCGCGCTCTCCGGACCCTTAAATAAGCCGTGAGAACTCTGTCTCTAAAATGGCCGATTTCCGGGATACACACATTTGACCAATCGCGAGCGTACTACGAATTCGATAGATTCGGTCGGAAACCCGCACTGCACCTGTACCATGAGCGGCTAGAAAATTCTGCTGAAATACACTGCTCGATACAAAGATGAAAAGAAGTACAATATAAAGCGAAAAATCAGTAACATTACATACTCTTAAAATCTAGGAAAAAATGAATGTTACAATATATTATAGAAGATTATAGATAACCTGGCCAGAGAACAAATGTATGAATTAAAAAATAAACACGTAAATCGGATAAGTGGTTCTTGAGTGATAAGCTCACTAACGGACAAACAGACTGACAGACAGACAGAGGGACGTTGCATTTTATATATATTATAGAAGATTATAGATAACCTGGCCAGAGAACAAATGTAGAATTTATAAAAAAAATACATGTAAATTGGATAAGTGGTTCTCAAGTCATGAGCGCACTAACAGACAGACAGGCAGACAGAGAGACGTTGCATTTTATATATATTATATTCTTTACTACATGATATTGTTTCATATTTAATGGTTAATGTAGATCCGCTAAACATTCTTAAGTGAAATCCAATCTACAGCTTTGCAGACGACAGTGCGTTTATTTATTTGTTCACATTGAATGCTCGAACATCAGCTACTCATACAAATATCCGCAGGCAGCAGGAAGTCACTCAACTTAACAAAGACCTGAAAGAAGTTCTATCTTGGATTGAAAGTAACCAAGTAAAATTGAACGCTACAAAAACTTCGGCTGCAGTTTTTTCAAGACAAGTTAACGCCTCTGAACCCGATATAGTACTGGGAACATATGTATGTTTAAAAAAAAGCACGTAAATCGGATAAGTGGTTCTCGAGTGATAAGCGCACTAACGGACAAACATATAGACAGACAGAGAGACGTTACATTTTATATATATTATAGAAGATTATAAATAACCTGGCCAGAGAACAAGTGTAGAGTTTAAAAAAAAATACATGTAAATCGGATAAGTGGTTTTCAAGTTATAAGCGCATTAACGGACAGACAGACATACAAAGTGACGTTACATTTTATATATGTTATATTCTTTGCTACATGATATTGTTCTATATTTAATGGTTTAGGCAGTGTATTGCAAGAGAATGCGCTAGCGGCAAACTTTTTTCCGACTTGATTTACTATTATCGTCACTGCTTATTCCTTATGTCACCTAACGTAACAAAATATGTCCTATAACCTGGCCAGAAAATATATGTATGTTTTTAAAAAAAGCACGTAAATCGGATAAATGGTTCTCGAGTGATAAGCGCACTAACGGACAGACAGACAGACAGAGAGACGTTGCATTTTATATATATTATAGATGATTTGCCCGGGACTGTGTTTCCCATTGAGTACAATTTCCAATGACTCAAGACCAACCCGAATTGCTTTTTCCGAACACGCGTTGCTCCTGTTCTGTTTAAGGGATTTCCTCGCAGCACATAAAAAAAGTGGACCAATGTTGTTTTGCATAGTAGTACATAGACTAGTCGACCAGGAATTAGATCCTAGTTTGGAATTATTTCAGTTTTAAAGGTTTCGTGGAATTTCGCTGTTTCGTCATTATTGCAGACTCAACTGGCCTAATTTTTAGTTTTTACGTAAGAATGATTACCCACAACATACATATATAGTCCAGTCTCTGATCATTAACTAAAGTAAGATTGTCTTTAGACCTTATAAAGACATGCCTACACTATAAAAAATATTAGAAGACATGACACTGAATCAACTATCTTTACAAAATCATTTTGTTTCGGTATTTTAATATATTGAAAAGTTATTTGAAAATTAAGAATTTATATTCTTACAGTGTAAGGGGAATTTGATAGAGAGTAGAGAAAATGTTCGATGGTAACAAAAGTAGGACTTGTGGAGACGACAATTCATATTTAATTTTATTGTACATAATGACCAGAAAATTGTATAATTTTTTTAGATCTTACTCAAGATTATAGACATAACTTCATAACATGGCTTTAAATTTAATAGAATCTGTGTTATTAGCGTTTGAAAAATAATATTTTCATATTTTATCCGGTGTCGTCTCAATAGTATAACCTAGAGGAGAATCCCATGTACATTCCTTTATTGGTTTCCGTTACCCTATCTAAAAATATGAACTTCCTGTTAACTTCTAATTAAATGAGAAACTGAAGTCGTTAGTGCTGTTTTATACTAAGTTAACCGAAAATTATATTTGGTTACAGCAAGTAAAATTAGAACAGGGATGTATGTACTTTAGGTTGTACTTGTAAGGTACTACGACTTGTTAAAATATAAAATATAGGACTTTTTTAAAAGTTTATAAATGAAAACTTACTGAATCTAACGGAAAAATCATACAGGTTGGTTGTACATTTCAAAAATGCATGTTTAACATAAAATTTTTTGATATATTTAACATTTCAATCACTATTTTAGTGTTCCGTATGGAACAGTTATAAGATTACTTCACTGTCTGTCCGTCCGTCTGTCTGTCTGTCCGTCTGTATGTCTGTCACACCCGATTTTTTCCGAAACTATTTGACATAGAAAGTTGAAATTTGGCACTAATATAGGAATTGATGGCATCATCAGAGCCGTGTAGTCTTGAAAGTTAAATTTTGACTTAAGTTGTTAGTTTTGAGGGGTGAAATCGGAAGTGAAAAAAAAATTTTTACCAGGTCGTCGAGTGGGCTGTCAAATGAAAGCTTGTAAAAACTCGAGTTCAAAAATATATCTAATGTAATACTTATGCACTCGTTTTTTGTACTGTTTTTAAAAAAGTGCGAAATATCGCTGTCCTCCCCCATTATCTCGAAAAGTTTTGCTTAAAAAATTTTGAAAATTGTGGAATATTCTCCACAGGGTGTAGATTGAACGTACGGAACACCAATTGCGCAAGTCCGACTTGCACTTGGCCGGTTATTATATTGTTATTACAGGTATTTGTACATCAATTTTGAGAAAGCCCCATAGATGTGGCAATGTACTTGTAGATTGATCATATACTTTTCATAATCATAATTATGAAATTACGTTAATTAACAAAATTATCATCAATATCGTATTAATAGTCAATCAGTTCTGTAAATATTAGTACCAGTGAAGACTAAAATTCCCGATTCACTAAATATTAGTAGAAGTTTGTAACTGTGATTATGGCCCAAAAGAAATCATGTTCAGCGTGCATAACCTGACCAAGTGTTGTATTTGTCCCCAGTTTTTCCTGGCCGTACATATACACATACGTTAACAAATAAAAAACTGGTCAAGTGCAAGTTGAACTTGCGCAATTAGTGTTCTGTACGTTGATTGCTTTTAAAATAAAAAATGTTGTAACGGAAGTATAAAATGATCAGTGACTTCACAAAACCGGCGTTAGTAAATTTCACACCAAGACTATGCTTTATTCATCTAAATAAAATTAGACGGATTTCTTTTAAATCAGTTTTTACTGAAAATTTTAGATATTTGCAAAAATATATGTTTTTATTTCATAGTAAAATAATATTGATAAAACATGAAGTTTTTGCTAAATACATAAAATACAATTGGACAAATTTCCTTACATATACTAGATAATGCTAAAAACCTATACATATCTATTTATATATATTTTCAAAAAATAGGAGACACATTTTAAAAAATGAAAACGATTAATATTTTCTAATTGTCTTTGTTCATAAAGATTTTTTAAATGTTTTAATTTTTGATTATTATGATTATTACTTATTTTAGACTCGTCGACACTTTGTATTTTTATATATACGTTAATCTGAAATTCTTTAAGCCTATCCATAAAAGTATACAGAGACGGATGTGTAGAATAAAAAGAATTACTTAGATGGGAATGGAAGGACTCACAACAGTTAGTCGTTCGAGTTAAAGATGGACTCGATTCTGCCCATATTTCAACTGGAAAATCGGCTCCTTCCTCTATATACGTTTCTAGTAGGTAATCACAAAATTTATTTAAACGTTCATCCTCAGGTTTTATAGAATATAAATCGTATGCAAAACTGTCACCTAATTCGTCGGGTGCTAAAGAGCCGAAACAATACTTTAACCAACGATCAATTTCAGAATTTTTGTCGCAATATTCTTTAGCTAGACCTAGATTCTGTATTTTGTGAAACCAAGATTGGTGTAAATGAAATCTACATCCTAATACTTTAGCATTTGGCCAAACTTCAGATACTGCCTTATGAATAGATTTTTCGAAGTCAATAGTAATTTTCTCTGGATTGAAATGCAGTGTATCTGTTGAATAAATCTTACATTTTAATAATGTGAGAGTGTATGTTTAAGCTCTCTTATCACGCAATAAGCAAAATAATAATGGAATGTAAAAACCGTTTGCAATACCATGCACTGTAAATAACTATGTAAAATATTTAGTGCAGTATGAAAAGGTGCCGTCCATATATATATTGGATATTTTACACAACATATTGACATTTGTAGTGCAAGAAAAAACAATAATGCCACTTTCGAGTTCATTGATATATAAAAAATTCTCACCCTTGCTAGTTTCGATTTCAATTGTCTCTAAAACACTATGCACCTCAGCACTTCTTGGATTACGTCCTGGCAAAAATTTACTGAAAATTGATGACCTTGAAATTTCTGTTTTTTTATATACCAGATAAATTATTACAGGTAATGCACTCGTGATAATTTTCGTTTAATCTACACCCCGTGCAGAATATTCCAGAATTTTTTCAAAATTTTTTGATAAGTACTTTTCGAGATAAGGCGGGTGGACAGCAATTTTTCGCGATTTTTTAAAAATAATACAAAGAAAATTGCGCGCAAGTATTACATTATAAATATATTTTTTATTCGTGTTTTCACCAGCTTTCATTTGACACCACACTCGATTACCTAGTAAAAAAATTTTTTTTTCACTTCCGATTTCACCCGCCAAAACTAACCCCTTAAGTCAAAATTTAACTTTTAAAACTACATGGCTCTGATGAGGCCATCAATTCCTATATTATTACCAAATTTCAACTTTCTATGACAAATAGTTTCGGAGAAAATCGGGTGTGACAGACGGACAGACAGACACCGAAGTGATCTTATAAGTGTTCCGTACGGAACACTAAAAACAGAGTCGCGTTATATATATATAGAAAAATAAAATGATGAGGCTTATCATTTAATGGAATAAGTAATTATTTTAATAGTTTATATGGCTACATACAGAGTACTTGTTTATGTAATTACAGTAAGTGAAGTAATTGAATTACTCTTTGCGCTTTTTTTTTTTTTTTTCCAATTTTTCACACTCTGTTACGATATTTAAAGGGTAATTGTGGTGGTTATTTTCCAGCAACAAACGAATTGGAGATTGGTGATTCTTTTCGAGTAATTGAATTACTTTCGCAGTAATTGAATTACTATAAGTAGGAATTAAATTAGTATAAAATGATTCAATGTAAATGGACTATGACAAAAGTAATTGAACTTTCCTACATACAAGCGGATAAATTATCATAAAATAATTCAACTACACCAGAGTTAATTAATTAAGACAATAAGTGAGAAATGCGAGGAATTTAATTACTTTTTTCATTTTACCGTAACTGGTTATTCATTTTTCAATTAACTTTTAAAAGTTATTGGTAATTGTAATTGAACTCGTTTTAAAAATAAATGATGGCAGCTCTCGTTATGTAGCAAAAAATTTAAATTTAATTCTACCTTTTCCAATGTCACAATCACAAACTGATTGGTTGTGTATTTGCCCGAAAAATTATTGTTGTCTGAATAATTTTTGTTCGGAAAATATTATGTTCCTGGCTTATTCGAAAAATACAATTTTCTACACGATTTCCCTAAGCAGCAGTAGGCCATACAGTTTTTCATGCAGGTTTTGACAAATAAATCATTTTGTTCGTTTCTAACTCAATACAAATAGGATGTACAATAATATTGCTGTGATGTCCTGATCAAATTACCTTGAAATAAATTTCGAAAGATGTGAGTATCGTAATCCTGAATTTTAGAAGTTCTAGGATTTATTATTATTTTTTCATTTATGTAAATACTTCGGAAACATATTTTCGGACGGTAATTTGTCGCTGTTGGATATTTTATTAAACTACATATATAGAAACCTATTAAATGTATAGCTTCGAAAAATAAATGTAGTATCAAGTTTAGTGTATTTTTTATGTAAAATATTAGTGTATTGGAATTATTTTAAGATTTTAATTAATTCAGATTAGCAGTTGTCAATCCATCAGTCGTTTTCTAAAACTGGCAAAATAAAACCTCACTAAGTTGAAATAGTTGGTATACTCGTAAGCCCTTTGAGTTTACTTTCATCTTTCTTTAATATGCCTAATCTATTGGAAAGCGATAGTGCGTTTTCGCAATATAGGTAACTTGCGCATTAGTTTTATCTGTTTTGAAATTTAAATTTTTAATCATCAATTGTAATTCATGAGTATTGGCAGGTTTTAGAAGCTAAGTTATTAATGTTCCGTACGGAACACTTATAAGATCACTTGGGTGTCTGTCTGTCTGTCTGTCTGTCTATCACACCCGATTTTCTCCGAAACTATTTGACATAGAAAGGTGAAATTTGGTAATAATATAGGAATTGATGGCCTCATCAGAGCCATGTAGTTTTGGAATTAAATTTTGACTTAAGGGGTTAGTTTTGGGGGGTGAAGTCGGAAGTGAAAAAAAAAATTTTTTTACTAGGTCATCGAGTGTGGTGTCAAATGAAAGCTTGTGAAAACACGAGTAAAAAAAAATATATATAATATACTTGCGTGCACTTTTCTTTGTATTATTTTTAGAAATTCGCGAAAAATCGCTGTCCCGGGCCTTATCTCGAAAAGTACTTATCAAAAAATTTCGAAAAAATTCTGGAATATTCTCCACGGGGTGTAGATTGAACGAAAATTATCACGAGTGCATTACCTTTAATAATTTATATGGTTTATAAAAAAAAAATCAAGGTCATAAGATTTCAGTAAAAATTGGAAACAAACTTTGTTGAAAACTCATTTGGGGTGTATTTTATGAAGTCACTGATCATTTTATACCTCTGTAACAATTTTTTTTTATTTTAAAAGCAATCAACGTACGGAACACTAATTGCGCAAGTACAACTTGCACTTGACCGGTTATTTTTAAAAGGTATTACCCCATATGGTATAACAAGAGGTAGCTAGAGCTGCCGTCATTTACCTATAAAAGTGATTCAATTACAGTTATCAATTCCTTCCTAAAATTAAATGAAAAATAGATTACCAATATGAAAAAAGTAATTAAATTCCACACATTCCGCACATTAATTCTCTACATAATTTATAGATTTTGGGAGACTTGTATAATAATTCAATTATTTTTAGAATAGTTCGATTAGTTTTACCATAAGCAATTATCTTATAGTAACTGAATTACTTTTATAGTAGTTTCATTATTTTCATCATATTTCAATTACACTCATGGCAATTTAATTAGTTCTTATAGTAATTTCATCTCTGAGAAAGTAATTCAATTACTCAAAAAGAATTACAAGTCTGCAGTTAGTTTAATCTTTATTATTCGATAACATCTGCAATTACCCTTTAAAAATCGCAATTAAATTAAGATAATTCAATTAATTAGGCTTTAGTTACTGTATTTAAATTAAATAATTATTTTTACCACTAAATGGTAAGCATCATCTATAAATAAAACTTGTCACACAGACAAGCACTGTGTTAATGTTTGCATATTTTATGGGCAGGTATAACTCATGTGGTACCATATTTGGTTGACGCCAAGCCAAGCCAAGTCAGCACAAACGCTATTATCATGACAATGTTAGATGTTTTCAAAATCACTGACTTCTGAATGTTTTTGTGTATGTTTGTGTTGAGACCTAATTGTACTAAATTGTAAAGTGTGGTGTGAATGTTGTTGGTATAAGGCCTGTTGCTGATATGACGAAGAGAACTATTGGTGGCGGGTGTAGTAACAGCGCATCACTGTTCTGTCCATTTCATCTGTTCAGTTTAACCGCTGCCTTGGTTTGCTAGCCTTGGTAGTTGCATGTGTTCCTTGCAAAACATACGTGGCTTGGTTCGGCTTTGGTGGTTGTGTTTGTCCCGCATCTGTGTCGTTTGTGTTTGGGATTGATTTTGGTGGGTCCAGGCGGCGAGTAAGTTTTTTCTTAGTGATTTTTTTGTCAGGTTTTGTGATTTTATTATAGTAACGCATGACGTGTACGTTGATTTCTATGGTGCAACTCATGCCTTGCTTTCATTTTCCTGCCTTGGTGGGTGTCGGCTTACTCGTCGGCGCAACACTTTTGGCAGGTTCATTTTCTTTTAGCCGGTCTTCAAAGTTCTGGTCAAGTTGCCATTTCTTTAGACGTCCTCGACAGTTATATCGCTCACTCAATGCCTCTTTTATTGGTTTACTGTTGTTTGGGGTGTTTTCAGTGTTCTGTGGTGTCAAAAGCTCAAAGTGTTCCGACATTTTGTTGCCTGTTAGTAGAAGGTAAATAGTTGGTGTGTTTTTTGTGTTTATTATCGCTGGTCTGTCTTTAAAAGTTATTATTGTTTTTCCTTGTTTTGAGAAGATATCAGCACACACAGCACAACATTATTTACACAAAATAGTTCTTCTTTCTCACAATTGGTCAATGTGGTTCCATGTTTGGCTGACGGGCTTAACCCAAGTCAGCACAAACGCTATTACCATTGTGTATTAAGGAATGACCTGACAATGTTATATGTTTTCAAAATCACTAACTTCTGAATGTTTCTGTGTATGTTTGTGTTGAGTCCTAATTGTACTAAGTGTTGTGTGAATGTTTTTGGTGTAAGGTCTGTGGCTGATATAATGAGAGGACAATGATGACTTTTTCTTGTTTCGATAGCCTTTTTATTTCTGTAAGGTTTGTGTGTTTGGAGATTTTTTCTGTGTATTTCGTTTGGATGTTTGTGTCGTTGGGGACAGCTACGTCAATTAGATAGGTGACTTTTCCTTTTTTGCATTGAACAGTAATATCGGGTCTATTGGCGGAGACTGTTTTATCTGTGCGGATACTAATGTCCCAGTAGAGTTTGTAATCTTTATTTTCAAGTATGGATGTTGGTGTGTATTTGTAGTAGGGATCTTTATTTTTATGAGTTGTAATTGGGTATTACTCTGTGTGTCTGTTGGGTGGTCCGCCCGGGATAAGTCGAGAGGTGTGTAGTTTTTATCTGCTTTCACTGTTGCTGTGTGGAGGCTGGTTTGCTTGCTGTCAAAGGATTTCCTATGTGCTTGTATTTTTTTTGTGTATAGTGATCTGATGTCTATGATTCCTCTTCCTCCTGCCTTCCTCTCGATGGTAAGTCTTTCTTATTAGAATTTTTTATTTATGGATATCTAAACAACTGGAAAGATATTGGTAGGAAAGAGATACTTTACCATCAAGTTCACAAGTCTGCGAATGAAAAAATTATTTAAACGTTTGGCAACTTTTGAAATTTATTTAGGTGGATCCTAATTGGTAACTACGCAAGTATCTATTTCTTTTAAAAATATTTGCTGACATTGCACATAAAATTTCTTTTTGTTTTTATATACTATATATTGTCCTTTCAGGCTGTACAGAAAATTCATGCAAATACATCTTTTCTCTTGGGAGCAAGAAACATAGGTCACTTTATCGGAAAACAAATGTTAAGTGTTTTTATTTAGATTTTATGGCATTCTTTTCAAGCAAATCTACTCCAGTTTTTAATTTTTTTTGTATATATTCATAGGAATTAGCATAAAAAAGTGCTTTAATCTTAAAAATTCATTAGTCGGATCCAGGACTAGATTTAGCTGCAAAAATCTTTTTTTATATTTTTGAGACAAATTTAATAAATAACCAAATTTGTGTTTTGGTCAACAACACAGACAAACCCAGTTTGAAACGATGATATTTCTAAAGTTATAGATGTTAATTGTTTTTCAAAAATTCAATGTTATCGAGCTAGTAAGTGATTACCTGCTAATTTGGCAGGATATTAAGGAATAATTTCCAGGAATACCTGAAATGTGGCGTTCTCATAGACGTTACCAATTAATTTTGTGTATCTGTCGTCTATTCGGCAAATGCTCAATGCATTTAGAACTGTTCATGTTTCGATTGAGTCGAAAGTCTTCTTGTAGTCTATGAATTGTGGGTAGCATAGCAGGAGAAAAAAAATCTCATTCCGAGATTTAACGTTCTTAAATCATGAAAAACATAGTCATTCATTTCTGTCGGTCTGTCTGTCGGTTCGTTAGCACGATAACGCTCGAACGTAATGAGATGTCAATTTCAAACTTGGCATATATATAATATCTAATTGGAGTATGAAGCCTATAGTTTTTGAGGAATATCACTTATGGCGAAGGGGGTGAAAGGAGGGTCTATGCATTTTGTATGGTTTTGATAGTAATATGATAATTTTACTTGGTTTTTTGTTCAGATAACAAGTAAATATTTTGCTTAAATATTTATAGTATAACATAAGGCGTGAAAGAGATAGGGTAGGAGATTAGAGGAGTTACTTTTCAAGGTTTTTAGAGCCGGCAATTCAAAAATTAGGCTATTTTTTCATCGTTTGTAACTTGAATGTGAGAAGAGGGTAAAAGTCGTGGAGGCCATTAAATATTGTATAGTTTTAATCGTATTTTGGGAATTTTTCCACGTTTTTTAGTTGATGTAATTGACAAATTTTAAGCATATTTTTTAAGGTAAGGAAATCAACACAGGAGCTGGCCTGTAGAAAGACGCAGGTAGAGACTTCTTGCTACTCGTGACTAATTGAGAAATTACGTGATAAATCAATAATTTTTCTTTATCGTTCACCTCCCCGCCTGAATAGGAATTTTTACCCTTTTTTATATCCTAAGGATATTGTAATACCCGTCAACGTTGTCCAAGTGCCGAAACATACATTTTTGTATTTCACAGCAACTTTTTAGACAACGCGGTAGTGCTGCCACAGACGTTATTGCATTTCTGCTAACAACTACTACCTATGTCCGTGACCAGGCCAAATATATTTAAATAAATTAATAAATAAGTGTATCGACCCGCGGGATTGAACCCTCGACCTTCTGCACCGTAAGCAAGGCACTACGCTACGGAGCCACGGGCCGCCACATACAACTACATAACCTCTTTATTCTGGTTCAACTTACAAATACATTGGTTTTTGTAACGAATTTTGGTCTTAAATATGCAACGAGGGACTCAGACTACGAGGGTTGTATGATAAGTACCTGGCCTTGACAAGAAAAAAAAACATTTTTATGTGTCAGATTTATTTTATTTTTCAACATTGTCTTCTTTTAGCTCGATACACTTAGTCAAACGTTTTCCTATCTTTTGTATCCCATCTAAAAAATACGACTTCTCCAACGCTTTAAAATAGGCATTTGCTTCATCAATCACCTCATCGTTTGAACCAGACTTTTTTCCGCCGAGTCATTTTTCATATTCAGAAATAGGAAATAATCGCTGGGGGCTAAATCTGGCAAATATGGTGGATGCGGAAACAATTCGTTTCATTATTTTTTTCCATTGTTGTAAAATCACAAAAGTTCTGTTTAAATGACTGCCACTCATAAACTAAATCACGCAGCGACTTGAAAATTTCAAAAGATTCTTGTGAAAGGTTAGGTTTACGAAAAATATAATTTTTTAAATAGTAGTATCATACCTCGTAATGAATTTAAAGTATTTATAATTTAATCTATTCAGAAGAATTAGTTGATACATGAATTTATTGTTTACTTATTCTGTCAAACACAAACCATAATGATTTTAATATAGATTTAAATAGAAACTCTACACATGGCAAAGAACTGGAAAATGTATTTAGCTCTGCAGCAATGAAGCAAATTATAACATTTGATACAAGAGTGAGTGAAAATTCGAGTACGAAAATAGATCATCTATACACAGGTATAAACAACGTAACAAGTACTAAACTAGAAACCGATCAAATATCAGATCATCAAACAATATTATTCAAAATACCAATTGTGAAAAAGTACAAAATGAGATTAACGAAAAAAATTATTTCTTGGGAAAACTATGACTGTGATAAAATTATCGAAATGTTACGAATGATAAATTTCGGTGATATGTTAAACGGTGATATAGATTTTAAGGTGTTTTTCATAGGCCACGCATTGAAGGATATTATGTTATCGCTAACTGAAGAAAAAACCGTAAATATAAAGTTGATGAACAAATGGTATGATTGGGAACTGATTGAAATACATAGAATAAAGTATGAAAAATACCAAATAGCCAAAATAACTAATGATTGGGAAGATTACAAGACAGTGAAAAAATTATGTAAAAATATGATTAAACAGAAGAAAGTGCAATATGTACAGAATAAAATTGAAAATAATCAAAGAAGCAGCAGAGAAATGTGGAGAGTTTTAAAAGAAGAAATTTGTATGTCAAAAAGTACCAGTGCAATAAACAGAATCGTTATGAATGGTAAAATAATTGAAAATGAAAAAGAAATTGTTGAACTTTTAAATAAATTCTTTGTTCAGAGTGTCATTGACATTAAAAATGGTATAGACGTTGTGCAGAATACTATGGGAAATACAAATATAATTAATCACCAATTTAAATTTCAAACAGTAGATAGTAACGAAATAATTGAAATAGTTAAAAAATTTAAAAATAAAATTGGCGGTAAGAATATTTTATCTGAAGGTGTAATTAAACATTCTATAACGTACATGGCTTTTTTTTACGCCAATATCATCAATAATAGCATGCTGCAAGGAAAAGTGCCTAACGATTGGAAAATTTCCAAAATTGTGCTAATTGAAAAAAATAAAATATACTATAAAACCTGAAGAGATGCGGCTAATAAATACGCTTCCAAGTGACGAAAAAATCCTTGAAACAGTGATAAAAAATCAGCTACTGCAATATTTGAACGATAACAATATTATTATTCCAGAGCAATCGGGTTTTAGAAGCAAACACTCATGTGAAACTGCAGTTAATTATGTTATAAGTGAATGGCGTGAAGATTTGATGAATAAAAAATACACTGTATCAACTTTCATAGATTTAAAAAGAGCATTTCAAACTATAGACAGAAAATTATTGCTTAAGAAACTACACAAAATTGGAGTGCGTGATATGGAATTAAAATGGTTTGAAGATTATGTATCGAATAGAAAGCAACAAACAAAAATTGGAAACACGACATCGTCCGCGATACCAGTGAATATTGGTCTACCGCAAGGCTCTGTCCTTGCGCCGGTACTGTTTCTCATATACATAAATAACATTAAAGACGGTTTAAAGTACGGGGATGTTAGACTATTTGCAGACGATGCACTGATTGCAATTAGTGATGTTAGTTTGGATGTGGCTATTAATAAAATGCAGTCTGATATGAATATTCTTTACAGGTGGATGTCTATAAATATGTTAAAACTAAATACAGATACAATTAAATATATGATAATATCACACAATAACTATAATAATAATCATAAATTACACATAAATAATCGTGAAATAGAAAAAGTAAACGAAATTAAATACTTGGGTATAATGATAGATTGTAAACTTAAATTTGATGCACACTTTCAATATTTAGTGAATAAAATAAACCAAAAACTTTATCTCATGTATAGAATTTGCCACATCATAAGTGAATATCATAAAATATTAATATATAGAAGCATAATTGAGCCACATTTTATTTATTGTCCTTCGGTATTATTTCTTGCTAAGGATACACAAATAGAACTACTGCAAAAACTTCAAAACAAGGCAATGAGATTTATATTGCGGAAGCCTAGAGATACGCACATAAAAAATATGTTAGATCTATTAAATTGGCTGAGTGTAAAGCAGAGCTTATTTTATTACGCAATGAAATTCATCTATAATATAAAGATAGAAAATTGTCCCACATATTTGACCGAGAAAAATTAGATACGTCAATCAGATACACAACTACAACACCAGAGGACGAAATGACTTCCGAGTAGTGGGAATTACAAATGAAGCTGATCGAGCAAATCTTTATTATAAAGGACTTAAACATTTTAATGGCCTACCAAATAATATTAAAAATTGTGAAACCATAAATAAGTTTAAGCAACTATTATATCAACATTGTAAGAATATGCCTATCCGATAGTTAAATTAGGTTCTAATGAACCGTAAATAAATATTAAGTTCTGTTTTCATCAAACTAAATAGTAAATTGAGCTAAACATTACTGTGGAATATTTTAAAGAATGACAAGAAACCAAATGTTGAGACATTAACCAAAAAAAAATTTGATACCGTTAGGTATCATCTGATTCCATAGCAATGCTTAGATCACTTTACCCTTTTAGTGTGGAAAAAATGGTATTTGGCAATCTGCATTTTCGAGTTACTAGTCTTACCCCAAACACTAACATATTAAATCAGCAAACAGGCATTTACAAAAGGGATACCATTAAAAACCCTGGATGCTAATATCAATTATAAATTAATTCAATTTTAATTAACCACCTGTTTGTATGACATATTTGACACAACGCTGACAGGAACTAGTCATCTGACAGAAGCAAGGGATCATTATACCTACAGGGCCACAACCCATCGAAAAACAACCAGGACAGGACCGGCTTTAGTACGAAATTTAAGTATATATCATCAAATTGAAAAGTCAATAAAATGGGAAAAAAAAACAAGGGGATTAAGTTTAAAGTCCGGTATGGAAATTAGGATAGTATGACAAGCTGGAATTTAGAATAAAGAAAAAACAGTTTGGAGAAGGACCAAAAGATAACCAAAACATTCCAAACGTTAATAATATTATCTTAATTTCCATATGGGACTTAAAATTATCCCTCTTGTATTTTCTTTTCCATTTCATTGACTTTTCAATTTGATGATATATACTTATATTTCGTAATAAAGCCGGTCTTGTCCTGGTTATTTTTCGTTGGGCTTTGGCCCTGTGGGTATAATGATCTCTTGTTTCTATCAGATGGCTGCTTTCTGTTAGCGTTGTGTCAAATATGTTATAAAAATTGCGAGTCTCAGGTGGTTAATTCATTACACAGCCCCACAAAAAAAAAAGTGGGGTATATTTTTGATGCGATATATCAGATCCGTAGTATTTTTGCCCGCTGATCACGAATCTGACGTTAGAATATCGCCATCACATCTCAATTTTTTTTTAACCTCAAAAAATAGGTAAAAATTAGTAAAAATTAAGAAAAATATACTCCTAAAAAATTGATTCAAGCTTTTTCATGAATCCAAAGATGTATTAATATGTATTCGGACACGCTAAGCTAATATTCATCGGTTGGATTAAGCCATACAGTTCTGTTTTCTTTCTAACCTCAATAAATCAGACAGATATAGTGCTTCTCGAATGCAAAAACGAATTCAAATTAAAATTCAACCGATTCTTACCAAATTTGGTACACGGGGGTTTTTTGGTTTTTTTTTTTTTTTTTTTTTTTTTTTTTTTTTTTTTTTTTTTTTTTATTTTTTTTTTTTTTTTTTTTTTTTTTTTTTTTTTTTTTTTTTTTTTTTTTTTGTTTTTTTTTTTTTTTTTTTTTTTTTTTTTTTTTTTTTTTTTTTTTTTTTTTTGGTTGCTGATCATGAATCTGAGGTCGGATTTGCAAAATTCAAAATGGCGGATCCAAGATGGCGGACAAAATTTTTGAAAACCAACCGATTCCTACCAAATTTGGTATACAGTTGGGGAATCCTCAAACCTGATACTCTTAAACTTTAGACTCACACACCCTGTAACCTCAAAAAATAGACCTCAATAACCCTGTAACTTTAAAAATGAGACTCAATAAACTCAAAACCAGGACTTTTAAACCATATACTCTCAAATAGTAGACCCTTAAGCCCTAGAATTGCGAAGGTTAGACCCGCGCCTAACTTTCCTTTTTTTGGCTGTATCTTGTTCTTTTTTCCGCGAATGACCTATTCAAAGGCTTTCTGCCCAAACGCTTTTGAGGACTTGTTTCTCTTTTTAGCGACCAGCAATAGTCCGCTAGAATATGGTCATCCCATCGTCCTTGATACCGATTTTCTATGATTTTCAGATCTTGGTGAAAACGTTCCCCTTGCTCCTCACTGTAGTCACCAAGATTATCTGGGAAATCATCGATGTGGGAGTCCAGGAAATGTAATTTTAGATTCATTAAGTAACCTAATGTTTGAAAATTTTTTACCATTTTCTCGACTATTTCTTTGTACTTAGGACTTTTATTATTTCCCAAAAAGTTTGTTGCGACTTCTTTAAAACTAAGCCAAGCAGCTTTTTCAACTTTATTCATTTTAGTAACAAATAATGAATCTTGAAACAATTTTCTTATTTGTGGCCCGTCAAATACGCTTCAGAAAATTTCGGAAATTTTTTATGCAAATATTTGAAACATGGGCCGGTTGTATCTAATGCTCTCGTGAATTGCTTCATAAGTCCAAGCTTAATGTGAAGCGGGGGAATAAGAACTTTTCCTGGATCTACTAATGGTGGAAACAATACATTATTTTTACCAGGAGTGAACGATTCTCTTCTTGGCCAAATTTTTTTCTTATAATGACGTTCCCTGTCTCTGCTATTCCACAGACATTTATAACAGGGATAAAGTGTAAACACGGACTGTTGGCCAAGCAATATTGTTACAATTTTCAGATCTCCACAAATTTTCCAGTTATGATCAGCATATTTTATTTTTATCAAAAGCTGCTTAATTTTTTCATATTGCTCTTCCATAACTGTGGAATGAGCAATCGGAATGGTAGCGTAAACGTTGGTATTATGCAGCAGAACTGCCTTAATGCTCCGTTTAGAAGAATCAATGAACAGTCTCCATTCTTCAGGATCGTATGAGTTATTTTGAAATTCATCCATTAGACCTTTTACATCGGTACAATATGAAAGTGACAATTCCTCGTCCATTGTGAAATATTTTCGAAATTCTTCATCTCTGTTTCTATAATAAGAAATCGTAGCTTCTGGCTTAAGTAAATGTCTTTTCTTTAAAAAGGAAGCAAGATGCTCTGAACCATCTTTGGATAAGCCTAAATCTCTGACTAGATCACTAAGTTCTGACTGTGATACGAGTATTGGTTCTGGTTTACGGTTGTATGGTAGAAATTCTTTATCTGTGTCACTAGTATATGATAGGTTGTCACTAGAACATTCATTAGTAACAGTGTTTGAATCTTTTTCGACAGTCTCAATGTTTTCGGCATGAACTGATAAGGTGAAATCATTTATTTCCATAACATCAGCATCAAGTGGTTCAGGAGGCGGAATTAGTTTAGTTGGTCTTGTTACTGTCGAAGCATCGTTATAAGTAATAGTGCTTTTATTTTTTCGGTTATGCCTAGATACAACATTCATACAAAAGTAGCAATCATTTTCACTGTATGGTCGATTCCATATTGCTGGTCTGGAATATTTAATCGCCTTCTTATTGATGTACAACATTATTTTGCAAGAACTGTAAATGATGTGGGGAACCCAATCTGTATCCTGGTGCTGTATTTCAATGTTAAAACAATCCTTATATAAGGTTTTAATCTTATCCGTTATCGGTGACCCTATTTTACTCAATCACTGTTTTTATCGCACTTATGAAAAGTCCTTGTACCGTGAGACCGTTTTCTTGTAGCATTATACTCTACATGAGCCAAGTCATCCACACATGAAGAGCTACGGTCGCTGGATGACGACGGCTGCGGGCCCGCTTTCCCACCCTGACCAACCGCCGATACTGGGTTTCCGAGTCCCTGCATCGTAATTCTCTTTCTTCTACCTGCCATGATGGCATCTAAGCCGTTATCCAGGGACTCTGCCGGCTAGTGGAGTAACACCGTTGCCCACCGTCACCACGTGGAGGCGCCCTGGATGCAGGTAGAAGAATAAAAATCGACCGATGAATTTTCTCGGCGTTCAAAATGGCGCGAAAACATCTGCCATCTTGAATTTTGCAAATCCAACCTCAGATTCGTGATCAGCGACCCAAAAAATCCCCATGTACCAAATTTGGTAAGGATCGGTTGAATTTTAATTTGAATTCGTTTTTGCAGTCGAGAAGCACTATATCTGTCTGATTTATTGAGGTTAGAAAGAAAACAGAACTGTATGGCTCAATCCAACCGATGGATATTAGCTTAGCGTGTCCGAATACATACATCTTTGGATTCATGAAAAAGCTTGAATCAATTTTTTAGGAGTATATTTTTCTTAATTTTTACTAATTTTTACCTATTTTTCGAGGTTAGAAAAAAATTGAGGTGTGATGGCGATATTCTGACGTCAGATTCGTGATCAGCGGGCAAAAATACTACGGATCTGATATATCGCATCAAAAGTATACCCCACTTTTTTTTTTTTGTAGGGCTGTGTTATCAACGTTTGGAATGTTTTGGTTATCTTTTGGTCGTTCTCCAAACTGTTTTTTCTTTATTCTAAATTCCAGCTTGTCATACTATCCTAATTTCCATACCGGACTTTAAACTTATCCCCCTTGTATTTTTTCCCATTTTATTGACTTTTTAATTTGATGATATATATTTATATTTCGTACTAAAGCCGGTCCTGTCCTGGTTGTTTTTCGATGGGCTGTGGCCCTGTAGGTGTAATGATCCCTTGCTTCTGTCAGATGACTGGTTCCTGTCAGCGTTGTATCAAATATGTCATACAAATTGCAAGTCACAGGTGGTTAATTCAAATTGAATTAATTTATAATTCATATTAGCATCCATGGTTTTTAATGGCATCCCTTTTGTAAATGCCTTTTTGCTGATTTAATATGTTAGTGTTTGGTGTAAGACTTACTTAATTGTTAGTCGCATTTATGTAATTGGTTTTATGGCCATTTTTGTTATATTTACATCACACCTCTCATGTAAGTGATCTTTTCAGCTTTATTATTATATATATATTTTTCTACAACATATTAAAATTAAAATAACGTATACTATTGTTTATTTGGCCGTACTATTTCAATTGTCGCTTCGCTCTCTCTTTTTTTGTTTGTGCCCTGATGAAGGCCCCAACCTAGGACCGAAATATTGGCTAAATGAACAGGGTGTGAACACTTGTTGCGCCTTTTGCCGAGTTCCCCAACTAATTTCATATTTAACTGTATATATATATATATATATATATATATATATATATATATATATATATATATATATATATATATATATATGCAAATAACATTTTTTTACAAAAACCAAAATTAAATTTTCAACATAATCTCCATCAAGCTCAAAACATTTGGTTCCGCGAAATCCCAATTTTTTGATTCCCTGATAAAAAAAATGGATTGGATTACTGAATACATGACTTTACCAATTTTTAAATTTGAGGATTAACTTATTTCTCTAAATTGAAAATATTCCTTTCAAATTTATTAGCCTGGAAAAATCAATCTTTCATTGTTCATTTAAGAGTATAGTTCATTTTTCATACGGGGAAATTTTATGCAATTATAAGAAGATAAGTCATATACTATAGTTTAACTGATTTTAATGAATTTGCTTATATATCATTATAGTAATTATCATAATTGCATTTATTTTTGTTAGTTGTCGGACATCCTCCTAATTATTGACTAATGATTGATATGAGACTCTTCCTGCCTCTCCTGTGGGTTACTCCCTGTGTTTATTAATTTTGCATTTATTTCTTAACTAAGAAATGATCTCTGCACAAAATAGAAAATGGAGCGGATAATCATTATTTGTTACTTGTTACTTTGACAATATGGCTTTTTTAAAACAGTAGACATTTATTATCTTAATAAAATTCACGAACCAGCGCAAATTTTCTTTTCTCCTGTTGTTCTAACACTATTTACTTTTACAGTTTTTTAATTCAGCGCCATAGTCCTGGATCCGATCAGCATTTTTTTTGTTTTAAAGCTGAATGAGTTATTTGAGTTTTTAGAAGTTTTTCATTAAAATACATAAAAAAAAAATTGCAATTTGTTCACAAAAAATGCGCCAAAATCTAAAATATTTATTCATTTGTTCTCTCTCTCTCTTTCTCTCTCTCTCTCTCTCTCTCTCTCTCTCTCTCTCTCTATATATATATATATATATATATATATATATATATATATATATATATATATGTATATATACAGTCGACACTCTATATAGTGAAAGACCAAAATGTTGACCGAAATTTCACTATAGAAAGTTTTTCACTATATAAAGAAAAAATCCGTATATATTGCTATGTATGTATTTTATGTTGGTAATGATTTACTTGTATTTTATAAGGTACAAGCAACAAAAAAAATTGCAAAATTGAATTATTAGGAAAGATTTTATTAAACATTTGAAAGTTTAAATAGTACATAGCATGTACAGGGATAAATACATACATAAAGTCCGTACGTTATATCTTTACCCGTGCGTCATAGTTTTCAGGCCATATAACAGACGACTATTATATTATTTGTCTCTTTTCACCAATAAATCGCAGGTATTGGTAAAAAGAGACAAAAAATATAATAGTCGTCTGGGATGTTGCCTGAAAACTATGACGCACGTGTAAAGATATAACGTACGGACTTTATGTATGTATGTACTACATACGAAATAAAAAGAATAATACAAAATCTGTTAATACATATGTACATACTACGTACATACGTACTAGGAAAAAAAATCAGTTATTTTCTTTTGAACATTACTTTTGAAAAATAATTGTTGCTCAACAAAATTCTCGCATTTATTCAAATGCATAAAGATTTGATCAGGTACACCTTTCTGGCCCCTGAGAGTAGTTCGCACAATGTCAAATGCATTTCTTATTTCATTTTCACTAAATTTAGCAGGACATTCCTCGGTTTCAGTTTCTTCTTCATGATCTTCTATTGCCCCATTGCCTTTTTAGCGAGATCCATTTCGTCTTCTTCTTCCCATTCGTCAATTTTTTCAGTAAAACCTGCTCTAGAAAAGCAGTTTTTGATAGTTTTCTGAGAAACATTTTCACTCTATACTTTAGCGTCTTCGGTTATACACTCTTTAAGGGTAATCAATTTTTGGACTGGAAGGTTGTTATCAATCGCATTAACAATTTTGTGAACAATTCTGTTTCGGTAATAATGTTTTTGTTTTTTTATAATACCCTGGTCCATAGGTTGCAATTTGGAGGGCCTGTTTGGTGGAAAAAAGATCAATTCAATATTCCTTAATTTTTTACTTACAGTATCTGGATGTGCAGGACAATTGTCTATAAACATCACAATCTTTAGCTTTTGGCTTTTCATTTTCGTGTCCAGTTCTTTGATCGATCTTTCGAAAATCTCAGAAGTCATCCATGCCTCTTTATTATTGGCGTAATCTAACTCCAGAGATTTAACTCCTTTTAAACAACGGGGATTTTTGCTTTTACCTATGAGCAGTAATTTCAGTTTTTTTGAGCCATCCATGTTTGCTCCAACCATAAGTCACCCTTTCTTTACTTGTTTTAACACCAAAACATTTATCAGTTTTAAAAGCAAAAGTTTTATTTGGCAAACATTTAAAAAACAAACCGGTTTCATCACAATTGAAAACGTTTTTTGGCTCGTACTTTTTCAATGCACTTTTTTAAAACAGTTTCAGTCCAAATGTCACAGTCCTCCTGACTAACGCTTGCACTCTCGCCAGACACCGTCTTGAAAACAATTGAATTGCGAGTCTTTCAGGCACCCAACCACCATTCACTAGCTTGAAAATTAATGCAGTTAAATTCTTTAGCAAATTGTAGAGCCTTTTGCTTTATTAAATTTCCCGATATTGGTACGTTTTGATGCGTACGGGCCACTTGAAACCACCGAAAAACTGCTTCATTTACATCCTCGTAAGTACTCACCCGTACTCGTTTTCGACTGCTTGGAACACTAGGTTTCTTGATGATACTGTCGCGACTTTTTATTATCAGAGAGACGCAACTTGGAGAAACACCAAATTTTGCAGCAACATTAATTTTTTGGCAGCCTTTATCAACTTCCTCCAAAACTTTAATTTTCTCAGCTAAACTTAAACACACTCGCTTGGACATCTTACTTGATTCTTAAACAAAAAGAAACTGAACCTGAATTTGCGAATTACTAGGCCTCGACTATAAAATGGGTTTTTCCCCGGGTTTCTATAAAATGGGTTATTCCCCGGGTTTCTCACAGAAATCTACCTGATTTATTGCCAACCATTAGGCATTATAAACGCGTTAAGAACCTTTTCAAAAGAATGCGTCATAAAAATGGAATTCGTGCTAATGTTAGATAAAAATGGGAAACCCGAAATGGCCAAGAACTCAATAAATGCATAAAAATTTATACATAAAATTCCGGTAAAAATTTTATGGAGGGTTACTATTTTACAGATTCACTATATGCAGTGCTTTTTACAAGAAATTTCATTAAAATATTCTAGGTCTTGAAAAAATTTCACTATAAAGAGTTTTTCACTATATAGAGTTGCACTATAAACAGTGCCGACTGTGTATATATATATATATATATATATATATATATATATATATATATATATATATATATATATATATATATATACAGTAATACCCCGCTTAGCGCGACCCCGTTACGCGCGGTTTCACTATAACGCGAATTTCAAATTTCGCGCTCATGTAGTCATTAACTTCTCTATGGTCGCGGGGGGATCCCCGCTTTCTCTGAATATTCTCTTTGAAGAATTGGGAATTCCCTGTCCTTCGACTTTGTTCTATGGGGATTTCCTCGTTCGTTTCGTGTGTTCATTTGTTCCGTAATGTTAGTTCGGTCGGCTGGCAGTTTTGTTTTAATATTTATTGGAGATACATACATACATAATTTAACCCTACGTTAAAAATGCCGCCTGTAAAGAAAAAAGAGCGTAAAAGCGTCACTTTGGAATTGAAGATGAAAGTGTTAAGAAGAATGGAAAATGGAGGCAAAGCAACAATTGTTGGGAGAGATTTTGGACTCTCAGAATCGACTGTGAGAACGATTTATAAAAATCGGGAAAAAATTAAAATCTCCAGCGAAGGTTCAACACCTATAAGTGCAACAAAACTTTCTCGTTCGAGATCATCTATCTTAGAAAGAATGGAGAAATTACTGTCAGTCTGGATCGAAGATTTGAATAAGAAGAACACACCACTAAGTCAAGATCTCATATGCACAAAAGCAAAATCTTTGTATGAGATGCTGAAAACAAAAGAAGGAGAAGGGAGTGCCACTCCGACTTTTGTTGCCAGCAGAGGCTGGTTCCATCGGTTCAAGCAGCGTTCTAATCTTCACAATATCCACATAACAGGCGAGGCGGCCAGCGCGGACATTCAAGCTGCAGCTGAGTTTCCAGACAAGTTTCAAGACTTCGTTAGACGAGAGAAAATTCCTGCTTGTCTCATCTTCAATGTTGATGAGACCGCACTTTACTGGAAAAAAATGCCATCTCGAACATTCATTTCTAAGGAAGAACGTCAAGCCAGTGGTTTCAAAGCTGCGAAAGATCGACTAACACTTCTGCTGGGTGGTAATGCCACTGGTGATTTCAAACTGAAACCTTTACTAGTGTACTATTCAGAAACACCCCGTGCAATGCGAGGCACAGACAAGACAAGTCTACCAGTTGTGTGGCGATCAAACAGAAAGGCGTGGGTTACACGGGAAATTTTTCAAGAATGGTATTCTAATAGTTTTTGCCCATCAGTCAAATCATACTGTGACAGAAATGGGCTTGAACCTAAAGTTATATTACTCTTAGACAATGCCCCAGGACATCCAACCTCACTTGATACGCCCAGAGACTTAAAAGTGTACGTAAAGTTCCTTCCACCAAACACTACGTCAATATTACAACCTATGGACCAGGGAGCAATAGCAAACTTCAAAGCTTATTACCATCGCCGCACTTTTAGCCAACTAATTCATGAAACTGACGGGGAAGGAAGACAGTCTATGCGAGAGTGGTGGAAGTCATACAACATTATGAAGTCTATTCACAACATAGAAGAGGCTTGGAAGGAAGTTAAAATGAGTTGTATGAATGGGGTGTGGCGTAATCTTTGGCCAGATGTAGTGGAAGCACCTAGAAGAATTGTCCAGATGCAGAGACAAGTGCTTGAAGACATTGCTGCAATGATTGAGGGGTCTGAACTTGAAGATGTCACGGTAGAAGATCTCGTAGAACTTGTAGCAACGCACGACGATCCTATTAGCAATGAAGATCTGATCGAGTTACAGAATAATCCTATCTACGATGAGGAAGAACAAGTAGAAGAGAAAGTTTTATCTTCAGGGGAAATACAAAATGCACTTTCAAAAATTTATTCAGGTTTGGACATATTGCAGA
Source organism: Pachyrhynchus sulphureomaculatus (assembly GCA_019049505.1). Lineage (NCBI taxonomy): Eukaryota > Metazoa > Arthropoda > Insecta > Coleoptera > Curculionidae > Pachyrhynchus > Pachyrhynchus sulphureomaculatus. Next base: position 12,037,663 of record CM032454.1, read on the forward strand.
GTATAGACAATAATGATGACCGTGTCTTGACCGTGTGTCAAACAATTAAAAACAGTGTTGGGTGTTATGAACGTATTTTACAAGAACGTAAACAAAACGTTACCCAAAAGACAATAGATGTATTTTTCCGTAAAAAATAAGAGTATGTATTGCATAAAGTGTTCTTAGAATTAAAGTGATTGATTAAAATGATTTGTATTTTTTTGTATTAAATTTTGACTATGTTTAATCATAAACCTCGATATACGCGAATTTCAGTTAACGCGATTTTTTTCGGAACGTATCCCTCGCGTAAAGCGGGGTATTACTGTACCCACCAACGAGACCGACCGAAAGTGTCCGTTCAAGAGGGGTGTTCACTTAAAAGAAAAAAAAATCGGTTTTTAATGAAAACTGTAATTAAAGAATTTAGGACATTTCATATATTGTTGTTTGTCCCCTCTTTTTCTTTAAAATGGCGTCCACAAATCGTATTTCTAATTTGGAAAGAAGCTCTAAAGACTCTGCTCTGGAAAGTCCTTGTATTTCAACTGGATTTTCAATTTCTTGTTCTGAATCTGGATTTTCAACATACAAGTTTCCATCTATGTTCAAAAAATCATTACGATTTTCATTATCAATCAACTCCAAGAAATTCTTATTTTCATGCTTAAATCCCGCTTTACGAAAGCAATTTGTAACTGTTTCCTTGGTTGTTCCAAAGCGGTTTTTGCAAAGTAAATTGCATCCAATGGCGTAATTTTCTTAATTCACTCAAAAGCTGTACCAACAGTTTCAATGTTTGCTATCAGGTGTTTTAGTATTGGACTTCGGTAATAAATTTTAAAATTTTTTATAATTCCCTGGTCAAGTGGTTGACAGTTAGGGGGCAGAAACAAGATTTTTATATTTTTTAAGCGGACGTCTTTTGGATGAGATCTTGCATTGTCTAAAAATAACAAAATGTTTCTTTTTTCTTTTGTCATTTTCCAATCAAGATCTTGCAACCACTTTGTCATAATTTCTCTTGTCATCCAAGCTTTCTTATATTTCCAAGTTGCAGGTTGTTTATGTTAATATTTTTAAATGTTTTGGGTTTAGCTGTCTTACCAATGACTAAGAGTTTTTCTCCCGCCATATTTGCATAATGCAAAATTGTAAATCTCTCTTTGGGATATTTACCACCAACACATTTTTCTTTTTTTAATGTTAGCGTTTTGTTGGTAGAGCCCTAAAATACAGGCTTGTCTCATCGGCATTATAGATGTCTCTCTTTGAATATCCCTTAATTAAAGAAGGACATTTTTCCCAGAATGATGAAACATCTTCAGCAGTAACCGAAGCTCCTTCTTCTGAAATCACTTTAAACCTTATGTTGTGGCTGATTCTAAATTTATTAAGTCATCCAGAACAAGCATTGAATGTAGAATGTCCCAGAGACTCGGCTATTTATTTTGCTTTGCATCGTGTTAGCGGACCTGAAAAAAACATTAACAATAAGACCAAATGTTTCCAATAGGGTTGACGTCCGGCAGTTGTGAGAGTCACTCCAGTATCTTATCGTGGAACCAAGTGAGCCCCTTCGCGACGTGTTTTTCGCCCAGAAAAGGTTTCTCCAACTTACCTTAGAATTTGACATCATGCGCACGAATGGTCTCATGGGACACATTCAAACTCGATTTTCTTAATTTTGCCGCTTCTTAATGCAGCATCAATTTCGAGTCCCGTAAAAACAAAGACACGATTCGTTTTTCTACTTTCAGAGTGACTTTGCCTACCGAGCCACGTTTTCTCGTCTAGTTGAAACGACTTACCTGCTTCTTCACAAACGACATTGACTTTTTTAATATATTTAGCGGCCGCGGAATGTGTTATTTTAGGCCCTTTGGATGGAACAAATAAAGACTGCATCGAACCGACGCGTAAACAAGTTACTCATTTTGGGTTTTACATGATTTCGACAAAACATCAGAATCGACTGATACTTTTACTAAAATACGTCGTAGGCAAATGTATCTATCAAAATGAATTATCGCGAACACGTTCTTACTTGACAGATAGATATTATATACTATAAGAGTATACTTACCACCGTTCATATATGTGTTGGTATTTCCAACAGGTCTACAGGGTTCAAAGTTCTCTTTGCTACACCATTAATAAATAATAAGCAATATATGAACTAATGAGAAAAGTTATGTATTTCAACAAGATTTCCTGTGCCAATTTATTACATCGTTATAAAGTTATATTGCATGCATATCGCTCTAATATTGCATAAATAAAGTTATATGGGAACCAATATTTTTCGTCATGCTATATAGGTCTATACAAGGGCTGAATAAATAGTCGACATGGAGGATGTGCGTCACGCTATGGCAATTCATAATTTATATTTATGTAGCCTACCCCAACAGCGGCAGTCGATAAATGACAAATCAACTCATGAATAACTTGAAAGTGGGTTTCTGTGCCCTTATTTTTTGTTATTGTCATGTTTAATATTGTTTCATTCATTTTTAAATTACACTGGTCAACAAAAAAAAGAAAATTGCTTGTTTCCTGTGATTTTTTTTTTTTTGTTTCTATCTCAAATTGACGCGTATTTTTTAAATATGGCAACAATTTTTCTCTAACAGCTTTTGTTTTTGAGTTATAGCTAACTACCCTCATTTACTATTTTTACTTAGATTTTCGTTTTTTTATTGGACACTAAAATATATTTTGTTGTTGTTTTAGATATGGCTTCGTCAAGAAGATGTGTGCTTAATCCCGATTTTTTTTGCTATATTTGTGTGGTGAATATATATTTGCAAAATATCGAAAACCTATATCGGACTTTGTGAAAACTGCGTATCATCAATACTTTAAAATAAAATTGTGTAATCAGGACACGCCATGGGTTCCTCATATTGTATGCCAGAGATGTGTGGTATGTCTACGGTTGTGATCCAGTGGAAAAAGAGATGCAAGAATGTTCGTAACACCCATGATTTGGCGAGAACCTCGAAACCATCATGACGATTGCTACTTCTGCGTTGTGAAAATAAACGGAATTAACCCTGGAAATCGAAGTAAGTGGTCATATCCTAACTTATCTTCTGCTCAACGACCTCAATTAAAATCACAAGAGGTACAACCCAGCACATCTAAATCTTCTGATGATCCAAATATCCGTGAACCCGAACGAAATACATCAAGTGAAGACTCTGATTCAGACTACAAATGTAGCCTTTCAGAACCTCAACCATTTAATCAGAAAGAACTAAATGACTTAGTAAGAGATCTGAACTTACCAAAAGAAGCTTCTGAAATTTCAGCATCTCGTTTAAAAGAAAAAAATTTGCTTACTCCGGAAACCAACATTACATTTTATCGTGCCCGAGAAAAAAATCTGTTACCGTATTTTTCTCAAGAGAAGGATTTAGTTTTTTGTAACGATGTTGGTATTTTGCAGCAGATGGGATTAAAACAGTACCAACCTAGTGATTGGCGTCTTTTCATAGACAGCAGTAAAAGAAGTTTAAAGTGTGTTTTGCTTCATAACGGTAACAAGTACGGATCTATACCTATTGCACATTCGACGACTTTAAAAGAAGAATACGTAAATGTTTCTAAGGTTATGGAAAAAATTAAGTATCAAGACCACAAATGGGTCACTTGTGTTGATCTGAAAATGGTTAACTTTCTTTTAGGTCAACAAGGGGAGTACACAAAGTTCCCTTGTTTCATGTGTCTCTGGGATAGTCGTGACAAACAACACCATTGGTCACAAAAAGTTTGGCCAGTGCGGGAAGAGCTAAAAGTTGGTACAAAAAATGTTATAAACGTGCCTTTAGTTAGCCGAGACCGCATCATACTTCCACCACTTCATATTAAACTCGGCGCTTGACAAAAGTGGCGATTGTTTTATTTTTCTTTCACCCAAGTTTCCAGGATTAAGTTCAGAAAAATTGAAAGCTGGTATTTTTGATGGGCCACAGATTAGGCAACTCGTGAAAGATCCTAATTTTGTCAAATCAATGACTGAAGTCGAATCCAAAGCTTGGAATTCATTTCTTTTGGTTATGAATAGCTTCCTAGGCAAAAAAAATCTGACGACCATGCTATCGAACTTGCAAGAGCTAGGGTGCAACATGAGCATAAAAATCCACTTCCTGCACTCGCATTTAGACCGATTTCCACAAAATCTGGGTGATTTTAGTGAGGAGCAGGGTGAAAGATTTCATCAGGATCTTCGGACAATGGAAGAGCGTTATCAGGGGCGGTGGGACTCACATACGATGCCAGACTACTGCTGGAGTTTGCAACGAGATCTACCTAAAGTCGTTCATTCAAGGAAATCTTATAAAAGATCATTTGCTAGTGTTCAATAGAAATTTTGTTAACATAATATATTATTTTTTTTGTATTTTTTTTGGCAAAATAATAAAACTGTATATTTCAAAAGGTAAAGCTGTTAGCAATCTCCCAGTATTTTTTTCATAGTCAGGGCCACAGAAATACCCAATAACAGAAAAAAAAAATAAAGGAAACAAGACTTGTGTTGACCAGTGTTATCTGTGCCCGATTTAAATAGTTAGCTTTAGGATCTGCAACCAATTAAAATAAATAAATGTACAGATTGTCCTTTGAGCTGAAGTACTTATTTTGACTGGTGGCAGTACACAATAAATATGTCATTTCACCTAAATAAATTTCATTTTAACGCTACGAACCCTTGTCTCACTTTTAAGCTTACTTACTTACAAATGGTGTCGTAACGCCAATATTCTAACGCTTTTTAGGTCGTTATTATACAATTTACCCTAATTTTTTTTGTAGAATACGTTTGGCGAAGTGACTTTACTTGGTGAGAAACCACATAAAAGTAATGCCCCAACGAAAAATTTAAATAGTTTTTACAAATAGAATAGTGTTAAGCGTCCTTAAATTCATCATCATTAGCTTATTTCATCCATAGTCAGATGTAAGCTTCCCCATAAGCTTTGTTGTTTGCTTTTTGCATCCAATCGTGTCCTGCTAATCTTTTTATGTCGTCCGTTTATCTCGTCTGTGGTCTACCGCTGCATCTTTCTGTTCTCTAGACCTCCATTTAACTCTACGGCGTGTCCATCTGTTATCATTCGACCTTGCGATATGCCCCTCCCAATTCCACCTTAATATACATATTCGTTGTATTACATCTGTCATTTTTGATCTTCTTCCTATCTCGATGTTAGGAATACGATCTTGGAGTCTAATATTTAGTATTCTCCTCTCCATTGCTCTTTGGGTTATTTGGTGTTTATTTTTTTTTAAAGCCCATGTTTCAGTACTGATTTAAATGTAGATTGCAACCTTTCGACCGCAGGCCAAGCTAACAAAACTTTTCTATCCAAATCAGCCTTAGATTATTTTGTCTTAAATATATGAATGTTTATACCTTTCCTATTCTTTTACCTTCCATTAATAGTTCCAGGCTGTTATCTTCACTTCAAGATATTTGGTTTTGGTGAGGTTTATTTTTAGACCTATTTCTCGAGACTTGTTATTTAATTGCACCAGCATTTCTTGTAATTCTTCTTTTGTGTTGACAATGAGAGTGATATCATCTGCGAACTTTAAGTGATTTAATCGTTCACAGTCTATTAGTACTAGATATAAAAAGTAGTATCTCTCGCTGATGTTAACCTAATATTAGTGGTATACGTGCCCTCTGTCAAAGGTAGTGAAAATATAAGGCATAAGAGCAATTTCGGAGTCACAGCCCTCTATCAAAAGTAGTGAAAATATAAGGCATAAGAGCAATTTCGGAGTCACAGTGGCTACAATAATGGCTTGGCAGGGCTACCTATATAGGTTGTCAATCGCCGACCAGGAACTAAAATAAACAATAACTAGTCCTTAAATTAATAAGAAAGAAATAGAGTGGTTCAGCGTACAACAGCAGTATGGAGGTGATGACAAAGAATCTTTATTTTAGCTTTGTCGGTATAATTGAAGGAAGGAATAAAAATAAACAATAACTGGTCCTTAAATTAATAAGAGGGAAATAGAGTTGTTCAGCGTTCAATAGCAATATGGAGGTGATTAAGTTGGGAATGTGGAATCTTTGGTACAATGATACTACTCAGTATATATCACCACTACACCAAACACTTTATTTTTGCACTCGACGCGCGTTTCGCTAATCATATTAGCTTCATCAGGAGCGATGATTGACTAAAGCTAAACTACAAATCTACCCTATTTATACTTAGCCTAACCCTTGAATTACTCAAGCGGAACTAATGACATAGGCAAGGCGGTCAGTTCCGGTCAAGTAACCAGTAGAGGGGACTATAAGGAATAGGCTCTCTGTCTTTATTTAAACTACTTTTATATTTTATGATTTCCATACTTTCGTATGCGTTCAACAATCTCCTATAACATACATTTTTTATTAATCTTAGATTATCTAATATTACAGTATGATCAGCTTCAAGGGCATGTTCGGCAATGCTAGATTTTTCTGTTCTACTGTATTTTAAGTGTGCTAAATGTTCTTTAAATCGTGTTTTAATTGACCTTTTAGTTTGCCCAACATACTTTTTGTCACAATCATTACAACTAATTTCATAAATTCCACTTTTCTCACAATTAGGAATCTTATCTTTGGGATTTCCTAAGATATTCCTCAGATTGTCTGATGACTTATAGACTAAGGTGAGGCCTACCTTATTGAGTCCCTTGCTATATTTCGGATTATATGGTATGGAGACATACTTGGTGTTATTTTCTTCGCGTGTAAAAAAGGTGGAATTCTGAATACTAAACCTAAACTTATGTCTATTAGCTTATTTACTAAGTCATCGTCATAACCGTTAACTCTAGTTATGTTTCTAATACGATTCCTTTCTTTATTAAAGTTTACTCTATTCAGAGGGAAAGTGACCAAACGATGAATTAAAAAATGTACTGAGGCTAATTTATGTTGTTTGCAATGAAGTGAATCATTAGGAATATGTCTATCTGTTACTGTGTCCTTCCTATAGATATCAAATTCTAATCTATTAGTATTTTTAATAATTAAAATATCTAGAAAAGGCAATTGTCCTTTGTTCTCAACTTCGTAAGTGAATTTAATAGAATCATACCGGCTATTTAATTTAGAAACAAAATCATCAATATTTGCTTTCTTTGTATCAAAAATCGCGAAAATATCATCCACATACCTATACCATACCCCCATGGAGGTTCCTTGCTTCCATGCCGTTTATCTAGGACCGTTGTTGATTTGTGTTCGTTAATATTCATTTGTTTATATTAATATGCACTGGCCTACAGTTTTGGATAAATACAAGTTATATGATGGAGAAGTGAAGCAACCTCATTTATGATTATATAGTCCAATAAGACATACAAACATTTATCGTTCAGCTAGATAGATTATTAAGATATACGAGTGACATCATTAATTAAAATCAGAAATAAATTTCAAATTAATAATATCGGCTAAATATAAATGAATAAATAGTTTTTGAATCGGCAGTGAATTTAAAATTAACAAAAATGTATTAGTGGCGTCTGGATGAATTTTCAGAAATTGAAGATGTTCTAACGGAAACTTGGATTTGAACCTTAGACCTTTATAGGCCCGTAATGTCTCTTTTAAATGAATAATTTCAGTAGTAAGATATAACAAGTAGTATCTCTTGCTGATGTTAATCCAGTATTAATGGTATACACGCCCTCTACCAAAGGTAGTGAAAATCATCATCATCATCATCATCATCATTAGCTTATTCCTTCCATAGTCGGATGTAAGCCTCCCCAAGTTATCTCCAATGAGCTTTGGTAAAGCGTATTGATGTTTATTTCTTCCGCATTGTGCTCAACTAACTTCGAATAACTTTATTGACTAATTTCGAGAACTCGTGCCCGGCGATAATCAACCATGTCTATGGTGGTTATCAGCACCAGGCTTCGAAAATGACTGAGTATAAAAATTATAAATTCTTAACTATAATATATAAAATATATTTAAAATAATTTCTGTAGCTATTTACTTGATGCTTTTCTAAAATATGATCTCATTTTGTTATCTATCTTGTATGTTATGTATATATCAAATACTCGGTATATGAAGTACTTTCATGCTTGATCGCTGAATTTCAGCCTATAATATGTAATTATATGGTTGTATCTAATGGATATCTTAATAGTATAATGGTCATAATCTATAATTAGTAATTATAGTTAAACTCATCCTAATTATTGCCGTTCCCTTAAGCATTTAGATATTTACAAATTAATTTGAGTTAAATTTGATATGCATATATTTTCTAATTCTTCAATATTAATTTACTACTCAGTTTATATCACCACTACACCAAACACTTTATTTTTGCACTCGACGTGCGTTTCGCTAACCATATTAGCTTCATCAGGAGCGATGATTGTTAAAGCTAAATTACAAATCTACCCTATTTATACTTAGCCTAACCCTTGAATTACTCAAGCGGAACTAATGACATAGGCAAGGCCATCAGTTCCGGTCAAATAACCAGTAGAGAGAACTATAAGGAATAGGCCCTCTGTCGTTAGAATTCATTAATAAAACAAAAAATCTAGTTCTCAATGAAGGTGAAGTCTTAATTTCTTTTGATGTTAGTTCTTTGTTCCCAAGTGTGCCAATTCCACAAACTTTACAATATGTCGAAGAATTACTTAGAATGAATAACTTTGAAGGCGAAATTTTTCGTGAATACTTAACATTATCTAAACTTTGTATGGAACAAAATTATTTCCAATATAATAATCAATTTTATGTTCAGAAAGAAGGAACAGCTATGGATAATTGCTTATCACCTTTCATAGCCAATTTATTCATGAGTAAGTTTGAAATCGAAGCCAGTCAAGAATTCGAATATTTCCCAAGGGTATGGTATAGGTATGTGGATGATATTTTCGCGATTTTTGATACAAAGAAAGCAAATATTAATGATTTTGTTTCTAAATTAAATAGCCGGTATGATTCCATTAAATTCACTTACGAAGTTGAGAACAAAGGACAATTGGCTTTTCTAGATATTTTAATTATTAAAAATAATAGTAGATTCGAATTTAATATCTATAGGAAGGACACAGTAACAGATAGATATATTCCTAATGATTCATTTCATTACAAACAACATAAATTAGCCTCATTACATTTTTTAATTCATCGTTTGGTCACTTTCCCTCTGAATAGAGTAAACTTTAATAAAGAAAAGAATCGTATTAGAAATATAACTAGAGTTAATGGTTATGACGATGACTTAGTAAATAAGCTAATAAATAGACGTAAGTTTAGGTTTAATATTCAGAATTCCACCTTTTTTACACGCGAAGAAAATAACACCAAGTATATCTCTATACCATATAATCCGAAATAGAGCAGGGGCTCAATAAGGTATTTAATAAGGTAGGCCTCACCTTAGTCTATAAGTCATTAGACAATCTGAGGAATACCTTAGGAAATCCCAAAGATAAGATTCCTAATTGTGAGAAAAGTGGAATTTATGAAATTAGTTGTAATGATTGTGACAAAAAGTATGTTGGGCAAACTAAAAGGTCAATTAAAACAAGATTTAAAGAACACTTAGCACACTTAAAATACAATAGAACAGAAAAATCTAGCATTGCCGAACATGCCCTTGAAGCTGATCATACTGTAACATTAGATAATCTAAAATTAATAAAAAAATGTATCTGATAGGAGATTGTTGAATGCATACGAAAGTATGGAAATCATAAAATGTAAAAGTAGTTTAAATAAAGACAGAGGGCCTATTCCTTATAGTTCCCTCTACTGGTTACTTGACCGGAACTGACGGCCTTGCCTACATATGTCATTAGTTCCGCTTGAGTAATTCAAGGGTTAGGCTAAGTATAAATAGGGTACATTTGTAATTTAGCTTTAGTCACTCATTGCTCCTGATGAAGCTAACATGGTTAGCGAAACGCGCGTCGAGTGCAAAAATAAAGTGTTTGGTGTAGTGGTGATATATACTGAGTAGTATCATTGTGCCAAAGATTCCACATTCCCAACTTAATATTAACTTATATTAATAGAAGTCATTGACCAATGTTCAGAAAAGAAAACTTTTAGAGAATACAATACCCCTAACCGTCAAGTACCCAACCAATCTGATAGTAAAATTCAGATCTTTTTTGTACAATGGTAAATATGTAAAAAACAGGTGGTCATCTGATCGTACTTGTCAATATTTTTGACAACTATCAATGCTCTCTTATAAAAATATATATAAAAATATAGTATAATAAAAGATTGGCAAAAATAACAACGACAAACGGAACAAGTATTATTTTCATACGTTAAAACTTTTAAGTTTAAAATTTAATGGTTTGATTCACTTTCTTTTTTTAGTGTTCCGTACGCAACATTTATAAGATCACTTCGGTGTCTGTTCGTCGGTCTGTCTGTCAGTCCGCCTGTCTGTCTGTCCGTCTATTTGTCCATCTGTCACACCCAATTTTCTTCGAAACGCTTTGAAATAGAAAGTTGAAATTTGGCACTAATATAGGAATTGATGGCCTCATCAGAGCCGTGTAGTTTTGAAAGTTAAATTCTAACTTAAGGGGGTGTCAAATGAAAGCTCGTAAAAACATGATTTCAAAAATATATATAATGTAATACTTGAGCACACTTTTCTTGGTATTATTTTTAAAAAATTGCTAAAAATCGCTGCCCCCCCTTATCTGGAAAAGTAATGATCAAAAAATTTTGAAAAAATTCTGAAATATTCTCCACAAGATGTAGATTGTACGAAAATTATCACGAGTGCATTACCTTTAATATTTTATCTGGTATATGAAAAAAAAAAAAAATTTCAATGTTATCAGTTTTCAGTAAAGATCGGAAAAAAACTTTGTTGAAAACCCATTTGAGGTTTATTTTGTTAAGTCATAGATCATTTTATACCTTCGCAAAAATTTTTATTTTAAAAGGAATTAACATACGGAACACTAATTGCGCAAGTCCGACTTGCACTTGGGCGGTTATTGTACTTTATGATTGATTTAAAAAGTTAATTGAGGTTAGGTTATTTTACCTTGGTTTTGCCTTAGGTGAGCGTTTCTCAACCTTTCAGTATTTGCGACCCAATTTTCAAACATAATTTTCACCGCGCCTCCCCCTCTCATACAATAACAATGCATGCAATAATAATGTATTTTCAGTATTTTGATGCTAAAGCTGACCTTAATTACAAACCTTACAAACTACCAAGAATAAGTAAATTTATTCATATTTGGCAACACATATCTGCTGCGTTGACAAAACTAGAATCGATGCCTCTCTATTGCTCTCTGGCACGTCCACCATATCGGTAGCGGCTTCGCGAGAAGTTCCGAGTTGCCTCGAACATTCGGAAAGTCTGCCCAAAAGTGTATAAATGCTGCACCTCGTTCAATTACAGCCCGTCTCAGTCGAGTCAATCCTTCTACTGCTGTCGGATTTATCGTGAATGTGTATGTTGTAATTTACGTGTTAATTGAAATTCAAGGTATTAAATATTCACGGCAGTAAATTTATACAGAATCATGGATAAATTGTGGGCGTAAGCAAGAATTAGACGGTAGTGAAGCAACAACAAGTGCCCAGACGAGCGTGGTTCCGAAAATAAAATCAAGAAAATATTTTCAAGAATACTTAAATTTAAGGTTTAACAGTACTGAAGTAAATGAAGGAGAAAGGCCCCTGTGTATTATTTGCTCAAAAATCTTGGCAGCAGACGGCATGAAACCAAATAAACTTAAACGACATTTGGAAACGCTTCATAGAGAGTACCTTGACAAACATCGAAAATTTTTTGAATTAAAATTAAAATCATATGTAAAGCAGAAATCATTTTTTAAAAAAACTTTGTCTGTGAATGAAAAAGCTTTACTTGCCTCTTACAAAGTTTCATATAAAATAGTCAACTAAGTTGGGAATGTGGAATCTTTGGCACAATGATACTACTCAGTATATATCACCACTACACCAAACACTTTATTTTTGCACTCGACGCGCGTTTCGCTAACCATGTTAGCTTCATCAGGAGCAATGATTGACAATCATCGCTCCTGATGAAGCTAACATGGTTAGCGAAACGCGCGTCGAGTGCAAAAATAAAGTGTTTGGTGTAGTGGTGATATATACTGAGTAATAAAATAGTCAGATGTAAAAAGCCTCACACCATTGGTGAAGAGCTTGTTTTGCCAGCAACAACTGAGATTGTAAAAACCATGTTTGGAGATAATTTTGCCAAACAATTGCTATCCATACCTAAATCAAATGATACTGTTGCCCGTCGAATTGGTGATATAGTTGAAGATGTACAACATCAGCTTTTCGGGAAGTTGCCTGACAAATTGTTTTCAATTCAGCCTGATGAGGCAACAGATAGCAATAAAGATGCTTATTTCATGTGTTCTATGTTCGAATTTTGTGATGGTATATCAGCAGTAGAAGAACTATTTTTCTGCAAACCAATAGAACTCAAAGCAACATCACTCGCATTATTTGCTATCTTCTATAATATATATAAAATGCAACGTCTGTCTGTCTGTCCGTTAGTGCGCTTATCACTAGAGAACCACTTATCCGATTTACGTACTTTTTTTTTTAAAACATACATATGTTCTCTGGCAAGGTTATAGGCTATATTTTATTGCGATAGGTAGCATAAGGAATGAGCAGTGACGATAATAGTGAATGAAGTCGGAAAAAAGTTTGCCGCTAGCGCGTTCCCTTGCAATACACAGCCTAAACCATTAAATATGGAACAATATTATGTAGCAGAGAATATCTATAATCTATAATGTATATAAAATGCAATGTCTCTCTGTCTGTCTGTCCATTAGTGCGTTTATCACGCGAGAATCACTTATCCGATTTACCTGTCTTTTTTTAAATTCATACATATATTCTTTGGCCAGGTTATATAATAATAATTTATATCTATAATATATATAAAATGCAACGTCTCTCTGTCTGTCTGTCCATTAGTGCGCTGATCCCTCGAGGACCACTTATCCGATTTACGTGGTTTTTTAAATTCATACATATGTTCTCTGACCAGGTTATAGATATATATTTTATTACATCTACAATATACATAAAATGCAACGTATCTCTGTCTGTCTGTCTATCCGTTAGTGAGCTTATCACTGGAGAACCACTTATCCGTCTTACGTACTTTTGTTTTTAAACATACATATGTTCTCTGGCCAGGTTATAGGCTATATTTTATTACGATGGGTAGCATAAGGAATGAGCAGTGACGATAACAGTGAATGAAGTCGGAAAAAAGTTTGTCGCTAGCGCGTTCTCTTGCAATACACAGCCTAAACCATTAAATGTGGAATAATATTATGTAGCAGAGAATATCTATAATATATATAAAATGCAATGTCTCTCTATCTGTCTGTCTGTCCATTAGCGCTCTTATCACGCGAGAGCCACTTATCCGATTTACGTGTCTTTTTTAAATTCATACATATATTCTTTGGCCAGGTTATATAATAATATAAATCTATATCTATAATATATATAAAATGCAACGTCTCTCTCTGTCTGTCTGTTAGTGCGCTTATCACTGGAGAACCACTTATCCGATTTACGTGTTTTTACATTTATTCATATGTTCTATATAATTCGATATAAGCCTAGATAATGGGAGATAAGGTGAGAGATAAGCCTAGATAATGGGAGATAAGTATAAATAATGGGTGATAAGTATAAATAATGGGAGATAAGGAGAAATAATGGGAGATAAGCAGAGATAAGTTTAGATAATGGGAGTTATGGTGAGATAATGGGAGATAAGGAGAAATAATGGGAGATAAGTCGAGTTAAACCTAGATAATGGGAGATAAGGTGAGATAATGGGAGATAAGGGGAAATAATGGGAGATAAGGAGAAATAATGGGAGATGAGCAGAGATAAACCTAGATAATGGAAATTATGTAGAGATAATGGGAGATTACGAGAAATAATGGGAGATAAGGGGAAATAATGGCAGATATTTTATTACGTTAGGTAACATAAGGAATAAACAGTGACGATAGTAGTGAATCAAGTCCACGCGAGCAAAGCCGCGGGCACTGCTAGTATTTTATAAACGAGGCAAATATGGAGTGGAAAAATTGCGTTGGAATATGTACCGATGGTGCTCATTTAGTGTCTGGAAGATTTTAAAGTGTACAAGCACTTGTGAAACAAAAATCTCCACTGTGTGTGTACATATTGTATGATCTACGACATTGTTCGTCTCGTTAAAGGGATTTACCTACTTCTTCACAAACGATACCGACTTTTTAATATATTTGGCGGCCCCGAAATATGTCATTTTAGGCCCCTTTGGATGAGAACAAAGAAAGACTGCCTCGAACCAACGCGCAAACAAGTGACTCGTTTTGGATTTTACGTGATTTCGGCGAAAGTTTGGAATCGACAGATACTTTTACTAAAATGTGTCGTAGACAAAGGTTTCCTCTATTTTTTGTTGAATGGCTAGAAATGCATCTAACAAAAATGAAATATCGGGGACACATTGTATAACCTTACACAGTCCACTACAATCATAAGCCCGCTAGTGATCTATTGACTGAGTGCGACAACAACTGCATTTAAAATGTAACTCGAATCGAATCAGCAATATTTAATTCTATTTTACTATACGATATTCTATTACATAGGTCAACATGAATTTTGACTTTGATAAGAGGGTATAAAATTTCGATAGATTTATCGACAGTTAGACGAAAAAAATATGCATGGCCTGAAAAAGTTTGCTTTTGTATCCAGGAGAACGGTTGAACAGTATTTTAGAAAATCGATAGTTTAAATTTTTATTTATTGATAAATCGAAACAAATATATTTATATATGATTTTTATCAACTTTTACTATCACATCAAATTACAAAATAGTGGAAAAAAGTTTAAAAGTGAATCCTATTACTTTTTCTTTCATGTTCATAAGTACGAGGGTTGTGTAAAAAATAAGGTTCCCACATTACATAAGTCGAATAGTTATAAATTCTACAGAATATCCTTTAAATAAATCAAACTCCAAATTTGTAAAAATTGGTTTATGTGTCGAAAATGATTTTGAACCCTGCATTGAATTGTGTGGAAAGAAAAATCAATCTGTGGCGTTAAGCGGGGAGGACTGGCGAGACTTCCTACAGTATCAGGGAGTTATTGCAAACTACATGGTCTCAGCAAACCTGCCTCAAGAATCTATATACTTGAAAAATATGATACTACATTTTGAAAACTTTGCTCAGCTACCCATTTTGAAGATAATGACAGATGGAGGATTGGTGTATTTGGGAAATGAAAAAGTTTGCAGGTTATGGGAATAAATTCCTTTGATTGACTACAGGTTAATTATTTTACAAAAGCAAAAGTTTAAGAACTACTTCTATATTTTTAAAAACACATTATTCTGCCAAGCAGATTGTTTAGAGAAAATATATAGCACTCTTTCACCAAAGGACAACCCAAATAGAGAGAACGTGTGCACTATGTTAGAGCTCCTATTGCTTTATCCCGAAAAACTGGAACAAAAATTAAGGGAAAGAAAATTCTATGAGAAAAGTAACTTTTGATGAAACGAAAAATCAACTTCATACGATGCATGTTTGGACGTTTGCCTACCGAAAATCCAGAATGCTGCCACATGACTTTATAAATCAACAACAGGTGTAAGGCATTTTTTATTTGAACTGAAAAATACATCATTGGAAAGCTTAATTTCTTAGCTATTTTTCAACATAATCTCCAGATTTTTCCACGCATTTTTGTTGACGACTAATCCACTTTTGGAATCCCGCTTCAAAGAAGTCCGCCGCCAGTCCGTGGAGGAATTTGGTGACCGCTTCTTCCACTTCTTCATCAGTCTCGAAACGTTGTCCACTCAAGTGTTGCTTTAATTTTGGAAACAAGTGGAAGTCACTCGGTGCAAGATCAGTGCTGTAGGGAGCATGTTCAACGAGATCCCAGCCAAAATTCTCGATTAAATCCTTGGTTTGGCGAGAAACGTGCGGGCGCGCATTGTCGTGGTGCAGTCTAACGGCTTTTGTCAGTCTTCCTCTCCGACGATTTTGGATGGCTCTTCTGAGTTTTTTCAAGGTCTCACAATAATTTTCCGAATTTATTGTGATCCCTCGAGGCATAAACTCAACAAGCAGGACACCCTTACGGTCCCAAAAGATCGTAACCATCACTTTCCCTGCGGACAGCGTCTGCATGAACTTCTTCGGTTTAGGCGATCCGGTATGGCGCCATTGTCGCGATTGTTGTTTTGTTTCCGGGGTGACGTAATGACACCACGTTTCATCCCCGGTAACAATGGAGTCTAAGAAATCTTCGGTATTCTCAGCGCATTCTCGAAGAAACTCCTGGGCACACTTGACGCGATCGGCTTTGTGGGTTTCTGAAAGCATGTACGGGACCCACCGCGCACACACCTTGTGATAACGTAACCTTTCAGTCAAAATCGTGTGGATTGTTTTTTCACAAACTTCAGGAACCCAGGCAGCCAGTTCCCGAATCGTTATCCTCCTATCCTCGAGCAGAATTCGCTCAATCTTCGACATAACTTCGTCGGAGATCGATGGCCTTCCGCTTCTTTGCTCATCGTGGATGTCTGTGCGTCCTTCGGAGAACTCCCTACACCATCTGCGGACGTGTTGAACGCTGATACAAGCTTCCCCATAAACTTCACACAACTGCCTATGAATATCAACCGGTGGTAACTTTTTAGCGTGCAAAAATCGGATTACCGCACGAACTTCGCACCTGGCGGTGACGGCAATCGAGGGTTCCATCGCGGATGGCTGTCAGGCCGGCACTGAACGTCGCAGCGAGTTCTACCAAGGCGGGATCTAGAGTGGGGGAATCAGCGCACACGGCGGTGTTGCCGGATTTCGCCTAGCATCTCGCGCGGCGAGTTTACAGCGTTGAGAACCTTATTTCTTACACAACCCTCGTACTTTGTCTCACTAAATCCCAAATGTAGTCCCCCATCATATTTTGGTTGTGTTGGCCCTGATAACGTTGTTCAAAGTACATAATATCTTGATGAAAACGTTCTCCTTTTTCTTCTGAGTACGCCCCCATGTTGTTTTCAAATTTATCTAAATGAGCATGCAGCATATGTACTTTTAAAGACATTCTGCAACCCATGGTTTTAAAGTTTTCTAACATATTTTCAACTAGCTCTTGGTAATTTTCAACTTTGTTATTCCCTAAAAATTCAGAGACTACTGCTTTAAAACTATTCCAACTTTTTTTTGAGCACTAGTAAGTAATTTTGGAAATTCTTCACTGACAAAATTTTTTTTAATTTGTGGACCGACAAAAATCCCAGCTTTAACCTTTGCTTCTGACAACTTTGGAAAAAAGTTTTTTAGAAATGTAAATGCTTTAGATTTTTCATCTAGCTTTTTTACGAATTGTTTCATAAGCCCTAACTTGATGTGTAAAGGTTGCATTAATACATTTTCAGGTTCAGTAATAGGTTCCCATTTAACGTTTTGTTTTCCAACACAAAATTCCGTTCTTAGTGCCCATGATCGTTGAACATAGTGTTGAGCATCCGCTCTACTATCCCACAAACAGAGATAACACGGATATTTTGTATATCTACCCTGTAGTCCTATTAAAAATCCGATCATCTTAAAATCTCCAATGAACTGCCACTTATACTCTTGCTATTTTAAAGCTTCCAGTAAAATTTTTAACATTTTCATAGTTTTCTTTTAGATGTACAGAATGAGCGACTGGAAGAGATGAAAATTATATTTATTATTTATAATAAAACGGCTTTCAAGCTTTTCGTCGAGCCGCCAATAAATAAACGCCATTCACTGGGAACACAGGGCATCCCAATTGCTTCAAATAAACCTGTTATATCGTTACAATAACAAAATCCATCTTCTTTGGTGAAGAACGTAGCAAATGTCTCATGCCGACATCGTTGATCTGTTATTTTGACATCAATAAGCAAATTCCATTGTTTCAAACGAGAACCTAAAAGCTCTGCCTTACTCTTCGGCAAATTCAAATCTCTTATTAAGTCATTAAGGTCTTCTGAGGTAAGAAAATGGGGTTTCGGTGGTTCCTGTGACAGTACAAATTCTTCATCTTCAATATTTTTATTTGAACTCTGAGATGAGCTTGACTGAGATAATTTTTTAGGAGGTTCGGGTATTGGAAGTTGTGGGATATGTGAGATTGGAGCAGAAGATGAAGCAAAGTCAGGATATTCGATGGGTTTCGCATTTTTGCTTCTACGTCTTTTAGCTGGATTTACTAGGCAAAAATAACAGTCTCGCCAAATTCTCGGTACTGCAAATTTCATACTCCGTTTCTCACCTCGATACCAACCTGAAATAAATAAAGATAAAAATAAACATATTTTATATTTTTTTTTACTAAAAATTGTTTATCTTCTGAACATCTTTTGCAATTACTACAAGCAACATGTGGAGCCCAGGGCTTGTCTAGATTCCGAACAGGGCAGTTGAAATAGGCTTTTTAGGCTTCATAAAGCTTTTCACATGCGTTTAAATAAAATTTTATATCTCGTACTTTAATAAATATACAACAACTAGCCGTGCCCGCGGCTCCGCTCGCGTGGACTTGATTCACTACTATCGTCACTGCTTATTGCTCATGTTACCTAACGTAATTAAATATCTGCCATTATTTCCCCTTATCTCCCATTATTTCTCCTTATCTCGCATTATTTCTCCCTATCTCTCATTATCTCACCTTGTCTCCCATTATCTAGGCTTATCTCGACTTATCTCGCAATATTTCTCCTTATCTCCCATTATTTCTCCTTTACTCCCATTATCTCACCATAACTCCCATTATCTAGACTTATCTCTGCTTATCTCCCATTATTTCTCCTTGTCTCCCATTATTTATACTTATCTCCCATTATCTCTACATAACTTCCTCTATCTAGGCTTATCTCTGCTCATCTCCCATTATTTCTCCTTATGTCCCATTATTTCTCCTTATCTTCCATTATCTCACCTTATCTCCCATTATCTAGGCTTTTCTCAACTTATCTCGCAATATTACTCCTTATCTCCCATTATTTCTCCTTTACTCCCATTATCTCACCATAACTCCCATTATCTAGACTTATCTCTGCTTATCTCCCATTATTTCTCCTTATCTCCCATTATTTATACTTATCTCTCATTATCTCACCTTATCTCCCATTATCTAGGCTTATATCGAATTATATAGAACATATGTATAAATTTATAAAAACATGTAAATCGGATAAGTGGTTCTCAAGTGATAAACGCACTAACGGACAGACAGACAGAGAGACGCTGCATTTTATATATATTATATTCTTTGCTACATGATATTTTTCCATATTTAATGCTTTAGGCAGTGTATTGCAAGAGAATGCGCTAGCGGCAAAGTTTCTCCGACTTGATTCACTATTATCGTCACTGCTTGTTCCTTATGTCACCTAACGTAATAAAATATATCCTATAACTTGGCCAAAGAACATATATAAGTTTAAAAAAAAAGCACGTAAATCAGATAAGTGGTTCTCCAGTGATAAGCGCACTAACGAACAGACAGACAGACAGAGAGACGTTATATTATATATATATATATATATATATATATATATATATATATATATATATATATATATATATATATATATATATATATATATATATATATATATATATATTATAGATATTCTTTGCTACATGATATTGTTCCATATTTAATGGTTTAGCATGTTTAAAAAAAAGCACATAAATCGGATCAGTGGTTCTCCAGTGATAAACGCACAAACAGACAGAGAGACGTTGCATTTTATATATATTATAGATGTAATAAAATATATATCATCTATAACCTGGTCAGGGAACATATGTATGAATTTAAAAAATCACGTAAATCGCATAAGTGGTTCTCGAGTGATAAGCGCACTAACGGACAGACAGACAGACAGAGAGACGTTGCATTTTATATATCATATAGATATAGATTATTATTATATAACCTGGCCAAAGAATATATGTATGAATTTAAAAAAAGGCACGTAAATCGGATACGTGGTTTTCGTGTGATAAACGCACTAATGGACATACAGACAGACAGAGACATATTGCATTTTATATATATTATAGATTACAGATATTCTCTGCTACATAATATTGTTCCATATTTAATAGTTTAGGCTGTGTATTGCAATGGTACGCGCCAGCGGCAAACTTTTTTCCGATTTCATTCACTATTATCGTCACTGCTCATTTCTTATGCTACCTATCGTAATAAAATATAGCCTATAACCTGGCCAGAGAACATATGTATGTTTTAAAAAAAAAAGTACGTAAATCGGATAAGTGGTTCTCCAGTGATAAGCGCACTAACGGACAGACAGACAGACAGAGAGACGTTGCATTTTATATATATTATAAAAATGCATCAGCATCATATTTACACTTTCTAAACGACATTTTAACCTTTTTAAGTCTTCTACAAAACAGTCAATTGTTG
Organism: Pachyrhynchus sulphureomaculatus; assembly: GCA_019049505.1. Classification (NCBI taxonomy): domain Eukaryota; kingdom Metazoa; phylum Arthropoda; class Insecta; order Coleoptera; family Curculionidae; genus Pachyrhynchus; species Pachyrhynchus sulphureomaculatus. Next base: position 12,058,209 of record CM032454.1, read on the forward strand.
TTTATCACTTAAGTGACATCTGTAGACACTGTGTGAAAGTTACGACCCCTTTATTTTTTTCGCTGTAATATACCAGAACTATTTAATATTTCTACTACTCAGTATATATCACCACTACACCAAACACTTTATTTTTGCACTCGACGCGCGTTTCGCTAACCATGTTAGCTTCATCAGGAGCGATGATTGACTAAAGCTAAACTACAAATCTACCCTATTTATACTTAGCCTAACCCTTGAATTACTCAAGCGGAACTAATGACATAGGCAAGGCCATCAGTTCCGGTCAAGTAACCAGTAGAGGGGACTATAAGGAATAGGCCCTCTGTCTTTATTTAAACTACTTTTACATTTTATGATTTCCATGCGCGAAGAAAATAACACCAAGTATGTCTCCATACCATATAATCCGAAATATAGCAAGGGACTCAATAAGGTATTTAATAAGGTAGGCCTCACCTTAGTCTATAAGTCATCAGACAATCTGAGGAATATCTTAGGAAATCCCAAAGATAAGATTCCTAATTGTGAGAAAAGTGGAATTTATGAAATTAGTTGTAATGATTGTGACAAAAAGTATGTTGGGCAAACTAAAAGGTCAATTAAAATACGATTTAAAGAACATTTAGCACACTTAAGATACAATAGAACAGAAAAGTCTAGCATTGCCGAACATGCTCTTGAAGCTGATCATACTGTAACATTAGATAATCTAAGATTAATAAAAAATGTATCTGATAGGAGATTGTTGAACGCATACGAAAGTATGGAAATCATAAAATGTAAAAGTAGTTTAAATAAAGACAGAGGGCCTATTCCTTATAGTCCCCTCTACTGGTTACTTGACCGGAACTGATGGCCTTGCCTATGTCATTAGTTCCGCTTGAGTAATTCAAGGGTTAGGCTAAGTATAAATAGTTTGTAGTTTAGCTTTAGTCAATCATCGCTCCTGATGAAGCTAACATGGTTAGCGAAACGCGCGTCGAGTGCAAAAATAAAGTGTTTGGTGTAGTGGTGATATATACTGAGTAGTATCATTGTGCCAAAGATTCCACATTCCCAACTTAGTTAATATTTCTACGATAACTCAAAAAAATGTATTATTATCATAACTACCAAAAAGCAAACTTTATATGGAATATGGGTACATTTCCTTTATTTTGGAGCATAATGAATAGAAAAATCATAAAATAAATTTTAGGACAACAATAAAATAAAATTTTGTAGAGTTGTGTTATAATCCAAAATTTTAGGAACAAAATATTTTTAAAAGTTTTATAATTTTAGATTTTTACTGTTCATAGATTTTCAATGTGCATAACTACGAAAAGTTCTCGATTCATTTTAAAATATCATTGGGACCTTTAGAATTAAAAATTAGGTTGTATTTCATGCTTCATAAATACTAATGGGAAGTACGAATAAAACGGAATACAATTTTTCGTCGTTGTGATATCGGTCGAATCGATATAAGAACGACAGAAGTAAAAGAAGTAGTCTATGTACAATAGCAATAAAGTGGTTTTTTTCATTTTTAAAAATTGTATTAATTTATAAATACAGGGTGTTCCAGTATTTCGTGTACATAGAGTTACTGTGGATTTCTGGGATGAAAATAAGACCATTTAATCCAACTTACCTTAGTCCAAAAATTCGTTTTTTTTTGAGATACAGGGTGTCAAAGTTACACTTTTATTTTACTTTTACTTAAGTAGCTTTCTTAATATTTGTACTATTTGTACAAAGTTCGGTGCTAAGGGGTTCTCTGAGATGGGAAATCGAAATCAGCTCACAGTTTTGTTGTAAATTGTAAGGGGTGCCACTTATTGCACTGTGTATACATTTAAGTTGTCATAACTTTTTTAAACGACTCTGTATGATATTTTTAATTAAATATTCGGATTTTTCGCCTTCTTCTGTCTAAAAAAGCTCTCGGTAAATGTTGCTCCGAACAACAGTTTTTGAGATAATGGGATGTTTTCTTTTTTTAATTCCATTGCCAAATGGTCCAAGTCCAAAAGAGTAGTCTTTGAAATTTGGAACAAGCTTAAAAGCAAACAGGCTAACAACAATAATAAGATATATATATATATATATATATATATATATATATATATATATATATACATATATATATATATATATATATATATATATATATATATATATATATATATATATATATATATATATATATATATATGGCTTAGAACAATAATAAGATATATATAAGAAGGAACGCATTTGCGAATTTGACAATGGAATTAAAAAATGGAAACAAACATCCTACTATCTCAGAAACTATTGCTCGGAGCAATACTTACCAAGAGAGCTTTTTTAGACAGGAGAAGGTGGAGAATACGAATATTTAACTAAAAATATCATACAGAGTGGTATAAAAAAGTTATGACAATTTAAAAATATACGTGTGTGTGGCGCCCCCTACAATTTACAACAAAACTGTGAGCTGATTTCGATTTCTCATCTCAGAAAACCCCTTAACACCAAATCTTGAACAAGTAATACAATTATTAAGATAGCTATTTACGAAAAACTAAAATAACAGTATAAATTTGACACCCTGTATCTCAAAAATTACGAATTTTTGGACTAAGGTAAGTTGAGTTAAATGATCATATTTTCATCCCAGAAATCCACAGCAACTCTATGTACACGGAATACTGGAACACCCTGTATTTAAGTTGATAATCAGAATCAAAACCAAAAATAAATAAAAATAAGTACGTCATTCATTATTCGAAGGTTTATCAAATAATACGTTAGTAAATTCACTTACAATATCCCTCTCAATAAATATATGCAAAGTAACTGAAAATTCCCTTCACAACTGAAAAAAATCTCTCACAATTTGCTTACATATAGACAAGGCGAAATCGGCGCCATCGTTGGAAAAAATTTTCTAATTGAATTTTTTTTCATAACCTTCTCCAGGAGATGCCCCTGAAAGAGGATCAACATGTTGCCGGGCGGTAACCTGGTCCGAATTTGTTTAAACAAATTTTTTTTAAACAAAGTCCAAAAATTGAAATTTTTTTTAGGTAAATTGGACCATTTTGAACAAAAAATGTCTCTTGTGAATTTTCTCTAAAATGCGCCGTTTTCGAGATATCGGCGATTTTAGGTGCGAGAAAACGCGAAAATGGCCACTTTTACCTCCTAATATTGGGGTCAAAAATTAAAATTTTCAATGTTGCCAAGTGTCCAAATTAAAGTTTGAGATCTCTTCTACAAATTACCGTAGGAAATATTGCAATATCTTTATTTTTAAACATTGTTTTTTAACAGTTAACAAATTGCGTTCGAGCGCCCGCGGCCGCATCGAAACTGTATACATAGATATATACGCAACGCCCGTACGTAGGCGCGCGGAACTGTATACGCGCTGCAACTCGCTGTAACGTGAAGTATCATGCAAAAGTTCAAACATGCTATTGCTTAAATAAGAGTCGGACACTTTAATAGTTTATTCATTTCTTTTCCGCCCTTACAAGTATGTACATGTGTAATTATGTCTTTTTCTATTAAACGAATTAAATGTGATCATAAGTGGATTTTCTGTGATAAGTGTGATGATGTTGTACAACAACCAAATTTTGAATCATTTCAAAAAATTCAACAAGCAGCTAATCGTCGGAAAGATGACATAAGTACAAAATTTAACGATTTATATAATCCAAGTAGCAGTGAACAAACTTTTTCTTGGCACAGAAAGTGTTATACTTCCTATGTAAGTAAAGAAAAAATTGTACGTCGGGAAAATGCTCTCAAAAAACTGGAAGCAGAAAATAATGAAGCTGTTAATAATGAAAAACAGTTATTATCAATTGAACCCGAAGAGAAAGAAAAACCAACATTGCGATCAAAAAGTGTGTCAAAAGCAGAGTGCATGATCTGTGAAAAAATTTATAAAAATAAAGACAGTACAACTTATACACTTTCTGATTATAATGCAGCGGAAAAGCTAATGGCAACAGCTCGTCTTAAAATGGACAAAGTCTATACGAAAATTTGCATATATAGTTCAACTACGTCATTACTAGTTCAAAAGCTAAAGTATCATTCCAAATGTTTACAAGATTACAACTATATTGCTAGTCCGTTAAATAAACCAGTAGGTAGCACGAGCTTCACTACAAACGTACATATGGAAAATGTCATTGTATTCTCGGTATCGACATTTAGATGCAACAGAATTTGGTTACACTATAGAAACAGGTGAATTGTTACCCAAATTCATGTTAAAAAATTGGATACCAGATTCGTTAATTAGGCAATGTAAATGTACAAAAAATTGTAAAACTAATGCATGTAATTGCAAAAGCAACAACGTAAGTTGTATACTCATGTGTGGGTGTAATTTAAATATTTGCGAAAATTCTATTAAATATATATAAGTTATATTTCATTAAATTGTTTTAATTCTTCTACCATCCTAATCGAATATTGAATTTTTATTTATATTCATTTGTTATAATAATTAAATTTGATATAACAATTACTCTTTAATAAATAAATATTTTTTACATACTTTTCAAATATATTAATTTTAATAAGAAATCAAGAAACAAAGCTTTATAGAGCATCGCAGTGCGTATACAGTTCCGTGCGCGTACGGGCGTTGCGTATATATCTATGTATGGCGATGGCGCCGATTTCGCCTTGTCTAATAACATATATTACATAGACATAGAGGATGGACTGAGTATTAACCTCACAAAATTGACTACTCTCTAGAAAGAGACAAAGCGACTGTGCGGCCAATACCTGTCTCTTTTCTGTAGGCCTGTATTAAACAAGGCGCAGTACCCCGAGACGGAATTCAAGGCGAGAAAAGGCTCCACCCGATTTTAGTTGAAATAGAATACTTAGAAATATTATTTTCAAGAGCGCCGTAGCTTAGCGGCATTCTAGAAAAAGACAGCTACTGGCCGCTCATTCGCTTTATCTCTCTCACACTTTTGCGTCCATATTTACTTCACAGCGGGATACGGAACCCTCAGTCCATTCTCTATGTCTAGGATATATTATTAAAGCAGCTTGGGAAAGTTGTAGTTACAAACTGTCTCCTGTGTTGAAACCATTTTCATAATTTCACAATTCATTGATTTTTGTAATTTGAGTGTTTTTATTTCTTGATCAGTAAATATAGAAAATTCATAATATTTTTTGTTATTAAGGGGTTAGATATGATACACCTGGGCGCTGCAAAAAGTATATTTATTTAAAAAAAAATATTTTAAAGATTATTAAGTGCGGCATTAGTAAATTTTACACCAAGATTATCTGCGCCCTTAATACAACAGGTAAATTCCACACTAACCTTATAAGGGTACTTAAATCTTACAGGTAATTTCCACACCAAGCAAATATAATTATGCTTTATTCATCTAAATAAAATTGGACGGATTTCTTTTAAATCAGTTTTTATTGAAAATTTTAGATATTTGCCAAAATATATGTTTTTATTTCATGGTAGAATAATGTTGATAAAACATGAAGTTTTTGCTAAATACATAAAATACAAATGGACAAATTTCCTTACATATACTAGATAATGCTACGAACCTATACATATCTATTTATATATATTTACAAAACAGGTTGAGAAAAATAGGAGACACATTTTAAGAAATGGAAACGATTAATATTTCCTAATTGTCTTTGTTCATAAAGATTTTTTAAATGTTTTAATTTTTGATTATTATGATTATTACTTATTTTAGACTCGTCGACACTTTGTATTTTTATATATACGTTAATCTGAAATTCTTTCAGCTTATCGATAAAAGTATACAGAGACTGATGTGTAGAATAAAAAGAATTATTTAGATGGGAATGGAAGGACTCACAACAGTTAGTCGTTCGAGTTAAAGATGGACTCGATTCTGTCCATATTTCAACTGGAAAATCGGCTCCTTTCTCTATATACGTTTCTAGTAGGTAATCACAAAATTTATTTAAACGTTCATCCTCAGGTTTTATAGAATATAAATCGTATGCAAAACTGTCACCTAATTCTTCGGGTGCTAAATAGGACAAGCCGAAACAATACTTTAACCAACGACCAATTTCAGAATTTTTGTCGCAATATTCTTTAGCTAGACCTAGATTCTGTATCTTGCGAAAACAAGATTGGTGTAAATGAAATCTACATCCTAACACTTTAGCATTTGACCAAACTTCAGATACTGCCTTATGAATAGATTTTTCGAAGTCAATAGTAATTTTCTCTGGACTGAAATACAGTGTATCTGTTGAATAAATCTTACATTTTAATAATATGAAGAGGTTTTTGTATATTTCAGCTCTCTTATCACGCAATAAGCAAAATAATAATGGAATGTAATGATCGTTTGCAAAACCATGCACTGTAAATAACTGTGTAAAATATTTAGTGCAGTATGAAAAGGTGTCGTCTATATATATATATATATATATATATATATATATATATATATATATATATATATATATATATATATATATATATAGATATATATATATATATATATATATATATATATATATATATATATATATATTGGATATTTTACACAACATATTGACATTTGTAGTGCAAGAAAAAACAATAATGCCACTTTCGAGTTCATTGATATATAGAAAATTCTCACCCTTGCTAGTTTTGATTTCAAATGTCTCTAAAACACTATGCACCTCCTCAGCACTTGTTGGATTACGTCCTGGCAAAAATTTTCATCTATGGTTATAAATGTTTTTTTCTAATATATTCGACATTTTTTTCTGTTACTGTTTCAGGCAGCGTGTTTTGTAGTTCTTGTCGGATAATTTTAGATGGCCTTTCACTCATATGCTTTCCGGCTATTCTTTTGTAGGAATTACTAATTATTTTCCGATTCAGCTTCTTGGTGTCGGCTTCGTGTATATGGAGTCCTTCACTTCTGGTCACTAAATTCTCGGGCCCAACGGTGAAGACTTTTGATTTGCAATCTTTTTTTGAACATCTCCAAAATGTTTCTCCACATTTTAGCACCTTTTGTCGAAAGTAAGTGTAGTAATTCACACATAACATGTCCTTTCCTCGATTACTTTTTATTAACTTTGCTTCCATATTAGCAACACTTTAAAAAATATACGCAAAACCAAGTAATAATCACAAATTAATAATATGTACTAAACTGATATGTAGAAGGGTTTAATAATTTAATTGAACAGGCCGGTGCGTACCACCACCCATTTATCAACCTTCATCCTCTACCTGAAAGTACTCGGTGTGGAATTTACTTCTGCAATTACAATCCCTTAAATATGTCTAGGTCATAAACGGATTAGGGGTGTGGAAATTACCTGCGCCCATCAAGTGAATAATACAAAAAAGTGGCAATTATATACAGTCAGTCCAAAAAGTCTCCATACCCGACCTGCTTTCTATACTATTTTTATGTTATGTTTAACTAATTAACTGGAACTATGAGAAAACATATTCAAATTTATATTTGAAACTTAACCAACGAGGATTAGTATTAAAAACAACTATGGAACATTTTATTTAGAGGTTACATCATTGTTATAAAAATGTAAACAAAATTAATGTCAAAAAAGTCTTCATAATAGTTTAATAAAGTTCAACGGAAAATAACAACTTCGTTTAAATTAATATTTAGTGGGATCGCCATTGGCCTTGATAATCTCCTGTAACCTTTTGGTCACGCTTGCAACCAGCTTTCTAGTAACTTCTGCTGGCATGTTCTCCCATTCGTTCAATATTCTGTTTTCTAATTCTTCTCTTTTTGAAACATTATTTTTGTGAACGCGCCGTTTAAGCTCCTCCCATAAATGCTTGATGGGGTTAACATCGGGTGATTGCGGAGATGTATGAAGCTGCTGTCGCCGATTATGGATCATCCATTCACGCACTAAGTTTGCGGTATGTTTCGGATCATTGTCCTGTTGGAAAATGTATCTTTTTTCAAGTGCTAATTTTTGGACACTTTCTCTTAAATTGTCTCTCAAATTGTTCAGATAAACATGCTGATCCATGGTACCATTAATAAAATGTAAATTTCCAACCCCTCCAGCGGACGTGCATCCTCAAAGCAGAACACTGCCACCCCCTTGTCTCACTGTGGAACAAATGTTTTTAATATCAAATGCGGTATTCTTCTTTCTCCGAACTTTAGTTCAGCCATCAGACCCAAAAAGGTTAATTTTGGTTTCATCACTAAATTTACGGATTCCCAAAGTTCAGAAGGTTTAGTAACGTATTCCCTTGCGAAAGCTAACCGCTTTTTGCGATTAGCTTCCGAAATTAACGGCTTCTTCCTGGCTGCCCACTCCTTATAGCCTGCCCTGTGCACAAACATTTTTCGAAAATAGTTCCCGTACTTCTTCTTTTAATTTTGGTGCACTTTTCTTGAGATCCATAATAATTTGTCTAACAATACTGGCCTCTTCACAGTTTCTTAGGACGCCCGGAGCGTGGTCGAACTTTATAGTAACCCGTTGATTTATACTGGTTTACAATGTACTGAACAGTAGCATGCAAATTTTTAACAATTTTTCCTATATATCTGTACGATTTTCAATCTTTCCAATTATGATCTTTCGAACTTGAAATTAAATTTCACAATTTCTCTAGCTCATTTTTAGTGTTCCGTACGGAACACTTATAAGATCACTTCGGTGTCTGTCTGTCTGTCTGTCTGTCTGTCTGTCTATCTGTCACACCCGATTTTCTCCGAAACTATTTGACATAGAAAGGTGAAATTTGGTAATAATATAGGAATTGATGGCCTCATCAGAGCCATGTAGTTTTGAGAATTAAATTTTGACTTAAGGGGTTAGTTTTGGGGGGTGAAGTCGGAAGTGAAAAAAAAAATTTTTTACTAGGTCATCGAGTGTGGTGTCAAATGAAAGCTTGTGAAAATACGAGTAAAAAATATATATATAATATTATACTTGCACGCACTTTTCTTTGTATTATTTTTTAAAAATTCGCGAAAAATCGCTGTCCCGGGCCTTATCTCGAAAAGTACTTATCAAAAAATTTCGAAAAAATTCTGGAATATTCTCCATGGGATGTAGATTGAACGAAAATTATCACGAGTGCATTACCTTTAATAATTTGAATGGTATACAAAAAAAACAAAAATTTTAAGGTCATCAGATTTCAGTAAAGATTGGAAACAAACTTTGTTGAAAACTCATTTGGGGTGTATTTTGTGAAGTCACTGATCATTTTATACTTCTGTAACAATTTTTATTTTAAAAGCAATCAACGTACGGAACACTAATTGTGCAAGTTTAACTTGCACTTGACCGGTTATTAATACTAATTTGAAACCTACTGCAAAATTATTAGCAACAACTAACAGATTATAAAGTATGGCTGAAAATTATTCATTTGTTTTCAGTTTAGCGAGCAATAGATAACTTGATAAAATGAGGCTTATTGTAACGTGTTTATTTTCAGTGCAGTTCTTGAGTGTATGGAGACTTTTTTGACATTAATTTTGTTTAAATTTTTATAACAATGATGTAACTTCTAAATAAGTAGTTATTTTTAATATTAATCCTCGTTGGTTAAGTTTCAAATATTAATTTGAACCTGTTTTCTCATAGTTTCAATTAATTAGTTAAACAAAAAAGTAGTATAGAAAGCAGGTAGTGTATGGAGACTTTTTGGACTATATGTTTTAGTAGTACTTTAAATTATAAAAATTTTTCTTTAAATATGTTTTGAATGTTATTCAAAATTCAATACATTATATTTTATCGGGTTAAATCAGCGTTTCTCAACCTGTGGAGCGCGCCCCACTAGGGGGGCATGATTACACTATTGGGGGGGGGGGGGGGGGCGCGAGCGTATCGAAGAGAAATTATTAAAAACATTCATTAAAAATATTTAATATAATTTATTGAAAGGAAAGCAAAACAAGATACATCCTGACATAAAAAATAAAGTAAACATTTACACTGTTATAATACACCTATAAATAGGATTGTATTAGTACTGCACAATGTATTTACCTAATAATTGACATATCAATACTAAATTAAAAACAAGTTTAATAATTATTAGTGACTCCTTTGGGCCTGTTTTGCAGAGGAGAAAACTCATCATTCACCCCTGCTCAAAATTCAAAAAGCGATTTATTATTAATGTGTCTTTTGATTTTCGTCTATGAAGATTTCTTCTTCGCAAGTTGAGAGCCCTTCGGGAATATTATGAAATGCCTACGGTGATTTTATATATGGAGCCGCGAGTCAAAGCCCTATCAAGACCCTTGATTCAATTCAAAATCAATCCCTCTCTACGGGAGCCTTTCGCACTACCCCTATCCCTACTTTACAATGCCTTACATCTACCCCTCCCTTACATCTTGTGAGACAGCTGACCCTTCTAAAATTTTACTCATTCTCCATATACAAACCTCATTCCCAAACCACATTGAACCTATCTAACATACACAAACCCAACCAACTACTTCCACAAAACTTGATCCCTCAAAGAATCTCCGCCTTGCTGTCACTCCACAATCTCTCCCCCCCTAAATACGACTACCCTTTGCAAACCACCTTTCCCCCCTGGCTCTCTCCTATACCACATATTGATCTCTCCATGCGACAATTCAATAAATCCTTATTACAAATCGTCGCCACAAAATACCCCAAACATACCCTCTTCTATACGGACAGTTCCAAATCAGACAAGGGAGTCGGTTCTGCCTTTACATCGCCCACCACCTCCAGAAAGTTCAAACTTGCTCATTATGTTTCCATATTTACAGCTGAACTCCTAGCGATCAAAGAGGCAACTAGATTCGCTCTAAACACAAGCTCCAAACTAATCCTAATTATCTCCGATTCTCTCAGTGCCTTATCATCCATCAAGACTAGAAACCTATCCTACAGCTACATCCGACAAATCCTAGATCCCCTCTACTCCGCAAAACTCAAACAACGTTCCATCTCCTATTTCTGGCTTTCCAGTCACATAGGCAACCAGGGAAATGACAGAGCGGATAGACTAGTTAAACAAGCTATAGATAACGGTATTTCCATCACGGCTGAAAATTACTATTCAGACTTTAACTCTCACCTTAAATCTATCCATAATTCCTTATTTCAATTACAATAGGATCTAGAAAATCCAAACAATAAATTGTGGCCACTCAAACCCTTGGTATTTCCCCCCTACATAACAACAATCTCGATAGAAAAGAGAACGTCATTCTGCAAAGACTGGCTGCTGGACACACTTTCTCAACTCACCGCCATCTCTTGGAAGTCATCTTAAAGACATACGACTAAAGTACGACCTACCCTCTACCATAAACAACATTTTTGCCGCAAACAAAAACAACATATGTGATTATCTCAGAGAACTTCACTTCAAAGTTTAAACCAAATTAATAATCACTTTATGGGCGCTAAATAACCTCGCAGTTGATGCGTCCTGGCACCAAAACGTCATCATCATCATCATCCATATTGTGTGCTATCAACTCCAAACAAACGGACTTTAGATACCAATTAATGTAATACTAAAATGCTGTCAAGGGTTTTATACTTTATATACTACTTAAATAATATTTCTGTTTTAATGTAAATAACCCCATTAACATCACTCGAATTGAAAATGTTAATATTTCTAAACAAATATAAATTAATTGAGATTATAACATCTTTTAACTAATGATTAAAACTGTCGCCTGTCTTGCCCTGAAAAGAAAGTAATTAATTTTGAACCCTTTAAAAACGCGCAACAGCCGTAGAAATTGCTTAATGAATGCGTAATCGATACTCTCGAAATCTACTGAAAATATCTATATCTGGTTTTTTAAGGTTGTTTTCAAGAATATTCATTTACTGAAACTTTCAATTAATTAAAGTTGATAAGGCAAATTTTAAATTGAAAAAACTTTAAAGTCCGTTTGTTTAGAGTTGATAGCACACAACATGGGTTATAAACATTAAAATGTCATAAACCATAAGCGTCCGAAATTTCTTTACCAATTATTTGCATTTTTGGTTTTTCTAAAAACTATTTTATTACGTGCATTCTGAACTTTATAATAAGCTATATAAATCAACGCATTTCAAAGTTTACTTTAATGAGTAAATGGTGAACCTAAATCAGTATAGTTAACAATTCTTAAGAACTAGAAATCTACAGCGTCATAATATGAGGACTGAATTCTTCGCCTATAGTTTGAAGATCTTTTACAATATTATCTCCACCCCAACGTATTCTCGGTCTGCCCAACGGCGCATGTATTAGATTCTCACTACAATGAATAAGTATACGTATGTGTTTTATTTACTTCACAGCATTTGGCAAATGGCTACTAGAATTCAAAGCTAATATTTTAAAGTAACGTTATTTATATGTTATCTTAAAAATATTTAAAATAACTTAGTATATCGTTGCAACAATAAACTCTGAATAGACTTTAAATATTCTTTATATATTACTCTAAACACTCTATAAAAATCAATGACTTAAATCTACAAGAATAAAGAAGGAATGTGTTTGTGACATATATTTTTTTTTTTCTTTTTATGGGTCTAGCACACGTGCTACAGGAAAGTCCCTAAAGCGCTACAGGAGCGACACGTGTGCGGAGAAAGCGATTCACGTTGTTCTTGAATCGCTGTAGATTGTACTCCGTGGGAAACACAGTCCTGGGCAAATTATTCCAAAGGGATGATGTTCTCCATATAAAAGGCTGCTTGAAAAGCGTTGTACGAGGAGTAACAAGCTGAACCTCATACGGATGTCAAGAATTAGTGCGACGTGTACTTCTAACATGCACCGCTCTGGGAGGAAATAAGCGGGCCACATCCTTCGAACACTTTCCATGAAAGTACTTGTAGAATAGGCTCAAGTCGCCAACCGTTCTTCGATGTTCCAGCGAATCAAAGCCGACAGTCAGTTCCGGGTCTCCAATCAGACGAACAGCTCTTCTCTGAATAGAATCCAACAAATGCAGTGTATGTTTGGGAGCGGAGCTCCAAACATGGGAGCAGTATTCCATAGTTAGTCGAATTTGAGCTTTGTAAAGAATTAACAGTTGTTGTGGAGTGTAAAGCTTTCTGGTTCGAAATAATATTCCCAACTTTTGAGAAGCTCTCCTTGCTATGCCTGCAACATGTTCATGCCAGGACATATTTGCTTCCAAATTAACGCTCAACAAATTAAGTGACGATGTTAGAGGAATGGAGTGCCCCGGCATAACTATGTCGGGTTCAGCAACGTTAACTTTTTTAGAAAAAACTGCCGCCTGGGTTTTTGTAGCGTTAAATTCCACTTGTTTACTGTCACCCCCAAGATAGGATTTCTTCCAGGTCTTTGGTAAGTTGAATGACTTCCTGCTGTCTGCGGATATTCGTCTGAGTAACCGATGTCCGAGCGTTCAAAGTGAATGAAGAGATAAGTGTACTGTCATCTGCAAAGCTGTAGATTGGATTCTCGGTCTTTTCCAGCAGATCGTTAATGTAAATGAAAAAGAGAGTAGGAGACAGTATGGAGCCTTGGAGTAGACCGGCGTTGATAGTGAAGGTGTTAGAAAGAAATCCGTCGACTGCCACTCGTAAAACACGCTCTCTGAGGAAACATGAGAGCCACAAAAAGAACTTTTCTGATATACCATAAGAACGTAGCTTAACCAACAGCCCATCGTGCCGAACACGGTCGAATGCCTTGGATATGTCAAGAGCAACCGCTCGAGATTCTCCAAAGTGTTCAATTGCATTGTTCCAAACATGTGTTACATAAGTCAGAAGATCTCCTGTTGATCGATTTTTACGAAAGCCATATCATATTGCTTTAAAAAAAATTACGCCGTTGCAGTGTGTCGACTAGTACAAGTTAGCTGGACAAAATTATTTTTTCACTTATTTCAATTGTTTCTGTATATTCTAGGCATATTAAGTTATTTTAAGAAAAAATTCATCGCGTTGGTTTTTTTTATGGGCGTGGCTAATTTTTTCCCCTAAATTAGTCAGCTACGCAGACATATTTAACGATAACTCGGGAACAACTTGTCAGATTTTTATAAATAAAACATTAAAAAATGCGTAACAAAATTTTATTAAAGTTGATTGAATATTATTTTATTCTATCTTTTATCGTTTTGGAGTTATTTAGAAATTAATGGAGAGAAAAAAATTTTTTTCGTGTAAAATTCATTATTTTTTTCGGTAAAAAAGCGCAATAACAAAAGAAAAACAAAATATTATTTTTGTTTTTGTTTATGTTTATGTTTTATTTAATAAGGCTTGCAAATTTATTTCAGCACGAGTTTCTGTTATAGCAATGTGCTCCTCTGCAGGGTAACAGGCCTGTTTGGACTTTTTTAAACTAAAATATGACGGAAACACATTATGCCCTGCCTTCATGGACCACTTCCTAGTTTGTTTGTAAGAATGCGTTGTTGACTTAGAATCTATATAGTAAGCTAAGGCTTCGTCACTACTTAATTGCCTAGGATTAACAGAACTGGTATTTTTAGACTTAATAATATTATCTGGGCTCTCACTAATGTCTCTAATCACATTGGCAATTTTCCTTTGCCCTGCTGAATGCACAGCAATTTCGGCAGCAGTCACCAATTCACTGACACTTCGGGATTCTACGAGATCCACGACGCGACGTTTCTTCGTCTTAAACGACGATTCCTCGAAATCATTGCGAGGTCTTCCTGCAGGAGTCACATTCTCACTTGATGTTGAAGGTTGTGGCGCAAAAGAACTGTATGTCTGCTTCATCCAACCAATTCTTATTTTTAATTAAAAAACGCTCCTTCGACTTTCCTGAAGCCAACCATTTGGCACCAAACTTATTAGACAAGTTGGATATCTTCAACTTTATTTCTTTTTGGCTGCTTTCAGTAAATATCACCAAAGTGAAATCTTGAAGAAAGAAAGTCATATACACGCGAGTTTTTTTCATTCTTCGTGTGTTTCAACCACACCTCAAAAAAGGCTACCCTTGAAATAGAGTAAACGTGTTCTGGAAAAAAAAGAAAAAAAAAACATGTTGTAGTGAAGTGTGCTAAACAATATGTGTATTTTTACGAAGAATAAAGTTATTTCTGTGTAATATCTAAAAACTAGGCCGGATAGAGGTGAATGTCTGTATATTCTGAACTTTCAAAGTTTTTTTTTTTTAAAAAAAAACACGCTAAAATATATAGGCTATTTAAAAAAAAATACTAAAAATTCAAATTAATAGATTCTGATTAAAAAAATACATTAAAAAATAGTACTTACCCTCAGTATTAATATTCATCACAAAAACTTTCACAATATTACAATATGTCACTATAAGATGTGCACGAAAGTGTCGCTAAATTGCAACTGATTGGTTGAAAGAGCTGCATTAAACTCATTACCTGACTTCTGACGCTTATGACTCGCCACTTGCAAATTTGATAAACAACCTTTTGTCGGAATTCGGGGTTTGGTGGTGTTGTTTACGTTTTGCAAATAAGATTTCCTGAAAATCATAACATGAATTTTGTCCACCCAGCATGTTCTACGCGACACACTGTGCGTTGCTAAAATTTTAGGTCTCAAATACAGAGACAATAGAATGCCTTAGACTAGATAACCTAAACTTGACCGTACAATCTAATGCACAGTTTTCGTGAACTATTTTAATATTTTACAAATTACAAAATGATTTAAATCTAAAAATGTTATCATATTTTCTACTATTGTAGGTTTTTTAATTAGTTTGTTCTCGAAACAAAAACACCTGGTATAATCGTAATACATAGTCTACAACGTTACTGTGTTTTCATAGACTTTTAACATGCTTAACCTTTTAAAATACAACATTAATAAAATGCGTGTACTATATATAGTGTTAGGTTTTTGCAACGTAGCACAGTGTGAAATTTAGGAAGTTTAGCGGAACTTTATTCAATTTTTGAAATACGTAAAATGCATAAGGTTATTCATTATTTTGGTAGGTTAATATCCCACCTCTAAAACTTCATACTCAGTTTGGGGATTAACCCTGCGAAACAACTGCAAAATGCACCTGAAAGTTGCATTACTTATTCAATCATACTTTTTGCCTACAGAAAGTTATTCAATTTGTTTAAGTTAATAGAGTGGTACATACAAACGGCAAGTCAGTAGGCCATGATTTTTTCTTCATTTATTTTATAAGAGAATTCTTAATTATTGGCATTTAAATAATTGCAAAATCTTTTCTTACTCGTGTGTGATTTGTTCGTGAAAAAAGTGATTTTTTAAGAAGTAAGTAAAATTTACATTTTTAACTTCAGTGGAGACTTTAAAAAGTGATACTACATAATACCAGCTTGAAACGCACAAAATTTGAAAGGTTTTTTTTCCTCTGTTGGAAACACAAAAGATCTTCTGCGATATTTTGCGATCTTCTTTTAAATTAAACATTTTCCAGAATGACTTCGCAAATTTCATATAACTGCATATTCCAAAAGTGGAAGGAAGAACCGACATCGGACGCCATCATTGGTTTTGTTTTGGAAAAAATAGGCTCACCGATGCTAACATCTGACGCTCTTTGCAGTTTAAAGGTTTCGTGCGCTGGTTTGTAAAATACAAAAAATGTGGAGGGAATCCAGTCGAAATTTAGCATCATTTCTGAATAAAAATGCTAGCTGGCTTGAAAATAATGTAAAATTTTCAAATGCTGTAAGGGATGCATTGTCTAGTGGATCGAGGACCAATGCAGGCAGACCTAAAAAAGAATTTAGGGATCGTCATCCTAAAGTGCAAAACAGAAAAGTGCATCATCTTTTGAAGTCCGGTATTCAAGACGAGTTAGCCAAAGCAACTGCAACAAAGCTATACCAATCTGGAAAACGAAACTCTGCAGCGATTGTCAAGGAACTGGCATCTGGTTCTCCAGAAAGGGGTAGCAAAATCAAGAAGGCGCGCATGTCTTCTTCAAACAGCCCACGAAAATTAACTCCAGACCAGGCTCTGGCGCTACTTATTGATGCAAACTTATCGTCAAATCAGTACAACATTGTTCGAGATCAAGCAAAAAATCACCATTGCACTTTGTATCCACCTTATTATGTTGTAAAAGAGGCAAAGAGGTTGTGCTATCCAAAGGACATAATAATAACTGAAGTTTCAGCTGAAGTATCAGTTCAGTCGCTTATAAATCATACCGTAGCAAGACTTTGTACAGGGCTAGAAGGGATTCTTAGAACTTTATCAAACGTTAAAGCACTAAATATTATCGTAAAGTGGGGTTATGATGGAGCGGAACAAGTTAATTATCGACAAAAGTATATGGACAAACATAGCTCTGATGATAGTATGTTTAGTGTATCAATGGTACCAATCCAAATGTGCTACGTAAATGATAATGGTGATAATCAGTCAGTAATTTGGAAAAACCCTGCTTCTTCTTCCACACGGTACTGTCGCCCCATTAAGTTCGTTTTTGCCAAAGAAACAGTCAGTGCAATTACCTCAGAAGTAAACAAAGTGAAAGAATAAATGTCTCAACTTACTCCAACCACTATACTTGTAGATGGCAAGCAATTTCAGGTTACAGCAAATATGATCTTTTGTATGATTGACGGTAAAGTATGCAATGCTGTATCATCCTGTGCATCATCACAAACATGCTACTTATGTGGGGCTAAACCTAGTGAAATGAACAACATCTACGATATACCTCAAAAAAATATAAATGAATCCTTTTTATCCCTTGGACTATCACCCCTCCATGCATGGATAAGGTTTTTGGAATGTATTTTACATATATCGTACAAACTGGATATTAAGGCATGGCAAGCTCGTGGAGCAGAAAATAAACTTGCAGAGAAGAAAAAATACATTCAACAAAAATTCAAAGAGGAGCTTGGCTTGCTTATAGGTAAGCCAAAACAGCAGACGGGAAACACGAACGATGGTAATACCGCGAGGAAATTCTTTAGAAATGCCGAAAAGTCTTCCGAAATAACTGGCGTTAATTTAGATTTGATCAAGCGTTTTCATGTGCTGTTAGAGTGCCTAAATTGTGGTCTTAAAATTGATTCAGAAAAGTTCGGCGAATATGCAAGAGAAACTTTTGAATTGTATTTGAAAGAATATTTCTGGTACTCAATGCCCCTAAGTGTGCATAAAGTCCTTTGTCATGGAAAGGATATTATAGCCTCTTGCATTCTTCCGATGGGACAATTTTCTGAAGAAGCTCTGGAGGCAAGAAACAAAGACTGCAGAAAATATCGCGAACTTTTTTACTAGAAAAACATCCCGAATTGACACAAATACGGATTTATTTAGTCGACTGCTTATTTCATCGGATCCGTACATCGCTAGTCTTCGTAAAGCATCCAAAACCAAGCATAGTGAAGTTACGCCCGAAGTTTTAGAGTTGTTAGAAAGATTTGCAGACCCATGTAATGATTGCGAGTCTTCAGACGATTGCAATGAGTCTCGTTCTGAATAGATGTTCAGAATGTTGTTACAAAATGTATGTTTTTTTTAATTGTTTTATAATAAAAAACACAATTAAACTGAAAAACTTTAAATAAAACACATTAATTTTTATTAAAAATTTTAAAAAACCAACAAATAGAACTGTTTTACTGGTTTAAATAATTAAGTTCCGGTAAACTCAAGAAATTTCGCACTGTACGTAGGTAGGATTCTTAAGCTTAATGATAACAAGTACAATAAAATTATTTGGGATTTTAGCAGATTATTGCAATATAATTAACCAAAGTATTTATTGGTAGGTAGGTGCCTAAGTACCTAAGTATGCAATAAAAATATTCTGTGTAAGTATAAAAATAAAGCAGAAACCTGTAATATGCTTAATTCAAATCAGAACAGCAATGGCGTCAACTTTCAGATTTGCTCCGGTCAAACTTCGCGAAGTCTGTAAATCTGCATTTTCCCTGCGAGAAAAAAAATGATACTTAACGTCCACGATGCCCTAGTGCATTAACATCCAACAAGCCAAGTCCGTGAAATTGTGGAAACCTATGCCAACATGACGAGAGTTGGTTCAGTAACTATTTAGATTTCTAAAAAAATGGAAACGTAGTCCTCGCAACGAACCTCAGAATCACAAAGCAAAGGAGCCCTTGAAGGTAGATGCAGACTTTAAAAACGCAATAAAAAGAAAAGTACACCATTTTTTTTTATTAAGAAAGAAATATCTACACTACATAAAGTTTTGCAAAAAATCACAAAAGACCAGGATTTACCAGAGATTTAAAAAAGTGGGAATTATGGAAAGTCCTTCATAACCTGAATTTTCGTTGGGAAAGCACAATAGAAAGTCTGTTCTTATCGATAAAACAGAAATAATTTGTTGGAGAAGATAATATCTATCAGCAATCAGAAAATTTCTAGCCGAAGAAAGAAATATTTTTTTATTTAGATGATGCTTGGGTTAATGAAGGACACACAGTAAAAAAATTCTGGATTGACAAAAACTTTAATAGTACCAAACAAGCTTTTATGGAAGGTTGGTCAACTGGATTACAACCTCCCTCAGGAAAAGGTTTCAGGCTAATTATAGCACATATTGGTAGTGAAAACGGATTTCTCGACGGTAGCTTGTTGGAATTCAAATCAAAGTCAACTAAAGATTACCATGAGGAGATGACGGCCGATGTTTTTGAGGAGTACTTCCAACAAATAATTGAATGTATACCAGTAGAATCAGTTATAGTATTAGACAATGTCCCATACTATTCTCGATTATTAGAACGACTCCCGATAAATTCCCGCACACATGCCGCTCCTGAAGCGCTTTAGGGACTTCTCTGTAGCACGTGTGCTAGACCTATAAAAAAAAGAAAAAAAATTCATGGAAGAAAGCGGATATTCTTCAGGATAAAGTCATATTAACCAGAAACTACTAAAAGCATATCATCAAAGACCCAACTATTACAGAAGACAGATGCTGGAAATGCCAACAGCTTAAAGAAACGATCGAACACATAACAAGAGGATGTAAAATATTAGCCGGAACGAATACACAGCCAGACATGACTCAGCAGCAAAAGTAGTTTTACCAAGCACTAGACACAATATACAAACTCATAGAAAACACAGATCCCTACTACAAATACACACCAACATCCATACTTGAAAATAAAGATTGCCAGCTCTACTGGGATATCAGTATCCATACAGATAAAACAGTCCCCGCCAATAGACCTGATATTACATTTCAATACAAAAAGGGAAAAGTCACCTATCTGATTGACATAGCTGCCCCCAACGACACAAACATCCAAATGAATTTTTTTTTTTTTTTTTTTTATGGGTCTAGCACACGTGCTGCAGGGAAGTCCCTAAAGCGCTCCAGGAGCGGCACGAGTGCGGAAAAAGCGATTCACGTTGTTCTTGAATCGCTGCAAATTGTACTCGGTGGGAAACACAGCGCTGGGCAAATTATTCCAAAGGGATGACGTTCTCCATATAAAAGATTGCTTGAAAAGCGTTGTACGCGGAGTAACAAGCTGAACCTCATACGGATGCGAAGCACCAGCGCGACGTGTATTTCTAACATGCACCGCTTTGGGAGGAATTAAGCGGGCCACATCCTTCGAACACTTTCCATGAAAATACACAGAAATAATCTTCAAATACACAGCCCTTGCAACAGAAATCAAAAGACTCTGTTGACAAGAAAAAGTTATCATGGTCCACCTCGTCATATCAGCCACAGGCCTTACACCAACAATATTCACACCACACTTGGTATAATTAGGACTCAACACAAACATACACAAAAACATTCAGAAAGTCAGTGATTTTGAAAACATGTAACATTGTCAGGTCATTCCTTAATACACAATGGTAATAGCGTTTGTGCTGATTGGACTTAGGCCCGTCAGCTAAACGTGGAACTACATTGACCAAATGTGAGAAAGAAGAACAATAGTGAAAAAATTACCAGGTGTACAAGTATGATATGCGGATTTCAGACAACAGATGTTGCACCAATGCAGTTTGTGCTATAAAGATTTGACACTGCGCCATTTTGTTGTGTCATCAACAAGTGTCAGACGCGCAAGAGTGATAAATTGGAAAAGTGTGTGCATAGTGTTGTGTTCCATATGTCGAAATTTATACCGAACAAAGAGCATTCGCGGACAGCATTAATTTTTTGTTTTCATTTGAAAAAAAACTGCTGTTGAATCATACCGATTACTTCGAGAAGCTTATAAGGAACATGCTCCATCGTAAGATACGTGTGAACAATGGTTTCGGCGTTTCAAAAGTGATGACTTTGATGTTGCAGACGAGGAACGTGGAAAACCGCCAAAAAAAATACGAAGCATTGTTGGACGAAGATGATTCGCAAACACAAAAACAACTCGCCGAGCAATTGGGCGTTAGTCAACAAGTTGTTTCCAATCGGCTACGAGAGATGGGAAAGATTCAGAAGACCGGTAGATGGGTACCACATGAGTTGGCAAATGGAAAATCGCAAAAACACGTGTAACATTTTGCTCGCTCGGTACAAAAGGAAGTCGTTTTTGCATCGTATAACTATACGATATTTATACTCTGTAACTACAGAGGATAAAAAGTGGATTTATTTTGAGAATCTCAAGCGCAAAAAATCATGGGTAGACCCAGGCGCACCACCCACATCGACCGCAAGACTGAATCGCTTTGGCAGAAAAGACGATACTCTGTGTTTGGTGGGACCAGAGGGGCGTAGTCTATTATGAGCTGTTAAAACCTGGGGAAACAGTTAATACTAAACGTTACCAATAATAATTGACCGATTTGAACCGTTCGCTGCTTGAAAAAAGGCTAGAATACCGAAAGAGGAAACACAAAGTCATTTTTCTTCATGACAATGCTCCATCACATACGACAAAACCAGTTCGCGGCGCGTTGGAAGCACTCAGCTGGGAAGTTCTACGGCGGCTTACTCACCAGACTTGGTTCCTTCCGATTACCACTTGTTTGTTTCGATGGGTCACGCACTTGCTGTGACACTGTGTGTGTGAAAAAATGGCTCGATAAATGGTTCGCAGCAAAAGGGGAAGATTGTTACTGGCGTGATATTCACAAATTGCCCGAAAGATGGAAAACATGTATAACAAACGATGGAGCATACTTTAAATAAAGCACTTTTTATCATTATTCTTCCGAATTTAACATGTTTTTTTTAGAAAAAAATCCGCATTTCATACTTGTATACCTGGTATAGTAATAAAAAAATTATAATAAAAAGAATCTCGATTCTTCACTTCACAAAATCATAAACAAAAAATCTGAGTTTTTTTTCTTTTTGTTTACTTTTAGCTTAGTGGTTAAACTCATTTAAATTATTCAATATTAGTATTATTTCGTCAGTTCTGGAGTTTGGTGTAAAATATCTCGGGCTATTGAACTAATAAACAAAATGGTGAAAAAAAAATAGTTTATCAAGCTAATCGTGCCATCTCACATTCAGAACATAGGAATAAAATTTGTTTATTGTGCTTTAAGAAAACAAAGGTAATAACTAAAATCCAAGGTGCATTCCAAAGAAAATTAGTTAAGTTATTAAAGTGTGATATAAATTTTTATATAAATGACGATAAGCTGCCTGCAGTTCTGTGTTCCTCGTGCAATGGACTTGGACGTGCAACTAACATTAGGTAAGAAAAAAAAAAAAAATTAGTACTAAACGTTGTGTAAAAAGTTTTGAGGGTTACATCACCTTGGCGCTCGGAAAAATAGCTTTAAAAATAAAGATTTTATTTTAACGCAGGTATTCAATATGTAAAATAATTTTTCTTTTACGCACATATATATATATATATATATATATATATATATATATATATATATATATATATATATATATATATATATATATATATATGGCGTGCAAAAGTTTCCAGCCAATCATTTCGTACTCTAATTTATTTAAAAAAAAAGACTAATGATTTTTAATCATTATGAGATGTGAGTATGAGATATAGGAAACAAAATAATATAGTAAAATAATATTATTTATGTTTGTGAATATATTTATTATTATTATTCCTATATTTATATGTGCAAAAGTTTGAATTACGAGAAAAATTACACAGTCCCACAAAAAAAAAAGTGGGGTATATTTTTGATGCGATATATCAGATCCGTAGTATTTTTGTCCACTGATCACGAATCTGACGTCAGAATATCGCCATCACGTCTCAATTTTTTTCTAACCTCAAAAAAATAGGTAAAAATTAGTAAAAATGAAGAA
Organism: Pachyrhynchus sulphureomaculatus; assembly: GCA_019049505.1. NCBI lineage: Eukaryota > Metazoa > Arthropoda > Insecta > Coleoptera > Curculionidae > Pachyrhynchus > Pachyrhynchus sulphureomaculatus. Next base: position 12,081,445 of record CM032454.1, read on the forward strand.
AAATATACTCCTAAAAAATTGATTCAAGCTTTTTCATGAATCCAAAGATGTATTAATATGTATTCGGACACGCTAAGCTAATATTCATCGGTTGGATTAAGCCATACAGTTCTGTTTTCTTTCTAACCTCAATAAATCAGACAGATATAGTGCTTCTCGAATGCAAAAACGAATTCAAATTAAAATTCAACCGATTCTTACCAAATTTGGTACACGGGGGTTTTTTGGGTTGTTGATCATGAATCTGCGGTCGGATTTGCAAAATTCAAAATGGCGGATCCAAGATGGCGGACAAAATTTTTGAAAACCAACCGATTCCTACCAAATTTGGTATACAGTTGGGGAATCCTCAAACCTGATACTCTTAAACCCTAAACCCTGAAACCTTAGACTCCCACACCCTGTAACCTCAAAAAATAGACCTCAATAACCCTGTAACTTTAAAAATGAGACCCAATAAACTCAAAACCAGGACTTTTTAAACCATATACTCTCAAATAGTAGACCCTTAAGCCCTAGAATTGCGAAGGTTAGACCCGCGCCTAACTTTCCTTTTTTTGGTTGTATCTTGTTCTTTTTTCCGCGAATGACCTATTCAAAGGCTTTCTGCCCAAACGCTTTTGAGGACTTGTTTCTCTTTTTAGCGGCCAGCAATAGTCCGCTAGCATATGGTCATCCCATCGTCCTTGATACCGATTTTCTATGATTTTCAGATCTTGGTGAAAACATTCCCCTTGCTCCTCACTGTAGTCACCAAGATTATCTGGGAAATCATCGATGTAGGAGTCCAGGAAATGTAATTTTAGATTCATTAAGCAACCTAATGTTTGAAATTTTTTTACCATTTTCTCGACTATTTCTTTGTACTTAGGACTTTTATTATTTTCCAAAAAGTTTGTTGCGACTTCTTTAAAACTAAGCCAAGCAGCTTTTTTCAACTTTATTCATTTTAGTAGCAAATAATGAATCTTGAAACAATTTTCTTATTTGTGGCCCGTCAAATACGCCTGCCTTAATTTTAGCTTCAGAAAATTTCGGAAATTTTTTATGCAAATATTTGAAACATGGGCCGTTTGTATCTAATGCTCTCGTGAATTGCTTCATAAGTCCAAGCTTAATGTGAAGCGGGGGAATAAGAACTTTTCCTGGATCTACCAATGGTGGAAACAATACATTATTTTCACCAGGAGTGAACGATTCTCTTGTTGGCCAAATTTTTTTCTTATAATGACGTTCCCTGTCTCTGCTATTCCACAGACATTTATAACAGGGATAAAGTGTAAACCCTGACTGTTGGCCAAGCAATATTGTTACAATTTTCAGATCTCCACAAATTTTCCAGTTATGATCAGCATATTTTATTTTTATCAAAAGCTGCTTCATTTTTTTATATTGCTCTTCCATAACTGTGGAATGAGCAATCGGAATGGGAGCGTAAACGTTGGTATTATGCAACAAAACTGCCTTAATGCTCCGTTTAGAAAAATCAATGAACAGTCTCCATTCTTCAGGATCGTATGAGTTATTTTGAAATTCATCCATTAGACCTTTTACATCGGTACAATATGAAAGTGACAATTCTTCGTCCATTGTGAAATATTTTCGAAATTCTTCATCTCTGTTTCTATAATAAGAGATCGTAGCTTCTGGCTTAAGTAAATGTCTTTTCTTTAAAAAGGAAGCAAGATGCTCTGAACCATCTTTGGATAAGCCTAAATCTCTGACTAGATCACTAAGTTCTGACTGTGATACGAGTATTGGTTCTGGTTTACGGTTGTATGGTAGAAATTCTTTATCTGTGTCACTAGTATATGATAGGTTGTCACTAGAACATTCATTAGTAACAGTGTTTGAATCTTTTTCGACAGTCTCAATGTTTTCGGCATGAACTGATAAGGTGAAATCATTTGTTTCCATAACATCAGCATCAAGTGGTTCAGGAGGCGGAATTAGTTTAGTTGGTCTTGTTACTGTCGAAACATCGTTATAAGTAATAGTGCTTTTATTTTTCCGGTTATGCCTAGATAAAACATTCATACAAAAGTAGCAATCATTTTCACTGTATGGTCTATTCCATATTGCTGGTCTGGAATATTTAATTGCCTTCTTATTGATGTACAACATTATTTTGCAAGAACTGCAAATGATGTGGGGAACCCAATCTGTATCCTGGTGCTGTATTTCAATGTTAAAACAATCCTTATATAAGGTTTTAATCTTATCCGTTATCGGTGATCCCATTTTACTCAATACGTGTTGACAGAAAATATAACAAAATGAATCACTGTTTTTATCGCACTTATGAAAAGTCCTTGTACCGTGAGACCGTTTTTCTTGTAGCATTATACTCTACATGAGCCAAGTCACCCACACATGAAGAGCTACGGTCGCTGGATGACGACGGCTGCGGGCCCGCTTTCCCACCCTGACCAACCGCCGATACTGGGTTTCCGAGTCCCTGCATCGTAATTCTCTTTCTTCTACCTGCCATGACGGCATCTAAGCCGTTATCCAGGGACTTTGCCGACTAGTGGAGTAACACCGTTGCTCACCGTCACCACGTGGAGGTGCCCTGGATGCAGGTAGAAGAATAAAAATCGACCGATGAATTTTCTCGGCGTTCAAAATGGCGCGAAAACATCTGCCATCTTGAATTTTGCAAATCCAACCTCAGATTCGTGATCAGCGACCCAAAAAATCCCCGTGTACCAAATTTGGTAAGGATCGGTTGAATATTAATTTGAATTCGTTTTTGCATTCGAGAAGCACTATATCTGTCTGATTTATTGAGGTTAGAAAGAAAACAGAACTGTATGGCTCAATCCAACCGATGAATATTAGCTTAGCGTGTCCGAATACATATTAATACATCTTTGGATTCATGAAAAAGCTTGAATCAATTTTTTAGGAGTATATTTTTCTTAATTTTTACTAATTTTTACCTATTTTTTGAGGTTAGAAAAAAAATTGAGATGTGATGGCGATATTCTGACGTCAGATTCGTGATCAGCGGGCAAAAATACTACGGATCTGATATATCGCATCAAAAGTATACCCCACTTTTTTTTGTGGGGCTGTGTTATTAGTCATATACTTTATAATAGACTTAAATTATATTTTTATATTAATATTTTGTAGCCATACGCTTTGCAGCGATAACAGCCGCACAACTATGTGGCATTGTCCTCAATTAATCGATTAATATAAGCAGGTGAAATTTTATCCCATTCTTCCTTCAACGATTTGAATAATGCTGCTTTACTTGAATGTGTATGCTTTCGAACTTGACGATCTAGCGTTTCCCATAAGTGTTCTATCGGGTTCAAGTCCGGTGATTGAGATGACCAGCTTAAAAAACTCTCACGTTTGAAGCAGAAAACCACTGTTTTAATAACTTGGATGTAAGTTTGGGGTCATTATCCTGCTGAAATATCCAATTCTGCGGCAATATTTCTTCAGCATATGATAACAAATGTTTTCTAAAATGTTCTTGTAAATATCAGTGTTCATATTTCCGTTGATCTGGATCATTGGATCGACTCCTTGTGCAGAGAAAATTCCCCAAACCATCACACTTCCTCCACGTTGTTTTACAGTAGGAATTTGGTACCGAACATCATTTCTCGTACCAATAGGACGTCGTACATGTTGTCTACCATCGCTTCCAAAAAGATTAAATTTAGATTCGTCTGAGAAAGCTACTTTTTTCCAGTCTTTGATTGTCCAGTTTAGGTGATCTTTGACAAATTGTAATCGGGCTTTCTTATTCTTTTTACTGATTAATTGTTTTTTAATACCTATACGACTAAAAAGTCCCATATCATGTAGTCTTCGTGTCACAGTACTACGACTAATATTAGCTAGGTTTTCATCCTTTAGCTTGCGTGCACTTTGGGCAGCAGTTTTCTTGACATCTGTAGTTGATTTGCGTTTAATAATACGATCTACTTTTTTATACTTTTTTCTTGGTTTTCCACTACTAGGACGCTCTTTTAAACTATATCCCCAACAGTATTTTACAATAATATCGTTCACGGTTGATTAACCTATCGATAATAATGAAGCAATCTCACGAGAAGACTTTCCTTCTTTTGAAAATTTTATTACTCTCGCACGAATTTGGATTTGCATATGCTGAGCCATGTTTATGCTCCCACGACCTTTTATGAACTAAATGTGAACATTCAACGCGCTATTATTCGTAAATACGTCTTTGAACGTATATTATGTGGCCGGAAACTTTTGCACATATAAATATAAGAATAATAATAATAAATATATTCACAAACATAAATAATATTCTTTTACTATATTATTTTGTTTCCTATATCTCATACTCACATCTCATAATGATTAAAAAGCATTAGTTTATTTTTTTTTAATAAATTAGAGTATGAAATGTCACTGGCCGGAAATTTTTGCACGCCAATGTATATATAGTAGTTTTAAGAATGATTTGAAATAGTAACGAATAAAAAAATTAAAAAATGACGGAGATATGAGCCATCAAGTAGGACCCTGTGGGGCCATTAGAGGAGTAGGTAATGAAACCTACTATGAATCTAGTGGTCGGCGATTCGATTCCGCTTGTCGGCCTGGGTGTTTGTGTTTCGTTCTTAATAAGTTGATTGCATATGTAAGGACTGGGAGAGCCGCATGACTACGAGTTAGACAGTTGCTACCAGTTAAGAATAGAATGGCTAGTGGACTTAATTGATCAAGCCAATAAACAAACAAAAAAAAAAGTAGGACCCTCTTTTGAAAATCCTTGCTGATGGTGTACTTATTTTCTTTGACAAGTATCGTCTGAAAAATAAAAAATATTTTATATAAATGTATATAATTCTGTCTCCACTGTCTCCATCGCCTACGTAATTACCATATCGTACGTTATAAATTGTTTCGGATCTTTTGAACATTTCTACAATACTATCCACTCCCATTTTTCCAGCTGACCCTTCGTGATTGGTAGAATATATAGTGTTCATTGCTCCACTCATCATTCTCCTCAGTACCTTCAACATTTTTTTTTTTCCAAAATTCACAAGCTTCACAGTATGTACTTTTTACTATAAGATCAAGAACTTTTTCTGAGTAAAATGATATAAGAGTAGAAATGCCTAAAATGGATGTGAAACCACCTTTCATCCAAGTTCCATACACTGAAACGGTGAGTTTTACTGCGTTATTCATTTTTTTTTTTGCCTCTTGAACAGCAGTTTCCATGGACAATTCAGAAATAGTTTTTGTATTAATGTTAATGTGATTCACAACTTTATCGTAGATTGGAAAATAGGTTTAGGTAAGTCTGAACGCAAAAACTGATCGCCTATTCAGAGGGTATGAGTTTATTAGAACTGGTGCACATTCAGTATAATTCACTTTTAGTTTAAAACCAAGTCCACGAAGAGAACATTCGGTAAATTTTATATCACCGCCGCACTCTTTACACTTCAGTTATAGCAGAAAAACAGATACAAAATAAATTAATCGGTACCAAAAGATGCATCTACATCAAAATCAACGGTTTCACTGCTCTTTAATTTTTAGCTGACGTACTGGTCCTAGCTTCCTCTCTTTCCATTAAATAACGATTTATCGGGTGATATCGTTCCTTCCTGCTCCGACAAGGACGTCCAACTGTTTGTCGGCTACATTTTCTATCAACATATGCTTGTTTCGACATTTCAAGAATAGTTGTCTATTAAAAAATAATAAAAAAATATAATTTTTGTAATACACGTAGCGATATATACACTACTGCGTCACAAGCAAACTGATTCTGTGACGTTGAACGGTCAGCGAGTCTAAACTAGTTCCACTTTGTATACCTGAGTTACTTTTAGCTTCCAAAATTTCTCAAAGGAATTATTGTTATGAAGGACTGACTGAAAGAACAATACCCTTTGTTAGGGCTTTGACCGCTCGTGCCGGTCCGATCGCTACCTGAGTTTCGGTCCGACTCTCTACCGCGCTCACTTCTAATTGCTATAACTTCGGAAATAATTTGAATTTTGAAATGGTTAAACGTTTAAAATATTCTTAAAGTATAAACAATTCATCTAGCCAAAGAAAAAAAATAATTTGATTTTTTGAAAATCTCAAGGTGGTGTAACCCCTTAATGAAGTTAAATAAGGAATAACATACTTACGCACACCGTCAACTGGTGTAAAGAATCTTTAGGATCAAAGTACATAGTTGACTTTAAAACAAAGAGAGCAATCTAGTTATAAACAGAATATAAAAAAAATCTAAACCTGATTTCATTAATGGTAACAAAATCTTGGTACGAATATTACTTACGTAAACAAAAAGAGAAAATAAGATTTTTTGTTTATGATTTTGTGAGATCAAGAATCGCGATTCTTTTCGTTACGATATTATATTATTATAATTTTATTACTATAATTATTATAATTTTGTTACATTTATATGTAATAAGTGATATCTCTTATTACTTATAAATAAGTGAATACGTAGATTTTTTCCAAAATAATATCTACGTATAAATTCTATATGTAAAAGTAAGTATACGGTAGCGCAAGTTATCGCTAGAAATTGCAGAAGTGGGTAGTTAGGTTAGAAAAAAATATATATAACATACACAAATATACAAGCTCATCCAAACATTGTTAATTTTCGGTTTTACTCATTTTAAGCTTTATTGAATACTTAAATAGTACTTTGCATGCTCCAACACCCTTGTATGCGCACGCGCACATATACAGACGCACAAACACACCTGCCCACGCACACACTACATACAACAATACACGAATTTTTGTATTATTATTTTATATACTTTCACAAACCTTTTCCACCAATAATGTGGCAATTGACAAGAACTTTAAATTAAAGCCGTGTGTCATTTATTTTTGAGAGTCCTTGGGAAACGCCCCTGTCATTCATTATTTAACAACGTATTACTCAATATATTAAACATAGTATATGTAGAAAATAATAGAGAATTTTATATTAAAGCGAAAATCTGACTGGAGTCAATTCCAAACAGGATTAGTTTTTTTAGTTCATCGTAGACATGACAGAAATATAGAGAAATGTATATGATAATATCTGGAGGGTAGTGAACTCTCCCCTATAAACTTAATAAAAGAAGTTTTTTGCCGTTTTACATTTAAAGAGATGAAGTTTAAAGATTAAACTTTTATTAAAAACGTCTTTCCCCTAAGGGAATATATTGTTTGGAATAAGAGTCAATAACTGTGTTAACTTTCTTTGAAAACACAAACTTATTTTAGATAATCTTGTAAAAATTTATATATAAACTCCTGGACAAAATTAACGCAACAATCTGAAAATTAATTTATCTTTTTCTTATGTGAGTTTTAAAGTTTATCGAGTATTTAAATAGTAGGCTATGCATATTTTGTTTCGTTGTTCATGACAGGAATCAAAACAATTCGTTTAGATTTACAGTTTTAAAAAAATTTTTTAGAAGATAAACAATTTTCTGTAATAATGCGATAGATTTTCTATAAAAGTAAGCTTATAAATTGTTCCCTTTTTCAAAGTAATACGTTCTTGTGGTAGACTGTTTTATTTTTGACCTCGAAGAATTAGAAAAATGAATCGAACAAGGAATTTAACTGAACATGAAGTAGTGCGAGCCTCAGTTTTATTGGACGAAGGATATTGTCAGAGTTATGTTGCCAATTTGTTAGGCAAACAACGTTCCACAATAAGTCGTATCGTAAGACGCTTGAATGAAGTAGGAACTTATTCTAGAAGGCTAGGGCGAGGGCGAAAACGATGCACTAGCGACCTAGATGAACGTTTTATAAGACAATATGCTTTAAGAAACAGGACTGTCACTAGTTCTATAATGAGAAACTAACTCGAAGCTGTTCGCAATGTCACAATTTCTTCTAAAACAGTTAGAAGACGGTTAAATGAAGCTGGATTAAACAGTAGAAGACCAGCCACTGCGCCCTTGCTTACTAGAGAGAACAGAGTTGCCAGGTTACGTTTTGCTCGAAATCACGAAAACTGGTCTGTGGATGATTGGAAACATATATACCGATTATGCAATGGCCACCAAAAAGCCCGGATCTGAATCCGATAGAACATGTATGGGATCACCTTAAGAAAAATGTGAAACGTCATATACCTGCACCTAGAAACCTGAGGGAACTTGAAAATGCAGTTATCACAGAATGGGAGCAAATTCCTCAAGATTTTATCCAAAATTTAATTATATATATATATATATATATATATATATATATATATATATATATATATATATATATACAGTGATGAACAAAAGTATGGAAACATTTAAATTCTCATCTCTAGTATTAATATTTAAACGGTTTACAATTACAATATTTACTTAATAATCGTGTACATGCTAACAAACATTTTGGAGACTAAAACAGTTATTTTTTATTAGAAATATGCTTAGTTTTTAACGTAACAAAATTATGCACAAACAAAAGTATGAAAACATTTTTTTTGTAAAATAAAAATTCCCCTAAGACGACTAAGATGTCTAAAATATTTAACATTTAGTGGGATATTCTTTTGGGTCAATCACTGCTTGACATCTTCTGCCCATAGAGTCAATAAACCTAGCACAAAAATCGGGTGGTATTTTTTCCCATTCTTGTTTTAATGCGATCTAAAGTTCGTCCCGGTTTTTTATATGTCTTTTCCTAATTTGTTTATCTAGATAGTGCCAAAGATTCTCTATCGGGTTCAAATCAGGTGATTGTGAAGGCCAGCGCATCACCTGAATCCTTTGTTCAGAAAACCAATTCTTGGCCAAGCGAGATGTGTATTTTGGGTCATTGTCTTGTCGAAAAATCCACGACAGTGGCAAATCTTCATAAGGAATCAAATTATTTTCCAATATCTCAAGATACATTTGAGCATCCATTCTACCATTTATCTTTGCCAATGGCTGCCATGTTTGACAGTACGTACAGGGTACTTTGAGTCAGTTCTTAGTCTTCTTACATAACCAGTCGAATCACTTTCAAAGAGACTGAACCTACTTTTGTCACTAAAGATTACTAGAGACCACTGATTTTGAGTCCAGTCTTTATGTTCCTTGGCAAATTTCAATCTCTCTTTTCTTTGCAAGGAGTGGCTTTATAACAGTACGACTACTATGAAGATTTTCGGATAACAGACGACACCTAATAGTCTTGTCTGACACCAATACGTCCTGATATTCCTGCCTTGTTCTTTATTAATATCAACAGCAGTTTTCTTGGGATCATTTTTCGCTTTTCGAATTATAATTTTGTCTACTCTCTTACTTGTTTTTCGAGGGCTACCACTTTTAAATGCCAGATCAACAGTGCCCCTTCTCGAGAACTTCTTAAACAATTTTGCTGACAGTGCCCCTATGCATGTTTAAAGATTTTACTATTTCAGTTTGCTGCTTTCCACTTTGATACAGAGAAATAATTTTATGTTTCAGATCTGAACTCTAATATTTGCACTTTTACATTTTGGCAAAAACCTCACTCTTAAACAATGCTACTAAATTACTTCGTATCAACAATAACGTATTCTTAAAGCAGAATGATAAAATTATTTCAATGCTTTCGATAAGGACAAAACGTGTTTCTTAAAATTCTTATCTACCAGACAAGGTAACCAAAGTTTTTATAGTCAATAATAAAATTCTATAAAGGAATTGTCAACAAAACAAGACTAGTTTTTTTATTCCTAAAGGATAGTATTTCATATATGTTCGAAGGATGTAGCCCAATTAATTCCTCCCAGAGCGGTGCATGTTAGAAATACACGTCGCGCTAATTCTTCACATCCATATGAGGTTCAGCTTGTTACTCCTCGTACAACGCTTTTCAAGCAGTCTTTTATATGGAGAACATCATCCCTTTGGACTAATTTGCCCAGGGCTGTGTTTCCCACCGAGTACAATTTACAGCAATTCAAGAACAACGTGAATCGCTTTTTTTCCGCCCATATGCCTCTCCTGGACCGCTTTAGGGACTTCCCTGTAGCACGTGTGCTAGACCCATAAAAAAAAATATTTATTAAAACTTATTTTTCATCCGTTTAATCCATGGATGTTCCTTAGTTTCTTATAAGGAGGCATGACTATCACATATGCACACACAGTAAACCCGACATAGTCATGTCGGGGCACTCCATTCCCCTAGCATCGTCACTCAATTTGTTGGGCGTCAATTTGGGAGCAAATATTTCCTGACATAAACATGTTACAGGCAAAGCAAAAAGCGCTTCTCAAAAGTTGGGAATATTATTTCGAACCAGAAAGCTCTACACTCCACAACTGTTAATTCTTTACAAAGCTCAAATTCGACCAACTATGGAATACTGCCCCCATGTTTGGGGCTCCGCTCCCAAACATACACTGCATTTGTTGGATTCTATTGAGAGAAAAGCTGTTCGTCTGATTGGAGACCCGGAACTGACCGGGAGCCTTGATTCGCTGGAACATCGAAGAACAGTTGGCGACGTGAGTCTGTTCTACAAGTATCTTCATGGAAAGTGTTCGAAGGATGTAGCCCGCTTAATTCATCATCCCTTTGGAATAATTTGTCCAGAGCTGTGTTTCCCACCGAGTACAATTTGCGATTCAAGATTCAAGAACAACGTGAATCGCTTTTTCCGCACTCATGTCGCCCCTGGAGCGCTTTAGGGACTTCCCTGTAGCACCTGTACTAGACTTATATAAAAAAATATCCGTTATGTCGATAATTAGCAGTATGTCAATAACTATCAATAAATCAATAAATTAAAATTATCGATATGTAGGTTGCCATTTACTACCAATAGGTAAAAATTCATTATCGCCCATTCCTACTCATAAGAACGTGTTTTAAACTGATTTTAAAGAGGTTTAGCTTCAAATACATTCCTAAGTTAAATATTAATCACTTTTACTTTCGAGGTTTTTTTTAAGTCGAGAAATCTGAAAATTGTGTTAGTTTTTCATTTTTTAAATTTAGACAGAATTTGTGTAGCGGAAAATATCAAATTTCAGTAGAAAATATTTCCACTAAACTTTTTTTTAGTATTAATATCTTTGCATTTAGTACTTTACCATTTAAAATTTCGACGTGTAGTGTTGAGTTCTTAGCTAAAATAGTAAATAAACTAGTACGAGTAGACTGGAGTAATTCAAGGCCAACAGACATATTAACTCGATTAAGGAAAAAAGTTGAGTTCTTTACTAAAAATATACAAAGTTTACGTCATAATCCATTTATGAAAGACTGTGCTCTTGTTACTCGATCCGAGTTACGGCACTGTTTAAATCAGCGTTTCGCAACCTTTCAGTATTTGTGACCAAATTTTCAAACATAATTTTCATCGCGCCTCCCCCCCCCCCCCTCATACAATAAGTAACAATACATGCAACAATAATATGTTTTCAGTATTTTGATGCTAAAGCTACAATATGACCTTAGTTACAAACCTTACAAACTACCAAGAATAAGTAAATTTATTCTTATTTGGCAACACATATCTGCTGCGTTGACAAAACTAGAATCGATGCCTCTCTATTTCTCTCTGTCACGCCCACCATATCGGTAGCGGCTTCGCGAGAAGTTCCGAGTTGTCTCGAACATTTGGAAAGTCTGCCCAAAAGTATATAAATGCTGCACCTCGTTCAATTACAGACGTCTCAGTCGAGTGGATCCTTCTACTGCTATCGGATTTATCGTGAATGTGTATGTTGTGATTTACGTGTTAATTGAAATTCAAGGTATTAAGTATTCACGGCATTAAACTTATAAAGAATCATGGATAAATTTTTAAATGAGCGTAAGCGAGCATTAGACGACAGTGAAGCATCAACAAGTGCACAGACGAGCGTGGTTCCGAAAGTAAAATCAAGAAAATATTCTCAAGAATACTTAAATTTAGGGTTTACCAGTACTGAAGTAAATGAAGAAGGAAGGCCCCGGACCAATTAAGCTTAAACGACATTTGGAAACGCTTCATAGTGAGTACCTTAACAAGCTCCGAGAATTCTTCGAATTAAAATTAAAATCATATGTAAAGCAGAAATCATTTTTTAAAAAAACTTTGTCTGTGAATGAAAAAGCCTTACTTGCCTCTTACAAAGTTTCATATAAAATAGCTAAATGTAAAAAGCCTCACACCATTGGTGAAAAGCTTGTTTTGCCAGCAGCAATTGAGATTGTAGAAACTATGTTTGGAGATAATTTTGCCAAACCATTGTTATCCATACCTTGTACCGTTTGAACTTACCCGCTTTTTGAGGCGTTGTGAAAAGTTTTTTTTCCCACGCTTGGGCGCAATTTTCTTGCAACCTCTTTTTAATTTCTGATAATGAATTGAGTGGATCCTGATTTTAAAAGAACTAAAGAAATTAAACACACACTAGCTCAGTTTTCCTTGGTAGAGAGATATGGGTAAGAGATAATTTTTGTACGTCTTTTTGGAATTATTTTTTTTTTTATTTTTAAAAACCTCAGCTGTACGACTTTTGGTCACCATTCATTTTAAAATAGAAAAGATCTAACTTCAGCTAAAAAAATGAAAAAATACTGAAAGGGTGTACAGTTGTTAAAAATAAAAAACAGTTTGGTACAGCCGTCATTATCCTGAAAAGTAAGATAGGTATTCAGTGAGACACTAGCTTTAATCAACAAAAAGAAAATTTATTCATGATTTTAAAATAAAAGTTCTAACCTCTGTGTTTTTAAGGATTACAAAAAATTCTAGCCTAACAGGTAGTTATTATTATTAGAGTCCCTAAATCAGACATTTAAATTCTAAAACCTGACTACCCCCGAAAGCGAAGAATCGTGATTTTCACTTCACTTTTTGTCAGTTCAAATTGCTATTAAGGCACTACTTCGGGAATAGGTCTATTGATGAATGTTCTGGTAACTTACGGATTTTATTTGGGCTTCTAGGCCTTCGATGGAACACAAAACTGATTTCACACTTTGTAGGAAACACTTAGAGCCCACTACGGCTTTACGTTAGAAAAAAACTTGTGCTTTACTTAGCTCTCATAATTGTTGCTATGAGCCTCTACTGCGGCTCGGTCGAAGTAAGCCTCGCTGCGCGGCTCGATGGAAATTAGCCTACTTGGCGGCTCGGTCGAAACAACCTACTTGGCGGCTCGGTCGAAATAAGCCTACTTGGCGGCTCGGTCGAAACAACCTACTTGGCGGCTCGGTCGAAATAAGCCTACTTGGCGGCTCGGTGGAAATAAGCCCCTCTTCCTGTCCGCCGGACTCTTAAATAACCCGTGGGTACTCTCTCGGTAATATGGCTACGCCGGAACCAAAACTGCGGATACAAATATTTGACCAATCCCGGCGTATCGAGAGATTCGGTCGCAAACCCGCACAGCACACTAATATACCGAACGGCTTGGAATTTCTGATTAATATACCGCTCGATACAAAAATGAAAAGAAGTATAATTTAAAGTGAAAAATCAGTAACATTACATGGTCTTAAAATCTAAGAAAAAATGAATGTTACAACCTATATCAAATGATACTGTTGCCCGTCGAATTGGTGATATAGCTGAAGATGTACAGCATCAGCTTTTCGGGAAGTTGCGTGACAAATTGTTTTCAATTCAGCTTGATGAGATAGCAATAAAGATGCTCATTTCATTGCCTGTGTTCGATTTTGGTATGTCAGCAGTAGAAAAACTATTTTTCTGCAAACCAATAGAACTCAAAGCAACATCACTCGTATTATTTGCTATTTTAAATGATTTTACAAACGAGGCAAATATGGAGTGGAAAAATTGCGTCGGAATATGTACCAATGGTGCTCATTCAATGTCTGGAAGATTTCAAAGTGTACAAGCACTTGTGAAACAAAAATCTCCACTGTGTGTGTGGACGCATTATATGATCCACAGAGAACCTCTGGCTTCCAAAGAAATGAGTCCTGCTCTGAATATTGTGCTCACTACAGTTGTAACCGTAGTAAATTATATTAAAATAATGCTCCTAAAATCTAGAATTTTTTTTGCCGTTTGGAAAGACATTGGTGCCGAACATTCAGCGTTACTACTAAAAAATGAAATCGCCATTTTTCTAGAAAAGGAAAACTGACCGGAAGCCGAGAAGTTTCCAGATAGTTTATTTGTGATGAAATTGAGCTACTAAATACCTTAAATCTTCAACTCCAAGGAACAAATACACGTATATTCGATACAAGTGACAAAATTAATGCCCCACAACAACTGTTAATTCTTTACAAACCTCAAATTCGACCAACTATGGAATACTGCTCCCATGTTTGGGGCTCCGCTCCCAAATACACACTGCATTTGTTGGATTCTGTTCAGAGAAAAGCTGTTCTTCTGATTGGAGACCCGGAACTGACCGGCGGCGGTCTTGATTCGCTGGAACATCGAAGAACGGTTGGCGACGTGAGTCTGTTCTACAAGTATTTTCATGGAAAGTGTTCGAAGGATCTAGCCCGCTTAATTCCTCCCAGAGCGGTGCATGTTAGAAATACACGTCGCGCTAATGCTTCACATCCGTATGAGGTTCAGCTTGTTACTCCTCGTACAACGCTTTTCAAGCAATCTTTTATATGGAGAACATCCCTTTGGAATAATTTGTCTAGAGCTGTGTTTACCCATCGAGTACAGTTTACGATCCAAGATTTAAGAACAACGTAAATCGCCTTTTCCGCACACATGTCGCTCCTGGAGCGCTTTAGGGACTTCCCTGTAGCACCTGTGCTAGTCTCATAAAAAAAAATATCCGATATATTGATAATTATCGATAATTATCAGTATGTCAATTACTATCAATAAATCAATAAATTAAAATTATTGATAGGTAGGTTGCCATTTACAATCAATAGGTAAAAATTCATTATCGCCCATTCCTACTCATAAGAACGTGTTTTAACTGATTTTAAAGAAATTTAGCTTCAAATACATCCCTAAATTAAATATTAACCACTTTTACTTTCGAGGTTTTTTTAAGTCGAAAAATTGTGTTAGTTTTTCATGTTTTAAATTTTGACAGAATTTATATAGTGGAAAATGTCAAATTTCAGTTGAAAATATTTCCACTAAACTTTTTTTAGTATTAATCTCTTTGCATTTAGTACTTTACAATTTAAAATTTTGACGTTTAGTGTTGAGTTCTTAGCTAAAATATTAGATAAACTAGTAGACTGGAGTAATTCAAGGCCGATAGACATATTAACTCGATTAAGGAAAAAAGTTGAGTTTTTTACTAAAAATATACAAAAATAGTTTAAGTCATAATCCATTTATGGAGGACTGTGCTCTTGTTACTCGATCCGAGTTACGGCACTGTTTAAATCAGCGTTTCTCAACCTTTCAGTAATTGTCACCCAATTTTCCAACATAATTTTCATCACGCCTCCCCCCTCTCATACAATAACTAACAATGCATGCAGTAATAATGTATTTTCAGTATTTTGATGCTAAAGCTACACTATGACCTTAATTACAAACCTTACAAACTACCAAGAATAAGTAAATTTATTCTTATTTGGCAACACATACCTGCTGCGTTGACAAAACTAGAATCGATGCCTCTCTATTGCTCTCTGTTACGTCCACCATATCGGTAGCGGCTTTGCAAGAAGTCCTAAATTGTCTCGAACATTCGGAAAGTCTGCCCAAAAGTGTACAAATGCTGCACCTCCTTCAATTACAGACCGTCTCAGTCGAGTTGATCCTTCTACTGCTATCGGATTTATCGTGAATGTGTATGTTGTAATTTACGTATTAATTGAAATTCAAGGTATTAAGTATTCACGGCATTAAACTTATACAGAATCATGGATAAATTTTTAAGTGGGCGTAAGCGAGCATTAGACGATAGTGAAGCATCAACAAGTGCACAGACGAGCGTGGTTCCGAAAATAAAATCAAGAAAATATTCTCAAGAATGCTTAAATTTAGGGTTTACCAGTACTGAAGTAAATGAAGAAGGAAGGCCCCGGTGTGTTATTTGCTCAAAAAATCTTGGCAGCAGACAGCATGAAACCAATTAAGCTTAAACGACATTTGGAAACGCTTCATAGTGAGTACGTTAACAAACCCCAAGAATTTTTCGAATTAAAATTAAAATCATATGTAAAGCAGAAATCATTTTTTAAAAAAACTTTGTCTGTGAATGAAAAAGCTTTACTTGCCTCTTACAAAGTTTCATATAAAATAGCCAGCCATTGGTGAAAGGTTGTTTTTTCCAGCAGCAATTGAGATTGTAGAAACTATGTTTGGAGATAATTTTGCCAAACAATTGCTATCCATACCAATATCAAATGATACTGTTGCCTGTCGAATTGGTGATATAGCTAAAGATGTATAGCATCAGCTTTTCGGGAAGT